>VXAX01001955.1:1119786-1268093 GCA_013399835.1 Leptocoma aspasia
GGCTGCTTAATACTTGGAAAGCACAAATTAATTACCTGCATCTATTAAGAGTGATAGAAATGCAGAGAAAGCTGGTGTAAATATGAGCAAACTCTTCAAGAAAGCATTTGAGTGAGAAGGATCTTCATTACTGATATAAAACTTCATTCATGCAAATCAACTGATCTCTCAAAGAATAACATTTTGAAAGAAAGCTATTTGAAGTGCTCTAGTGGAAAGACAGTCCTTCGTTGTTGCAGGAAGACAGCAAGCTTCAGCTGCTCCACAGGAATTGTGCATCAAACAGTCCTAGACAAACAAGCTTTCACTGCAATGAACCAAAAAAAAAAGAAAAGAGAAAAAGCACTTCTCAGATTCCAGGTAACGTTACAAGCTTCTAGCTTGGCAGCACTGCAACAACACTGGAGATCTGGAAGATCAGCACCCCAAAATTCACCTGCCCAGAGCCTTTTTAGTATAATCATGCTGAGCACCTGCAGACTTTTTATAAAAAGCAGGAACAGATTGAGAAACAGGCTTTATCAAACACAAATTCACACTGAATCAGTGCACTCCACAATCTTTCATATAAACACCTTCACTCTCAATATTAGCAATTCAAAAAGGTTTAAAGCACGAAGAGGAGTTTTAGTGAGCCACTTGACATGCCGAGTTCTTCTACAGAAAGTCCTCTTGAAGTTACTAGTTGTGAGATTTTATCTAGATTAATTTATATCCAAAATTTTAAAGGTGTGCTAATAAATATCTAAAGACATTATGCATTATTAGTTTTTCCATAACCAACTTTTTAACTGGGCAGAACCCATGCACAGAGCATCCATCCATCCAACAGACACACACAATAAGAGCAGCATAAAGATACAGCCATATCTGTAAATTCTGGCTGTGATCCCTTCCAGCCTTGACCTGGACTTTTACAAGGCTCTCAAAGGTATACATCTTGTCATTAGTAAAAGCCATTGCATGAATTATATCTGACAGTTTACTTTAAAACCTGAGGACAGTCATACGGCATTTCAGAATAGCAATGAGACTTTACTATTTTTAAATGCTACTTATTTCAAAAGCACAATGTTAACACCACATGAATGTTACAGAGTATACTTACTCAAAGTTTAATTTGTTTCCCAGCCTCCAGCTGTGAGAGGTGACAGTGTTTTCATGTTGACCTAAACTTTTAAGTGATCCTTAACACTAATTAGTGACATCATTAAATTAAATGTGAAGACATCCCTGAAGCTTAATAAATTACGATTGACGATAAACAGCTAAGTTGTTAATAGCTTTGGCAACAGCTGCAGGACATAATGTTCAATAACAATCTCTAAAGCTGAAACACATGAGAGGGTATTTCAGTTCATAAGTTTTTCTTCCAATCTTGCCTTGCTCTAGTATGATGGAGAGAAACTACTACCTCAAGTATCCAGTGCTTAAATGATGATGTTTCTGTAACACACCTCTGCCTCACCACAGCAGCAAAACTAGTCCATAATGATTTCCAATTTAGCAGAAATTTTATAATTAGATATCCCAGTAACTGACCAGTGAGGGTAAAAACCTCGCTGTTCAGTGCAGCTCAGACTTGTTCTGAGGACAGGTGTACAGTACAACAATTTGCTATAGGGAAATAGAAACTGTCTGCTAGAGGTAACAGTTTCCTATGACAAACATCCAGAGGTACTTGTCTTTTCCTCCCTTTAACATCATCAAGTACTACAGTGATTTTAATCTGGTGAGGGCAGAAAGGCTCAACCACATTTTGTCTTTGTTGAAGACCAAGTTTTATTGTTGAAAGTGCTAATTTGGCTCTCCGATAGGTTTTCACTTTCCCCATACTGCAGTATTCCACAAAGAACAGTCTTAGTGCAGATAATCAACAATTCCAGCTCTCTGGACTTCAGGGGAGTTTTGACAATTTACACCCCCTCCCTGTGTTTCCATGTTGAGACTGACACAAGACAGCTGCGCTGACCACGGCACCACTAAGCAGCCACACAAGAAAGCAGTTCCTCTGCTTTTAAGTGAGAGTTTAAGCCTTTCAGATGGATTACATCTCACGTGTAGATGGCAAGAATGAAATTCTTGTTTGAGAATGAAGTAACACATGAAATGAATTTTAGATGTTCTTAGAACACCAGGAGTTATCATAAAATGGTGCTTTTCTTATTTTTTGCACTCTTCCCTAAGCAAATGCAAATTGCCTAATTTGCACATGGGGACCATTTCTTAGGTTAACCATTCTTCTTGCTTTCCTCAATACAAATCTTGCCTTTAAGGTAAGGACTGTACTGAACATTCCATCTCATGGAGTGACCAATCCTCCTTTGAGCAAACAGGCTTGAAGAATACAGGAGCAGAAGAAACAAATCCAGTTTGTCTTCAGTGCAAAGCCACTGATTTTCACCATTTAATTAAGGCTTCACCAAAAAGAAATATATAGTACCATCTTTAATAGCTGAAAATTAGCACACTCCTTTTAGAACAAATGGTCCATGAGTGACTTTTGTGTCGCTACCATCAATTGTCTTCCTGAACAAAGTAATATCTCACTGGTGGCCCTGGCAAATCTTCCTCTCCATCAGTCTCTGGAGCAAATGATACTGTCAAATCCACATACTTCTTATCAGCTGATGGTTTCACAAGCTTTTGCATCCTATAAAGAAATGAAGAACAGTTCATAAATGTACCAGGAGGATTGGCAGTGGGAATTCAGGGCCAGACTAGGAGGAGTTTCACTGCCAGCAATATGTACCGGCCCAGCATACTACAGACCAAATTAAAATAGAGAATAAGCCACCTCTAAATTGCACACAAAAGCTGTTCCTCCACCTGAGCTTCAGCAAATTGTATTCCATTTTCCTGACAGACACATCCCATTAAAGTCTCAGAGTAGTAAAAAATCCTGATATTCACAAGAAGGCAGCTTCGTACCATGACTTTGACTTCATTACATACCCCACTCATTCAAAATTATTTCTATAGCTGTAAGAGAAAGCATATAAGCTATGTTTTTGGAGAGAGGTTATAAATTCTCATCTTAGTATGCCAGGCACTCTACAGCTTTAGCAGCTCTTCTCTCCCCAGGAGCTGGAAGCAGCTTGCTCATACTTCTTTGCCTGATACCTACTGGTATTTTGTCTGGTACCTACTGATACCTACTGGCCTGACACCTACAGGCCTTCAAAACAGTGCTGATCAGTGCACCCAGTTGCTTCAGTAAAGCCTGGGAGCACTGACTACTACACACTTGACAGGAGCTGTAAGGAGCAGATTTTAGGCTCAAGTAGTTCAATCCATAGGTGTAAGGAAGAAATAAACCTGGGTGAGGTCTGGCTGTTATTTTGCAAAGGCCTTCAGTCAAAACCCAATACCCTGCCTTCACATCCTGCCTAACTGCCAGGGTGAAATACCTCAATTTCCTGTCTGTAAGCAGCATTGCAAAGCCTTTGTGAATGTCATCATTTTTAAAAGGGCTAAAGTGATGTAGAATCTCAAGCAATTACTGTAACTGAACAGATTTCCAGAAATCTTAAACTGCAAGCAATACATTATTCCTTCAGAGCTAAGTTGCTAAATATCAGCATTAGTTTAAGCCAGTTTCAAAAGGTTCTAGTAGTCTTGTTCTGCTTGAACCATAGTACATTCTTTCCTCCCAAGAAATTACTGTCAGACTTCTTTAGCTTTCTCATTCTGGTATTCAACAATTAAAGCAGCATTTTACAAGTTTCCTTTCCTCATCACAGAAGTTAACTCACTTTCTCTTTATTCTTTTCTTTTTTTTTTACCCAAAAAGTAAGAAATTATCTTTTTTCTTTCCAAAGTATTAATGGCTAGAAACCACTTTGAGAGAAAATATTGCTGTCAGACACACATCCTTTTGATACAAGCAAAGAACATAATTTGTATGTGCACTTGCATCCCTAAATCCATTTTCCAGTTATACTTACGTCAACTTTAATCTTTTAATATGGCCTGGCATCACAGGAACATAGAGCATTTTGACTCCTTGAACAACCATAGTTGGTTCAATTCCGTATTTCTCCTGGAATTCACAAATTAAAACTTGTTAAAAGACTAGAACAGCTGCCCAAAATAACAGATACTACTGTTGCAAATACTACTAATTACTACTGTTGCTAATACTGCTAATTATTCAAATCCATAGGATCCAAACCAGAAAACCTGCTAATGCATGGATGCTGACAGAAAGTTTTATTAAGATACATTTGAGCCAACTGAATTAGCAAGCAATTTGAAAACAGGCTTGGATGCCTTTACTTAGAGACATTCCCATTGACATTAGTTATTACTAAAATTATTCTGGTTTGAACAGTAACTTGATGGAAATAAAAAAGAAAACAAAACACAGTTCAACAACCCAAAACAAGAAACTCCTTTCCTCTTGTCTTGTATTAACCCAGGACAGTAAATAACTTACTCTGACAGCATTTATGAAGTCCAACAGAGTAAAATCCTCTTTCCCATGAATTGTCCACCTGTCCCAGATGGTAAATGATATCCCATTTCTGTTTTTAAGAGTGAAAGGTTGTTACTTTAGAACATGAACTCAGTCATTCCCTTTAAAAGTGTACTGAAGAACTGCCATGTCTTCTTGTTGATGTGCTGTTTAATCTTGAGCAAAGAATCTCTTCCCTCTCTGCTGCCGTTTCTCCCACCCTCTGACCTTGCTAAGCACAAGACACTGTAAGACCTCTAAGTAAACGTGGTATCTGACAATGAAGTTACTTGGTTTTCAGATCTACTGAAAAACAGCTCTTGTATTGAACAAGATGCAAAAGCGTGTCTGGGATGTTTCCTAAGAACAATGCCACACATCTACCTCCTCTAGATGTTTAAAGTCTCACAAGTAACAACTTCCACTGAAAACCAAACTAAGCCTTTAAACCCACTATTTTTTAAAATTAGGTCAGATGAATATGGACTGCATTTTCCAAACAGGAAATTCTTGGGTAATGCATTATGGGACACCTTTGGCAGTATTACAAGGATCACTTATACCTCTAGCAGCATACAGTAAGTGGATAGCAGAGTTTGATAGCAAGCATGAAGCAATTCATCATCTTCCAAGTTTAAACAACAAAAAATATCCTTGAATATCTAGAATGCTCAACTGGCCATGGGCTGTGGTTCCATCATAGCTCTGCTATGTGAGCACATAAGACCTTAACGTGGATATCTGGATTTAGCAACTACTAAAACTTTACACTTTTCAGAATGGTTGAGCAAGTTCTAAGCATCAATTAGTAGGTTTCCAAATATTGTCCTTGCCCTTCTGCCATTTTCCTTCTTACCTGATTTCTGTTCTTCTTACTTCAGCAGTTTCTGTAAAGACCATTATGGGAATGGCTAGGTTCAGAAAACAGTTCTTGTATGCATCAGCTGGATAGCCACCCACAACTTTGATGAGTTCCAGGGCAACCTGCAGTAAATTAGAATTTAGTTATTAGGTTTTAGTGTTATCAACTCTAATGTGAGTTAAGAGGCCAGCAACTACCAAGGAAGTTGTTAATGCGATCAGCCTTTGTGCAATCAGCAGAGTAAATAACATGGAAATGCAACCCACTGTGCAACAGAAATAAATTCTGCTGCAGCCAAGGAAAATACTTAAAACATTCAAAACTGTTCTTAATGTAGTACTCTTCCAAAACTGTTTGGTTCATGCAATCTCCACAAAGCATGAGGTTCTGTTGAGATACATGAACGTGAACTACTACACAACAGATCCTTTCCACTCTTGGCAGCGGCATTCTGGTGGAAGTTACCATTAATGGCCAAAACCAAACCAAAATGCTGAATTCTAACCCATCTTTCTGTGCTGCAAATAAAAAATAAAAGCACCAAAGGCTCACCATCTTAAGGAAACTTTCCTTTTTGACCATTCAGGAGCCACACTCACACCCCAAAGACTTTGCTGGGACTGAATCCCCTTCATGGTGGGTGGCTTCTCAATCACTGCTCGCTACTCATCCCACTCTCACAGCCAGACAAGGTTTCCTTGCTGGCTGGACCCTGGGTTTTCCTTAGCAAAGTCTCAGACTTCTGGTTTCTTTAAGTAATTTTATCATGGTGTAGAAACAGAATAACAACTCAAGCTGGTGCCTTGGAGAAGGGGCCCTGAACAAAGGACTACCTGGGCTTTTGTACCCTTTACAGTCTCTGTGCTGGACAGTCCAGGGTCTTCCAGCTCAGTCCTCAGCTCCTGCTGTGTCTCTAAGTGTCTGGTTACCTGGTCCTGGGCCACAGGGTCACAGGTCCCCATGCCCTTTGCTGTACAAAGGGTCAGCATCAGTTCATGATGTCTTGCCTGAGGCTCCCACCCAGAGCTCAACCTTCAGCTGGCACTGCAGCTCCACACTGAGCTACCTGCAGTACATGTATTCCTCAACAACCACATCTAGAGCCAAGAATGACCTTTGCTATTGGTACATAAGAAATAAATCCATTTCTTTAAATGAGCCTCTGTCAGGGTAGCAGTAATCAATACCCAGACAAAAGCAGTTTTAGGCAAGAAACAGTAAGAGAAAGAAACATGCATTTTTAAAATCAATCTCACCAGCCCTGATACTGCAGCAGTAGCTGTTGCAATGGCAGGAATAATCTTTCCAGCAATGCGCTTTGTTTTGAACCGATCTGCTGGTTCGATGTTGTACATCTTGGCTCGCAGGTTTGACGCTGCTGTTACAAAATCTATGTGCCCGTTACTATCATCATCCTTCTCAAAGGAGATGGGCTTCATTTGCAAGTCAGCTGCTCATAAAAAAGAAAAATAAAAGAGCAAAACTTATTATTAGAAAACTGAAGATGTCCTAAACATAATTTAAAGGAACTAGAACCTGAACAAATTAAAAATTTCACATCCTGGAGCTTGGTGCCTTACTTGTATTCCTATGCTAGGAAATGTCCCTCTCCATACCACTTGCTAAAAGTGAATAATGAAATAAACATCAACAGAGCTCTGTAATTTTACGTTCCTTGCACTACCAAGAATAGATTTTGAACATTTCTATGGATGTTTCTCATACACCCCACCTTACTAAAGTCCAACCCTGAGAGAATTTCCTTTTAAAGCTTAGTTTATCTGCAAAAATTTCAAAATATGGACTCAGCATCATTGGAGTCAGAGTTTTGGGTTGACACTCTTTGGGATGAGTTAGAGATAAGCTAATCTTTCTCCTGGATGCATGAGCTAAAAAAGCTCACATGTAGCTGTTGCCCAGTTACCTCTTTGTGTGGCCAGGCACAAAATAGGATGTGAGCATCCTCATTTTAAATCCAGAAGATGCTGAGGAAGACTCTTAACAGTATTTACAATTTAGGATCATTTCAGATTGAGAGCTCTAAGTTGTGACTCTCAGCTTTCTCAAGCCCAAATCACTTGCAGTCCACCTGGGATGCAGCCAGCACCCTTCTCCTCCTTTAGAGGTCAATTCCCTGCTGCTGCCTGCTCACTGTCATTGGTGTTGTAATTACAAGCAAGCGTAACAGAAAGCCCTACAACTTCCAGGAATACGGAACCATAGGGTAATGTCAAGCAACAGGACAGGTATCTGCATGGCACTCCAGAAAGCTTTAGGTATCAGCTCAGCTTCTTGCAGAATTCCAGAACTGCTTCATCCAAAGACTTGAATGTCACTAGTGGCAAATGCAGGATATTACTAAACTATGAAGCTGGTTTGCACTACTCACTTTCCAGAGCTTCATTGGATAGTATAGATTTCTCCAGCTGGAAAATAGCATTTCTTTCATCCTCACTGCTGACAGGAATATGATCTGGTTTTCTTGCAGTTTCATCAGTCTGTACAACCTGCAAGTGTGTGCAGTGCTTGAGTAATAAAACACATGAACTTCATACAGCACAGGTGTCAAGTGTACTAAATTTCCTGTCTTCCTTGCAGGCTTTCCTCCCCAGCGCAAGAGAGACATGGATTTTCTGGATCAAGTCCAGCCAAGAGCTTCTCAGAACATTAAAGGACAGGAGCATCTCTCATACAAGGAGAAGCTGAGAGAGCTGTGATGGTTCAGAGTGGAGAAGACAAGGGTCAGTGGGATCTTATCAATGTGTACAAGTATCTCATGGGGGGGAAGTACAGACAGCACAGCCAAACCCTTTTCACTGTGCCCAGTGACAGCACAAGGGCACAAACTGAAGCACATAAAATTTCCTAAGAAACGTACAAAAATACTTCAAAGAAAAAGAAGCAAACAAAAACATCCCAGACAAAACTGTGAGGATGACTGAACACTGGCACAAGTAGCAGGGAGATGCTGTGGAGTCTCTATTCTCAGAGATATTCATAACCCAATGGGACACAGTCCTTCATGACCTGCTCTAGCTGCCCCTGCTTAAGCAAGAGGATTGAACTAGGTGTTCTTCAGGGGCTCCCTCTAACCTTAACACACTCTTATTTCCTCAAAACACATTATAATTTGTGTTTATTTCTCATTAGCACCAATACAGTAGTTGGAGATGTGGGACACTGCTTTTGGAATATTTTACTTTTTTATTTAAATTAAATATCACACTTACTTTGTTTGAAGGTCTAAACTCTGGTACCTTCACAGATGAAATAATCCCTGAAATGGTTTCCTCTGACAAGTCCTGTTACGGTTTTGAAGAAAAACAATTTAAATTCACATCAACTCAGAAAGGCCTCCACAAAAAGACTGTAAATACAATAGGATTTCAAGGAATACTAGATCCAAAAAGTCTCACAGATATTCAGTGATGTTTCAGCCAAACATCATCATCAAAACACCAAGTGACAATTCATTTTCCACAGCAAACCAGAGAAGTGTGAAGTGCCTAGCACTTGAAAACCAAACAGAAATGCAAACCTGACTTACAGGAAGGTCCAATTAAAAGAACAAACAAGAAAAAACAAAGGATAAGCAATGCAGAGGCTGTAAGCAGTAAAAAAGCCTCCATAGCATACCTAAGACACTTTATTTTTTAAAAAGCCTTAAAGAGATTTTCTTTCAGTTCAGTAGTTATATTGCATCAAAATAATAATTCCCAAGTTCAGTGCTTACTGAAAATATCCAATACACTACTCATTTCTTCTCCAGGTTAGGGATTTAAATAAAGAAAATAAGTGTAAGCAGCTGCCAAACAGGCGGTGCTGAAGGATAGATTACTGTAAGAATCACTTTCACTGGTTCTTGAAAAGAACTGGCAGCTGGACATCAGGCCAAAACTGAACACCAAGTTAAGGGAGCACTGTTACAGTCTGGATTACCTTTTCTGTGAAAGGGACACAGTAGACTGTTGCAAAGAGTTTTGCTGTGCTCACGATGAAACCATAGTGCCTAAAGAAAAAAGAATTATTTTTGGTTGGTTGTTTTTTCTACTTTAGTTGCCCAAAGTTTGCAACCACATACTGAGAAACAGAATTTCCATCCTTCAGTGTACACAGTACAAAATAGCACATTTTGAGTGACTCAGAAGTCGTCCCCAAAACTAAGCAAATTTTGATGAGTGGAGAGTTATTTAATGAAAACCATATCTCCTTAACCTTTGCAGTCAAGCACACAATTACAAACGCTCATATGACATCAATATGATAAAAAGCTTAATCTCAGAATTACTTTCAGTTTTCACTCAAACTAAAAATGGTGATCCAGTTCCTCAAAGCAATTGTAGATATACAGAAGATAAAAGCTTTTTAATCCATCAACTGCATCAATTTTTAAAATTATCTATAATACCCAAGCCATCTAGATCAGACCCAAATTGTGATGAACAAGAAAAGTAGTCCCTTCACTAGGTCATTTGGCACATCCTGCATTTTATGACATGGACAGTGGGGGCAGGGAGGTGTGACAGCAACAACTCAGTAATTCTGCAGCCATATAAGACTAAGTTCTAAGCCATTTCACGTTAGATGTTGTCAGAACAGCACCCTCCAATCCCATGTCAGTGAAAGTTAAATTATCTGCAGTGGAAGTATTTGACAGCTCACCAAATCTGTCACATCTGCCACAGGATAAGACTGTGCACTAACACCTATCAATTCCAGACCAACTTCTAGGGCTATAAAGCCACTGCCTTGCACTTCCTCCTGTAAGGTGGGTTTTATAGGATGCTACATAATGCATCTGGAACAGTACCATACTTACAAAGGATCATTAAATTCAAACTTCACTGGGAAAGGAGGCCTCTTTGGTGATTGCCAAAACAAACCTGGTAGGAAAACAGATTTAAGATGAAATCCTAGGGAACCAGGAGCAGCAACATGATATATGCCATGAATTTTCAACAGGCATAAAGGGGCATTTGTACTTACTTCCATCTTTTAATCTTGTATCAAGGGGAAATGAATGAAGGAGCTGAAGAGCCTAGAGGAAAAGCCAGAGAGGCTTTAGTAATTTGTCACATAGATTGACATGACCACACTAAATCAAGCCTGTCTAGCTGAAGTAATTTAAAGAGTTAAGAAAATCATGAAACACTTTTGTCAAGATGGACAGCTTAAAGACAAGTACTACTGGACAGAGTGCTTGCCCATTTCACTCACAGAACAGAAATTACAATGTCACTTCATCTGTACAAAGCTTAAGCAAGGCATTTAATCCAAGAAGCAAAGAATTCTTGCATATGGATTCACAGCTTGGAATGCAATGTTTTCTCAACGTGACAACTACCACCAGGGATTCTGTATGCACAGGAATGTTTATTGATGCACAACATCCCAATCCTATCTTTCCTACAAAATTACATATATACTTTAAGTGACACTGTGGACCAGACTGTCAGACCCACTGGTTCTTATTTCAGAAAAATCTTTGAGAAAATCAGGGTTACAAAGGTGAGCTCAGTAACGGGAGTTTAGTGTGGGAAACAAAAACCCACTGCCTAGTAAAAGACATCTGATAATCCTGATACTTTGGAAAACAATGGAAAAATGCCAAGAAAACTGCATAGAGACTACTGAACAGAGTACTACGAGTGAGCTAATAAACAAGACCTAGAAGTGCTACAGTAGAAAGGGATGCAGCAGTTTTAAGTTTCAAATATATCTTGTTATTTATGAAGAGATGGAAGTGAGTGTGAAGACCTGGACACCTTGTTATTAGGGCCACCAAGTTTTCTAAAATCCTCATCAGTTTAGTGCTACCTCATTTATAGCTCTTACCTACCTTATGGCTAAAATACTTTTCAAATTTTACTCTTGCTAGTTCTACACACTGAGTCCAACTTCGGGGTCTTCTACTGAGAGTTTTAATAACATGAAAACAGCCTTCCAAGCTCTCTCCTGATTTTATTCTCTAGATAAAGAAACATGAAAATGTTAAAACAGACAAGATTGCTTTTAATCCAGTCAAACCGTAAATATGTTTTTAGCAATCCATAGGCAAGAGGAAACAGGTTCACTTGATTAAATATTATCCTTTATGTGCTCCTCTCCACTGGGTTTTTTCCCTATTTACTTCCACTAGTCCTTTGGACCACAGGCCATTACAGACTCACAAGAAAAAGACAGTAAACAATTTCAATCTGATTTATTACTACTAGAACTCATTTCAAACTCAGTCTTACTTCCTTTTTTCCCCAGCTAGTTACACATCAGTGTGACACACACTAATCACACACTAGCAGTGTCTCAGTCTTTCTGGTATTTCTGCATCATGTACAGAGCCCATGAGCTGGAGAAGCTTTTAATTATGAGACACACCAGAAATACTGTTCATATGATCAACTAATGACTTGGCCAAGTAAGTCTTCAGGTTTTCTGAAAAAAGTCAGAAACTAACCCTAATCTCACTGGCCTTAAATAGAAACAAAATCCACAAAGCAGTAGCTTAAACCCTCTATTTTACCCTGGCAACATTCCCTTACCTGTAAAACTTCTTCTGCTGTCGAATAGGTTTGCCAGAACTTGTTAAACAATGAAGGCTTGTGAGAAAATGAGCTTTCAAACTGTAAAATAAAAAGAACAAATATGGCATTATGCAAGAAGACTATCAGATGCCCACCTTTCCAAATACACATGGGAGTTGTGCTGAATGCCAGAAAGGTTAATCCATTACCTTATCTCTTGCCCACTGTATTGTATGCTCAATAGCAGCTGGGAAAGACTTCAAGGTGCAAAAAGGTATTTCTTCCTCTGGTGGATCCCGCTGTAATTAAGGAGGGTTGCATGTCAATGCAGGCTTATCCAGGTTAATTGCTAATAATAGCACCAAGAACTTGTACACTACGTAAGTTAAAAACTCTGCTGTTATAAAATACGACGTGGCTTTTTATGTTTAGAAATCTGTTTTAGGAACACTAGCTAGCATTGTCAATTCTTCTTTATGAGGAATAGTCTAAACTCAACACTGGAAAGCAAAACTGAACTGTGAAACATCAACAGCAGGTGAAATTGCCAACCAGCTTTTCCAAGATGTGCAGCTGGCATTCATGTACACTTTCAACATGAAACATGCCTTGTCACTCAGGGCCAGAAAGACTTCTTTATGGACCCAAACAAGACAACTAGGATGCTCAAAATCCTGTCTCTGTGTCCACATGGCACAATTTCATGATGTTCTCAACCAGTGAATTTCTCCACAAGAACTTAAAATAGAGAGATACTGCAGGTAGTGTCCATCAGCGATAGAGCCTAAAGGGTCATTTTCCCCTTTCCCATTCAAACAGAACTGTTAGGTATGCTTGTAAAGAACTGCTCAAATTTTATTTCCTGTGAGTTTTTCTTCAGAAACAAAGGAAGTAATTATTTCCTAACAGTACTGTTCTTCAGCAGCTCAAATAGGCCACTTATTTTAGAAAGGCATAAAAATTATCAAAGAATCAGAGGGCATCATGGAACAAGCTACAGAAGGTGAGCAATGGTCTTGAAAGACTTACATGACTATTGTAGGACTCTGTCAGATGGGGCACAATAACTTCTGTGTGTCCTTTTGTTCCCATAGTTCCAGAGTCTATAAGAGGACGCAGGTTTGCTACACAACGACTGACATGGAAAGACACAGACTATCAGAGTACAGAACAATCTCTACATTCTTGCCTTGCAAACATTACTGGAGTGCAACCAGAGCTGTCTCTAGGCACTTTTTGAAGAGTGGAAAGCTTACACCAAACTCAGGAAAAAAAGAGATTAAATGAGAACTATTCAGTTTAGATCAGGATACCATAAAACTCAGCATGTGTGGATTATGAGCATTAGAAATTATTTGTAAATGTCAATATCACTAATTGTAAATTTAAATGCATATTTTTATGCTTTGATAATTCAACCTTAAAACTGACAGGGTATTCTCACCCTCATCAGAAGTTAACAGCTGCCTGTACTTCCTCCCCCTACCTACCTATCAATGTATCTCCTGGCTTCAACGTTGTCCAAAGCAGTCACAATCACGTCTTGCTTGGTGTAGAATTCATCGCTGTAAGTGTTCTCAGTGGCTGGACAAACTTTATTAATATCTGAATCAATCTTTATGTAAGGATTGATGTTCAGAGTTGCTTCTGCTGCAGTGTAGCTCTTAGGTTTCTGAAAGCATAAATACAGATATCAGCAACATACAGATAAAGAACATCAGGGACACAGAAATAGCAACTTCATTTACTGATCAGACAAAATTCACTGACAGAAATGTTAGTATGCAAAACATACAATAAATGACATTTTTTATTCATTTATCTACCTCAATGATAAATATATTGTTAATCTAGTTTTATTTTTTGTTTTATTTAGTGTTTCAGAGACCACATGGTAGAAGCGCTTAAATGGTTTATCAAATAACTGAAACTAATGCCACGTGCTGCCACTCATATGAATTTCTTCAAAATAAGGGAGCGGCTCATGACTGTCTGAGGACAAACCCAAGCTTCTAAAAGCATGACAGCACTGCTGTCATGATCTAAGCCACCTTTTTTATTCTGTGCTGTGTTTGCAAGTACAGGGATGTTGTCTCTGCTTCTAAGGAATTAACAGCTTCTTTGTTATGCATTTACTGAATGTACATGTTGGGCTTTTTCAAATCTATTTACCAGTTTAGTGAAAACTGAACTAAGTCAGAAGACACCAACTTTGGTCAAGTTCCATCAGCAGCAGCACTACTGAGCTCTATCAAGAACACTTCTGCCAGGACTGTCTATTTTTTGTTGTTTTATTTTCCCCAAATTTCAACGGCATAGTAGGGTATTTCTGACATAGTAACCCATGGCAGGCTCTTACGCAATACAGTACTTATCCAACAGTCAAATTCAAGAAATTTCATTAGTCAAAAACAAACTAAGATGGGATAAGCCAATTTTACTTAACTGATACTAGTGATGAGTTGGATGCCATTGGAGTTCTACGCACTGTTTAAAAAAAACCCTAGATTTCATTACAGCCTTTAAGTCTTTTCTGGACAGAAGTACAGACACTCACAAGTTCAGCTCTCTGTGGGGACACAAGACAGGGAAACACAATAGTCCAGAAATTTACTGAATAAGAAAGCCTACCTGTATGTGATGAGGTCGAAAAAGAAACTGCCTGTTCAGGTTGGACTTCTCTATCAAATCTGGATCTGTAATTGTAACCTAAGTCATAAGGGGCAAAAGCAACAGCTGAAGTTACAATTTAAATGTAACACTGAGCAATGATCTTGATGAAACTTCTGTCGACACTTGTCAAAACAAAACACTGTCATTGGCATCTACATCAAAGCTCTGCTTATACTGACTCACTAAATTTTGTTTTAAAGTCAAAATACAGCAAGACTGCTCCAAGTGTATTCAGCTTCTAATTGCACACTGTCCTATGCCAAGGCCACTGTATCCTCTGCACAGACTTCAACCTGAAATAAGACTTAGACTTTTAACAATTTTAGGAGTCTAATTATTTAGTTCTTCCCTGTCACATTACTTCTAATGAGAAGTAAGGTTAACAGGTGACTTACCAATCCTTTGTCTTGCCCAGTACCAACACCAAGAAGTGCAAAGTTTTTCAGCATTTCACAGCCTATCGCTCCACAGCCAACCTAAAGAACATTACATTTGTAGAATCAGAAATGTAAGTGGAAATAACAAAGACAAGTCCCACTGCAATTCTGGACCTTTTATTCTGCAATGGCACATATCAGAGCTGCCCTCATGTATTTTGAGGACAGTGGGCATTAGCTGTACCAACAAAGCATTTGCAAACAGTGTAACAGTGTCAGTCATACTCACCAAGAAAACATTCAAATCATGGAGCTTCTGGCACAGAGAGTCTCCAATACAAGCCCTCAAGGCATCGTATCTGTCTCCCCTATATAGGCACAGGAGACAAAAACAGGAGACTTCAAGCTGCTATTTATCATGGTAGTACCACTGATGCCAAACTACACTTTGACATGAACTAAGAAAGTCAGACAGTCTATAATTCCAGTTCATGCTGAAATAGGACACACATTCTTAACCCCAAACCTGTCCCTCCAGCAAACAGCACTGAATTAACTTTAAAAGATATCTGTGCCTGAGACTCAGATGTGAACAGTACGTAAGTATACAGCTTGTAGTTATATTTACCGTGGGAGAAACTCCTCAGAGCCCACCTTCTCTAGAGGTGTTACAATGTCTAAAACATCTATATATAGCTGTAAAAAAAATGAAAAAAAGAAAAAAAAACAATAAAAACCTGTGAAAAATATTCATGTTATTTTAATTTAAAAACTAACTACTTTGTATGAACAACAGAGTCTAGAAATTTAGAAGCACTGAGTTTTTACTGTCACCGGAAGACTAAACAGCATCTAGTACCCTACAATTCACTTCACAATTTTAGTGGACAGGAAAAAGCACTTGCACACAGAGGGGAAAAAACATTCACTCAAAGAGGCGAGCTGCAAGTTTTTGACTTCTGACCGGCATGTTACCTCTCCATAAGTAACTCTGAAGATTGTGACATTTTTTTAATCCAACTGTACTCTGACATTTATTCTAAGAGTCTGAAAGCCCTGCTCCTATGTACAGCAGCTTAAGCTGGTATCTGCACTATATCACACCTTTGCATCCATGCAGTGACAAGCCAATGCTCTTTTAGCTAGTGTGGAAAAACAATGTGCTATCTGAACCCCAAATACAAAAATTCTAACTAAAACTGGCTGTACTTTTATTGTACACATAAAAATACTACTTTTTCTAAATATAGTCTCAAATATATATATTTTTTTAAGTTCCATGATTATAGAAGTTGTTCAGTTGTTACTCTGATCATACAGCATTTACACACAACTATCCATTCATAAAATGTCAAAATAACCATCCAAAAACCAAGACAGTCTTACCCACTGCTGCAATGGAGAAAATTTTCCTGTTACTGCTTTCAGGACTTCCTGGCTAGCAACACCACCCACTGCTGCAGCCAAAGGTGGCAGAAATCCCTGAGCAGTCCTAGACAGCCATTTCACCACATCTCCATTCACCTGAGGCTGAAAAGTAAGACACAGGAACAGGTTTACCCCCTCAGCGAACAAGCCAGTGTTTGACAGTTTCACAGACCATTATTCTTCAGTAAAAGACAGATTATTTCACTCTGACTAGCAAACAAGTTTCCAGCCAAGACAGATCCACCATGTACACTGTATTTGTCACATATGTTTGTCTAAAAACTGGATTCACATCGCCACAGGATCAGCCTCCATGTCAGGTCAACCTTCAGCTGAACCCATGCTGAAATCCGATTCTGTTTCCTCACATGGCCTTCAGACAGCCAGCTCATCTATCTAAAGATGGATTCAAGGCCAGAACAAGGACCAACAACTAAAGCATGACTTTTAGGCAAGTGAGCCTAAAAAAGTGACTCATAATGACAATGATTCCTTACTCACTTTGTTTTCCAGTGTTTCACTTATAGACATGGCTATTTTCAGCATTTCCTCAGCATCTTGAAGGCATCTAGACATCAGGGTAGAAACAATAATGATGACTTAAACATTCCAGAGTTCTTCTAGAAACACAATCAATGGAAGAAAAAAGCAATGGATACAGTAGGAAGTTGGGAATCTCACATTATCCTTAACAGTGAGCATTCAAGATATACTTCTAAATGTTAGGGTTAGCTCAAGAACAGCAGTCTCAGTGGAAAAGCCCATGTGCAACTACAGTCTAAAGATTTATACTTTTTAAGTAACTTTGTCTCATTTAACTCAAAATTACACACATCAAGAACTACAGCTGATGAAAAACACTGAAAATGAAACCCAAATCATTCAGATTTTTTTTTAATCCATGAACTACAAGGTAATTCAAGATCACTGAAACAACTTTTCCATATCAGTACCATAATGTGAAAAAAACTACAACAGAGAAGGGCTTCCTCCAGAATTATCTCCTGTCTACCTGGGCCCAGAAAGTGTCATTGCTATATTGGGAAAGCCTTGTTACACACCCAGACACAGATCAGGTAACATTCTTCATCTTTCTATTTCTACGTGGTCTATCAGGTATCAGACAGGGAATGTACCATGCTGCACAGCACAAAAAGGAGAGATCTGTCTGATTCAAGGCTTGGCAAACACAGAACTGCTGCTTTACCCAATGTCTGGTCCACGATCAAAGTTCTCCTGGAAGTGGTTCAAGGCAAGCATGGCAACATGGATCTGCAAAGGTGCCTGTTAAGATAACAATAGCTGTTGATCAGTTACAAACTAGAGAGAAATTAAGTAAACCAAAACAACTATCTGAACTCTTCTGTTACCATTTCATTTCTTGTCTCTTAAGTACAACGCTCAAAAAAAGTTTTAAAATAACATTAAAAAGTGAATTTGAAATACTTTTTATTAATTTTTAAAAAGTATTGCTCAGTAATGCAATGCCCTTCACACAGATTCAGCACCCACTTCAACTAAGTCCAACTGAAGAGTCCCCAAAAGAATTTAGATCTGAAATTGGAAAGTGCAGTAATCTTCTTTTAACTAGACATTGTAATGCACTGCATTTTGCTAAACACCAATAACAAAGCCCAGCACTAAGGGCAAAAAGTAAAAATTATATTATTCTAAGCATAAAGTTAGAGATTACAATCCATGTATTTTTACTATTAGAGCACGAGCACTTATGCCCAAATCCCCACATGCTAATTACCTCAGGCTTGCTAAAATCTGCAACAAGGCATAACGGATTTGTTATCTGCTTCTCCAGCCGTTCCTGGAAAAACAGAATTCATGACAACAACACACTACTTAAGAACACAACAGCCACTGCTACCTGACAGAACAATACTCTTCCTATAGAGATTAACAAATAAATATCCTCTCTGACTAGCACTGCCATTGCTCTCTTCATTATTCATACCACATTAGATGCTAAAAATAATTATCTACTGCAAGTTCTATCAAAAATGGTCAGAGAGATGTTTCACATCCTAGTGGCAAGACTCAACTTTAAACGGGTGTGATTTTTCATGCTGTCCTGTGCAGAGCCAGGAGCTGGAGTCCATGATCCTCATGGGTCCCTTCTAAACACAGGATGTTCTATAATTCTAGGAAAACATGTACGTGCTGAACTCTGCTTCCAGTGCTCAGAGCATTACCAACCGAGAACCCAGCTCTGCCAAGCACACACTTACAAAGTAACACATTTTGGGTGTCTTCACTTGCACAGCTATGCCTCCATGCAGGTAAGGCTCCATCTCTGATGTATCACCAATGCTGAAGGAGTAAGGTGACACCACTGAAAAGAGAAGAGAATAAACAGTGACAGATAATTCAAAGAGTCATTGGATGCTACAGTTCTGTATACAACGGAGTCGGGGTTTGCCAGTCGTTTTTTTTAGTGCTGCAATTTTGCAGTGGGCATCCTTGTTTTGAAAGCATAAGCACAGCTGATCCTTCTAACAGGATTAACCTAGAAACTGGCAGAGGGACAAAGCATTAGTTTCACATGATCTGTTATGAAATAAGCCTTTTTAAGTGGCAGCAGATTTAACAAGAATTCTGATGACCACAGCTCTGTAACAAAAATGAAATCACATTTAATTTTGTTTAGAATGTGCACAGCAGTGTCCAGTATTAACTGCTCTGAGTAGAGCAGTTTAGCCCTGTTGATGAGAACTACGGGTAATCAAAAAATGCAGCTGGAGCATTTTGTCACATCTTCCCCCTCATACACAGGAAGTGTCATTCAGGCAAGGCAAAAAGACAGAAAAAAATTGTTAATTCATGGAAAACTAAAATCAAAAGCTAAACCATGAATAGGAGGAAGGAACTGACTGCAGCATCAGTTCTAGCAAAATGCAAGGGCCCGGAGGAAACAGATTCATACACGTTTCAAGGGTACTGGTTTTTGTCTCAGACCACAAAACAGTTAAAAACAAACAAACAACCCCCACCCACTTGCTCTCCCTTCTGCTCCAAACAAACAGGCATTCAGATCTGGGAACTGGAAAATTCCCCAGCATCCAAAAGGAAACAAGTACAATGCCTTGAGACATGCATGAAGTAGAACAAAGCAAGGTAGATGTAAATAATGAAAATAATTTTTAAAGCATTCTTAGAAAGTTGTCTAAGTTGTCTTAAATTGTCACCCAAAAAAGCTACAAGGCAAACAGTGACACACCAAGTGGCATCCAAAACCATGACAAAAGCACAGGCATTATGAGACTCTCCAAATACCAAATCAGTTTCATCAGCAGATGAATGATGGTCAGCTCAGAGGCTGGCAACTAGATTCCACAGTTTGAGCTGAGCAATTCCATTGGCTCCTTAAGTAGCAAGATGAGTTCAGGTTGGCTTTACTAAATGGAAATGTCATCAAAACAACACCAGGAAGACCTCTGCATGAAAAAGCAATTTTTTTGTGCAAGCTCACTGGAGGTCTGCACAACCCATGGCTCCTCTGACTGTGGTAACTAACACTGCAGTGGCTAAATCAGGCCAGAAAATAAGTACCTTGCAAATGAGTCAGCAGCAGTTTACCTGTTATTTGGTGCATGGATCCATTCAAGCATGACATTCCATTAACTTCCCGAAAGGTTAAGAACTGTCCTGTTTCAAGCCTGTGTGGATGATTTTCAAGGCAAGTGACAATCCCAGGATTTGACTGAAATAAAAAATGGCAGTCAGCAAGGAGGAAAGTCTCTCATGCAAAGGGGTCACATTGTATTGCAGGCACATAGCTTTCTGTCTACTGAAACTGCAGTTCTGTCACAGCAAGAAATACCTATGACAACTTTTTCAGTCCTATGATTTTCAATTGTACAGTGTTTCTACAACACAAACTTTCTCATTCTTACTATTTTCAGTTCTCAGTATGTTAGCAAACTGCATTTGCTAGTTCTCAGATGTCAAATCCATTGTTATGTTCTGAAACAGTAGCAGATTTATCCCCTTTTTCCAAACTAAAAATAGTCCCTATGTGTAAAGAAATTTTCAGAGGCATTAAAAAATAAAGTCTTGTGAATGGTCCTTATTACTCCATGCTTCCTTTCTGTCTGATATCCTTAGAAAGGCCATCCAAACTAATTCTTGAAAGTTTGGAAGCTTAAAAAGCTGGACTGCATACAGGAGAGAGAGCTTCAGCAGGTCACAGACAAGCTTACACTTGCAGGAATCTCAGACAACACCTCATCCTGTTATGGGATGTGATGCCAACCTGCCATGCACACAGAGACCTCACTGCAGTCTGAACACAGCTCATTAAGACCTTGTGCTGCACGTCAGGCTGTAACCTGGTGGGTTTGCAAGCAAGCCTGGCCTGTAAAGTCTCCTCTCATCCCTTCCTGAGTCCCCAGTATAAGAAAGATTTCAGTTAAATAGCACAGAACCTAATTACAGTGGACCACATTCTCTGTGGACAATGAACAACAGCAAAGGACTTGACTGGAGAAAATTCTGCTCTGATTTAGGGACACAGTGCCACCTTGACCCTGTCTGTAGGACAAGAACAGCCACTTGATGGCACTGAGTTCTAATGCTCATCAGTTTTACACTTCAGAGTGGAAGAAGATACAACTAAATTTAAGTATCAGATTTTTAAACACAAGACATATATACAAATATATATTCATTCCTTGACTTGACAGGTAATCAGCACAAGCCATAAAACTCAGTGTACTCCTTATGTAATTAATGAGAACAACCAAGTCATCCATTCCCTTTTAAAGGCACCAAGGAACAGGCTACCCAAATCATCATATCATAAGCTTTAATCCAGACCAAACCCAACTTGCTGTACAACCCCTCCTAGATTAGTTGTTATTATATTTAGACTGGAGATAGTACAAAAGACTTGCTGCTGGATGAGTGAGCTTACTGTCTGGACCTCCAGAACTGAAAAAAGGACCTAAAGTAATTTCCCTTTATAAAACAATAATACAAGATTAAATGGATATCCTAACATTCTGCACTGGAAGTACTAGCAATAACATCCCCTTCTCATGGCCTCTGCTTTGGTAGGCTAAAAGAAACCTTTAAATTTCTTTTCAAAATACGCTCTCTATCCCCTTGATTATTCCAGTAGCCCACCTGTAAGTGCTACAGTTTCTTGGAAAAAGGGCTCTTTTCACACCTATTTTCACACTTCCTTAGAAGACTTACCCTATTCCCACACCAAAGTTATGTCCTCTACTTTCTACATGTCCTCATTTCTTTCTCTCACTCTCTCTCAATCAAAAATCATTATTGCGTGTTACATAGTAAGTGACAACCAGGAGGCAAGGGTAAGAACAAAGCAACCAAAGTGACTTTGCTTCTCCTATAGCGCCAATTTAAAATTGCTTAGCAGGCTGCTCAAGTGAAGTACTCTGGCAGTCTCCTTTTCAAAGAGTCAATAATGAGTCCTTTTAAAAATAGTTAAAGCAACAAAATTACTTTTATCCCTTACTTGTGTTATATTTGAAATGAAGATCTCCTTTGGCTCCTCTCCTGTTGTATCCAGCACTTCAAATTCATCACCAAAGTCACAAAACAAACGTGAACATACTCCATACACATCTGCACTGATGAACTACAAGAGAAAGTAAAAATCATGAGTACCCCTGGAAGAGCACAAGCCAAAAATATGATGCCTCACACTGGACCTCACTGAAGGCCAGTAGGTTTAATTCTACAGTGGAAACCTGTTGTGTACTCAGGCCACACTACACAGCACAACACTGACAACAGACCTTGAACCTACAGGAGCATTTCTGAGCCCATTCACAACACAGGAGTAACATCACTACACAGTGAAATGCTGCCATTTCTACTTCTCTTACATTCAGCCTCAGCATGTCCTTCAGTCTCAGCACATTCTTTCAGAACCATTTTGAGTTAACAATGAAAACTATTTCTTTAACACAATTGCTTTTTAATTCAGGACCAAGCAGTGGTTACCTATGCTGGTATCCAGATAATACCAGTATCACCATTGTATTCCCAAAACTCCTGCTGGTCCATCAACATGCCATCTGCATTAACCAGCTATCTCCATTTTTGGAAAGAACACCCTGGAGGTCCAGAATGCCCACTGTACAGATTATTCATGTGTTGCATTTTTTCTGTTACCTTAATAGGTGGCTGCTGAGCGTGACAAAAGTCATTAATCTTCTTCTGCAGCAATAGACTTACTTCAGTCAATATGACACACTGTGAACAAGAACAGAAATACTTCTAACACACTGAAAGTAATCAGTATCTTCACGCTATGGGAAAACATAGTACCTAGAGTAAGTTACTTAGGCATCCTGCCTCCTATCCTCCACACTTAAGAGAAAGCAGTCTTGACAAAGTTTTCTCATTAAAGCAGACTGGTTACCACCCCACAAATTCTGGAAACAAAATGAGTAAGAACAGGAACAGCAAATTCTCAGGTTTTTGTTTGTTTGGGTTTTTTTTTTAACTGCAGCTGTGAAACTCTAAACCCAATTAGAATATTTACCAAAACAGTTATGGATAATCTCAGCAAAAATGCAGATTTTGAATTTTAGGATTAAAGCTAGCAAGCAAACACAAATAATATTCATCACTGCACACCAAGAAGTCTGCACAGGCTTCCAGTATTTGTGGTCGTAAAATTGCAGACACAGAATTTCTACACACATTCCTTTAGTGCCTAGGACAGTACTGGGTTCCAAGGCATATGCACTGCAACCCATACAGTTACACATGGCCTGCTGTAGCTGGGACATTCAGAAACTTGGTGTGCTTGTATGTAAGCCACACAGTAAAGGTTCCCCACTCAGACTGAGCCATGCACACAGGCAGGAGACAGCTGACTGAACAACTGCAAGTGCCCTCACTCCACCACAGAGGCACTTACATTTCATTACATACATACATATATGAATGATCTAAATAAATAGCCTGAGCTTCTGGTGCCTGGAATACAGCACACAGAATATATGTAGAACATCTGTGCTATGTAGCTGAAAAGAAAGATCACAGTTTCACCTTCAGAGAAAAAAATTTGTACAGCGACCCCAGTTAGCCATTTATTGTCATAGCAAATTCCATAGTAAGCGTACTAAGAAAGTGGTGGGAACACAAACCCACTGTTTCAGTCTTGAAAAAAACAAGCACAACACTTCATCAGTCCAAATATAAGACCTACTGTTTTCTTTACACCATCTCAAAATATATTTCAAAGTTCTTAATTCTATTTACTTACATAAAAAATCCAAGCTGTATGCTCTGAGCAAAATACACGAATACACATACAACTGCTTTAAGAGTGACATACCTGGTAGTGCTTTAGGAAAGACAGATCTGTGGTTTCATCTAGTGGCACAGTTGATGCTGCTACATGGACGTATGGATTGAGTTCTGCAATCCGAGGAAGTGTGGCCTCAGCCCTGAAAGAAAAGCAATTTTCAATTTTTAACGTATCTACAAAATTGTATTTTCAATGCAGAATTTCATACTACATATGCCCTACAAGAGACCCTCACAATGTCTCCTGGCAACAACTAGCAACTCATTTATTCACACTTCAATTCCTAGCAGGTCTGAGGAAAACTGCTGTGTCCAATATCCCACATGGATGGTCTGCTGTCATGGCTGTTGTCCAGTCTTGTACAGGTGGCTGAGAAAGCCCAAGGAAGAAATGCATGCTGGCCCCTGCTATTACATTTGCATTACAAGCAGTGACACTTGTGACTCAGAACCTCAGTCCCAGCCTAGACTTCCTCTAATATCTACCTGGGCACTGTACTCACAGCCAGCAACTCCAGAGAAAGGGTTTAACAGGTATTTGATATGTACTATCAGCTCTTGGACAACAAACTGCTATTTTTGATGCTGATGAGACTGTCAAGCTCAGTCCTCTCTCACTCCAAAGACTTCACTAACCTGTTCCTTTGACTGGTAACATCATCTTCATGGATGAAGAAGTTGATCCCCAAATCCCATTTTGTGCAGTGCTTGGTGTCATGAACTGTAAGAGCCTAAGAAAGTTTGTCAAAAAGCATTTTCTGGAAGAAATATACAAGGTCACAGCACCCAAAAGCATGGACTAAGCCCCACGTAAAATGTTGGAGGACTAACACTGCAGAAGATTTAGTTGCAGCACATATAAGAACAACCTCTTCCAACCTCTTTCCCAAGAAAACTCTTAACTGTTTGAGAGAGAAAACACATCTGCAACATGCACTACATTCAACATTTTCCTCCCAGTTTGCAGTGATAACAGACAGCATTTAAATATCAAGGATGATTTTTGCCAGACTGTGATACAGAGGCAATTGTGATCTGAAAATTAATGGACTCATTTGATTTTTTTCTATTGGAAAGAAAAGTTTTAAAAGGCTTCTTGCTAATGAAATTAATCCCAGCAGCACAAAAGCAGTTGTTGTATTAAAACACCCAACCATTCTAATGTCTACACAAAAGGATTCTAAAGGATGACAAAATAAGATAACATATTTTGAATAGTTTGGCTTTCGAGTTTGGACCACTCCATTTAGAAGAAGCCACTTTGTACAAAAGGATTCAGTATCTTAGCAGCAGCTGGCTGAAATATTTTATGAGCTATTTCAGAGTGCAGTGGACATTAACATGAGATTCAGATTTTAATAATCCAGATTATTGAAAGTTTTCACCCCTAGGTTCTCAAATGTTTTGAAACCCTTCTACTGAAAAACAGATTCAGAAACTTTAGATTAATTAGCTAGTAGTGTTATGCCTTTTTCTCATGCTTACCCAAGAATACCCAACAACAGAACTGTTTCCCATACCTTTACCCCGGCCAGAATGATGTTTTTGGCTGAAAAAACAAAAACAAAGCAAAAACAGAGAGGTGTACTATTGCAGGTTACTTGCAAATCTGTAATTGGATAGTTATTCAGGTGGACAGTAACAGAATTTCATTGTTAAGAACTTCATAGCTTAAGGGTTTTTCTCTTTTATATTTGGCTCAAGCATTCTACAGCACCCCAGAAAGCAAAATAACATAACGAAGGTTAAAAAGACTCTCTACATTTGTCATTTGTCAGCTGTTCATCCCACAATTGTGATTACAGAGATAGTAATGACAATAAACTTCAAAACCCCATGACTCTCTGTTAGCATCTGGTGCAGAGAACCACGAGCCAACTGAAGGAGTAATACCCCAGGTACAAATCAGCCAAAACAAGTCTTGCTCATGAGGAGTAAGGGAAATTGTTAAGGAGCCTCTTGTATCAGGGCAGTTATGCAGTTTCACCAAACAGTTCTGTTGTCCTACACATACCCATTTCATACATGGGAAAGATTTGGGCTATAGCTATTCCTATAATACAGTCATTGATACTGATGCCTAAAGGAGTAACTTGTATTTCCTACCCTAAACCTTCACCCAGGACACAAGATTTGGGTAAAGGAATCTGCTCATGGAAGCACATTTTAAAGTAAAATTTGACATGTTGTTCTAGTAAAATGAGAACTTAAGTCAGGATCTTTCCTGCATCTGCAATGTTAGTAATATGCATCATGCACACATAAATTCACTCAGACAGTTCAGACATGCTTATTATATTTAAACTTAAGGGTTAGAAGTATTCTGGGACAGTATGTTTACACACACTTGTGTCTTTAATAAATGTTACCTAACTTACCAATCTCCACACCAAGGCCACCTATACCACTCAGGAACACATGGGACTGAGCCATCTTCTGCATTGCTGTGTCTCCAAGAACATACCTCTGCCGACTACAGCAAAGACAAATTCAGATCAAAACAAGGTACAAACAAAGTCAAGAGCGTATTAAAGCAAATCAAGAATTCCCAGTCATTAAAAAACTTTTTAAAAATTCAAATGTTTATCAATCAAACATAAGATTTGCACTCACAATGCATACAGTGAAATGTTTTTGGTCAGACCTTGTCAGTGCCAGGTTTTAGAGATTATAAATAAAGTTATAATTTTAAACCAGTGCAAAACTTTTTCAGGATAAACAAAGTTTTTGGAGTTAACTATTGAAGACACAAGCATGCAAAAGAATTTCTTTGTTATCAGAAATCTTCAAAACAGAGGGTGACACAGATTTTGTAGTCAGATCCTGAAATCTGGAAGAGTCCTAACATCCAACTGTACAATTAAACTTATACCATTCTAAACATCACCTTTTTCATCAAGGAAAAGAACAACTTTCATGAGGCTACTGCCAAAAAGTAAAGTGACACAACACCAGAGAAGCACAGCAAAGGCTGAGGGATGAATGAAATAACATTACTGCATGTAAATGTAGTGTTCCTGAAAAGTCAGGAGCAATTAATTAATCTTACCTATACAAAGCATCATCAATTTCCATAGAGTCTGCTGCCATGATTCAATGTGATTTGTTCACACTAGAAAGGTTACAAAAAGAAATAAACTGGTTATGTCAGATGCAATTTCACAGCTGGCACCCCCTCCCTGCCCCACTCAGTTCTTCATTAAAGGAACTGAAAAATGAAAAAGTGATGTTACACAGGAATCACTTTGAACATTAGGAAGCCTGTGGAACATCACAGCACCTGGGTAAGTAAAACACATACCAGCCAGAAGACAAAAACATGCAAATCTTCAATAAAGGCTTTCAAAATACAAACAGACATTAATTTCCCCAATGAGGAAATGCAAGACTTATTTACTTATTTTGCCACAGTTAGCCTTAGTGAAAGAGCGACTTCATTTTATATTAAGAGCTCCAAGCTGATCAACTTGCATCTATTTGATCAGTGGGCTTTTTTTGAAAAGAAGACAGAAGATCACTGAATGCCTAGAAATAGGCATTTATGCCGCATTACTTCTATGTTAATTGAAAACCCTTAAGAAACAAGTGTTTCAGCTAACTGAAGAACCAACACCCAAAGATCTGAATTATTGCAACATTTAATTAAGACATGCAGTTAGACAGTTTGATATGATTGTAAGAAAAAACATAATTTATGCTACTAAGGCCTTCAGCCATTAACAAGGACGTTTTCATTGTTAAGTTGGTGATAACTAAGCACCAGGATTAGGAACAAGCTGCCCCTGGGCACCTTGTTTCTTACTTATGCACACTGGGAACTGGTGCTTCCTGAACCTGGCAGGTGACTGCCACCAAACACAGGATGACCAAAACAGACCCTGTGTGTATTTTTGCAGTAGTGACAGGAACTGATGTTCTGGGTCATATATCTTATTTCAGCTTTCTACAAACTGCCTTGGAAACTACTCATTGCTGACAACCCTCTCTCCTGAGACTGAAAAATAAGGGCCCAGACATACTAAGGACATTTTTTTGGAGAGCACAGATATACCCTAAAACAGCTTTCAAACCTGCCCGAAATTTAATTCCTATTCACTGTTCAGGTGACTTTGTCAAACATTGTAACATTTCTGAAGTATGGCACCTGCAGGCTGTCACAATGTGGAGACTGCAACATTCTGACCCAAAATTCATCCTTTTGGTTTTTAGAAAGCACTGAAATAGCACAGCAAGGGACAGAGTTACACTGGACACAGGCCACAAATCCCATCCACAAAGCTCTTCCAGAGTGTGGATATTAACTCCTACACTTCAGCCAGCACTCAAGGCAGTCAGCATGAGGCAGCTCCATCACAGTCCACACCACCAGCCACTTCAGCAGCTCCCATGCCCTTGACACCACGCGGGTTGAAGACAAGCAATGACCATTTTACTAGAGCCAGATCTCAAGCCAGAGTGCAACACATCACATCTTACAGTCACAGGCTTCAGTCCTTGCTTAAATAAGGGACTTCATTTCAGCCACTGCCTGAGACACAAGACACAAGTCCCCTTCAAACCAAGCCATCTCAGACCAGAGCTGTTCTGCTCCTACACAATCACCCTCCACAAACAGCACTGGCACTCTAGGACTACACAACATAAAAGGATTGTGGTACTAAGATGGGGAAGGTGATCCACCCCTGGATAAAAATGCTCAGCTTCCACTGCTGTGGTTGCTGACAGCCATCTCAATCTCTATGCCCTCCCAAACAGTCTTTTGTAAACAACTAGGATGTGTGATCAACTGGCAAGAGAAACTCAGCCACCTGTTTCACACAGACCCATTTGACAGTGGCTCTTTCAATATACTTTTTAATTCCCCATTCTCCTCCTGCAGTCATAGTTACAGCACTGAGATGCTCCCAGTGCACCCATCAGGTAGAGCAAAATACCTCCTTCCACGAGGAGGAGTTAATGACACTATGGTCAAGCAACTATAGGACAAACTTGGTTAATGTATTTCTGCATCCAAGTTATTTCTCACTTTTGTTCCACCAGTATTGAATCTGTTTCAAAGAAATGCATGTAAATAAGTCATTCTAACATTATGTCCTAGTTCTTACCAGAGTCTCAACATTTATACACTTGTCTGTTTCCTTTTAAAAGCCAACACTATCAGTTTTAATATCAGCCTTGAATTTAACTGTTTAAGTAATGTTCTTCATTTTTAAAGCCTCAGCTGCTCGCATGACATAACCCAGGGACAAACCGAGAAGCTACATGTTACCGGGAAGGACTAAGATGCTCTGAAGAGCAGCAAAGGCACAGGAGCTGTAGCAGTGTGCTGGTTTCACAGTGTTCTTACCTCCGAGTCAGCGCAGGCTGAAGCAGTGTTAACTACTCGCTGTTCAGCACGCTGGGATGGCACGGAGGCCTGGGCTCATCCCACCTACCCGGACCTTCCAGCGGCTGATCCCAGTCGATGCAGGCTCCCTGTTCAGTCGGCGGGAAAGAGAGAGAGGAGGCTCAAACCCAGTTCCCGCCCAGCCGGGCTATTGCGGGAACACCGACACCTCGGATCTGCGGCGGAGAACCCCGACAGAGCCCACGGGCTGCCTCGGAACCACGCCGACCGCAGCAGAGCCTGGCGGCGGCAGCCCCCACTCGCCGCTCCCGGGGCGCTCCCGCGGCGCNCCCTGAGGGGGCGGGACCGCCGCGGCTCGGCAGCGGAAGGGGGGCGCAGCGACTGCCCGGCCGGAGCCGCCTGAGATTGAGGGTTAGGAGTCCTCGCCATTTTCCGCCCGAAAAGTAGCACGCCGTGCTGTTAAAAATAATAAAATTAATAAATCCTCCTTAGATTCAAGCATGACCAGTTTAGACGATGAAGAGCGCTTCCGGGCCCTGCTCCTGTGATGCCTGCCTCTGTATCTCGCAGGAGAGCACCAGCAGGATGTCACCTACCGAACAAACAGGCAGAATTTCATCCAAAGGGTCTAGGGAGCTAACTGCAAAATACTAGATAGCAGCCAAGGCCGTAGAGCAGATTTGGCAAAGAGTTATCAAAACCAAAGTTTTGATACCCCACCATGCTGGGGTGGTATATAGGCTTGTGGAAACTTTTTCTCTTGTTTTGGTGGCGATGAAGCAGGAGAGAGTAAGCCAAGCCATGGCAGCCACTGCGGTGCCTCCGCCACCAACTCCACACCATCCCCGTAAATCAAGCATCTCCTCCTATCAATATTTTCTCTCCCGTTTCCCAGACTCTTCTTTAAGATCCCAGCAGAGCCCACCTTCCCATCATCCAGTTCACCTTGAACCCTGCCTTCCCTTTTGTTACCCCGATCACTGTAGTAGGTGAGACGAGTTTAAAACATTCTTGATACCATGAGCACATCTTGTCTAGAATGGGAGGAATTCAAGCACTCAAAAGTGTCCTTGCATACAGTGAATATAGAATAGTCACCTTGTATTTTAAAATATAACTTACAACTTTATAACTTAAAAAATACCCTAACAGACCAACCAACTACCTGCATCCTATGGTACGTAAAGAAAAAAAAAAAAACACAAACAGGTAAGCTTTGCGTCTGTCTTGATTGGGGTTTGGGGAACTTGTAAGGGCAAAAAGACCCAAGTTTCGTGAGCATCCAGTGCATTATTTTGGCATTTCTTTCAACAGAGAAACCCTCTAGTTTCTCTGCAGGACAGAAACTAGCAACCCTCAAGTTTTACACCTCAGTCCAAGAGCGCACACAGCCTTTGTACTTCATTAATAACAAAGATTAAGTGCAGCTGGACAGCACTGTGCTCGTTCAAACTTGGGCTGTACTTTGGCAAGATCAGAGTGAAGGTTCTTATCTGCTACACTGCTGTTTACACGCGGGGAAATAATTGGAGAAGATGTGGGCAAATTTCGGAGAACCACTAGAGGCCACTAGAAGTCTGGAATGCCGAACCCAAGAAGGGATAATTGGAGAAAGTTGTTCAGGATGGCGGCTGCAACCCTTACCAGTAAAGGAATTGATACTAAGGCTGGTATTTGCTTTGTAGCCTTTTCACGTAGTACATAAAAATCAGAGCATGGAAGAATTATTTTCATTATTTCAACACAGTAATTTCAAGGAGCAGTGCATGTATCTAATGAACAGAATTAACAGGACTCCCTGGGGGGGCTGGAATGAGGAGGACTTTAAAGACACCAAAACAAGTCAGCTTCAGTTTTGTCACTTGCATAAATTTTAGTCTTGTCAGTGAGTTTTACCGCTATATTTGTGGTTTCTTTCCTTAAAAATTAACCTTTTTTTTTTCTCAAGGTTAACCTAACCATTCTTATTTTCAAGCACTTACCCATCAAAAGTGTTATGAAAGATAATAATTTTTAAAATCTGCTACCTACCATGTTCATGTCCAAGTCATTACATTTTTCAAGACCCAGTCCACTTTGATACAGTCATCTCACATGAAACAGATTTTGGATAGTCACAGCAAATACTGACAAGCCTTTTGCCTAAGTTGAGAAACAGCAACATGCAGTTAATTCTCAACTAACCCTTTTAACTAACCCTAAAGTAACCAGGCAAACACTAACAATTGGTGAAACCATGAATGTAGGCCTTCTAAGATAAAATGCCACAAAGAAATGGACAGATTCTGTTTATCCCAGAAGCCAAAGAAACAAGTTCCCAAATGCATCAATTAGCAGGTGTACTCAGGAACTCTCTAGCCTGATGGTACCAAATCAAAAAACATACATGTTTTCCCTTACCTTTCTAAGACTGCAAAATTTGAAACATCTGGAGTCATTTGACTTTTTTCTCCCGTGTCTTCTTCTTAAAAACTACATATGACATTATAACCTTAGTAAATTTGGTAAAAAAAATTAATTTTAAAGGAAATCCCAGCTCCATATTTGCATCATGTTAAAGTCAGCTATAGCTTTTGAGGTAGGAAGTAGAACTGTCAGTTTACAGACTTGCTGTGCTGAAGCAATGAGTGGGATGAGGCTGTGGCCAGGAGAACATCACCACCTCCAGACTTGAGCCTATTCATGTCCCAAATCTTTGCAACTTCAGTTTATGTGCACCACTGTAGATTTATTCTGCATCCAGGTACTGAATACATCTTTAGAGCTAGTATTCTCAAAAGGAGCTAAAGCTGAAATAGCTCTAAATCTCTTTTCCATCTGCTGGGAAAATCCAAGCCAGTTGGGTATTTTGAGTCTTTAATTTTCTGGTTTACAGGTGCAATTTTACATTCTTAGTGGGGGCTTCATAGTGGAGATTTGGGGACATACGTTTGTTTCCCTGATTGATTTAGTTAATAAGCAAATTAGCAGAAAAATCTCCTGTAGTTTTTTCCCTAAAAATATGTTATTTGAAAATACTAAGGCAAACACAGTTCAGTTTAGCACACAGGCCTGTATAGAAGTTACCATAAATCTACATCAACATCTTTCAGTGGGCTTCCAAATGTCCTGCCATAGGCTATGGCTTGTCCTCAGCTCTTACAGGAGCAAGGTGCTGACTGGCAAGGCTTTGTCTCCTCTTTTTGGCAACCCATGCAGTGTAGGAGTGTTTTGATGGCGTATTTAAAAGGACTCCAGCTTCCCAGCAGGATGGGCCAAAGGATCTTGCCACTTAAAGCTGCTCTAGCGAGTGACACCTTCCTAGAAGCCATGTTAATAATGTTGATAAATCCAGATAAACAAGGGCACCAATTATCTAAGCTGATTTCACACTGAGATGTGTATAAAAGCATTTCCAAAAGCAAGAGCCAGCTTTCCCATGCCTGTGAATCTGAAGCACAGGCTGCAAGTTGCCAGATAAACATTCATTTGGTTAAATAATGACTTTTGGCTCTCAGCTCATCTAATTTGTTAACAGGAACAGCAGATATAGAATGGGATTTTCTACAGACTTTACTTACATAAGAAATCTTGATGACAGATTGATGTCATTCAACCAGACCTCCTCACATGATTAGGCCTTGTGCAATCAGCCTCTTCTTTCTTTCCTACTTCGGCTCCAAGCTGAAAATTAGCATTGGGAAAGCCCCAGTCAACTCAATTTGAATAACCAGAGGTTTGGAACACATTTCTTGATGCTTTAAATCTACCTGGGAAATCTCAGGAAAATTGGTACCAGCTGCATAGAGCTCCCCATAGCCAGTTTGCAAGGATGCAACATCACACACAGGTTTTTTCTCAAGGGCAGAAGCAAGGTGGTGAATTCTGGAACGAAGTTTCAGATCCATTCTCAAATTTGCATAGCACTATCTTAACTGAAATTCACCTCTGAGTATTTTAGAAAAGCAAATGTCTTACCTTGTCTTTGCTGAAACACCTGTAAAGTTCAACCACTGTTGGTAACAAAATGATTCCTAGGACAGGGAATGGACAGAAAGCTGTAGTTTTAGAATAGTTTTATATAAAATAAGAAAGATTAGTCTACTTTGCATCATATTCAAACTTTAGCTTATTATTTTGCAACGAAAAAGGACAGAAAGAGATCAGTTGTTTTTGAATACATTTAATGTTATGAAATATATTGCCTTTATTTTGTTTAAATCCTTGCTAAATCTTGACATCAACAATAATAAAAGGTTTTTAAAAACCTTTTATTTAATCACACAGTAGCCTCATTGTTTTACTCTAAGGCAGAAAACAAACAGAGTCATCATAAATAAAACACTGACATGGAATATAAGACAAACCCAGGCCAGACAGTTTGCTAAAAAGTTTCTGAAAAGTGCATCTGGCTGGCTCAGGACTCCCTGAGTAAGGTAGACATTCTCCCACACACCTCTTGGCTATTTAGCCACTCACGAGAAAATCTGAAATAAAGGCTGCCTTTCTCATTTTAAAGGTATTGCATTTACATGTTACTTGCTGTGTGAGGTAGGAACCAGTTTCTAGGGGCTGTATCTGGGCCTCACCTCCTTATTGTTGCCCCTCCATTTGCTATGCAAAAAGAGATTTAAGTGCAAAACAAAGCTTTAGCTGTCTATGAAACTGAACTACTGTTTATTTTCTATCACAATTCATCAGCTGATTGTAAAGGACAATTCTCACAATTTTCACCTTCAAAGCAATAAGAGGCACAAAACACTTGTGCCTCTTATTTTCTTTTTTTTCCCCAAAGGATGCCTTTGAAAAAAGGGGACTTGAGCACTAGAACAGTGTGTTCAGGTTATCTAATTAAAAGCTCCACAAAGTTTCCTTTTTGTAACTGAATCCAGCCTGGAGTAAATTCTTAATTGAAAAATAGCAGCAACTCAAAAGTGCATGAATTACAAACTTCATCAATAAATTAAGGAAATGGATTTGCTGCATCTAACTATCATCCTAACTGTCCTAAGATCCTTTTCTTTTTACAATGGCATGGAAAATCAGAGTCAAGGTACTACTATTTTGAAACTAAAACTATTTTAAAATCTTTAGTAGATTTCTTTCTGAGATAAGGCAACTTGTCTTTTACCAAAATTCAAAAGATATACAGAATGACTGGAAGTAGCCCAATAACAAGACAACCCCTCCTACACCATCAAGCCTTAAACATAGGTTTTTCCATTCATATGTAGACTTGTAATTCAGGATGTGAGTTTTCAAGAAATGCCAAACATCTCATTCCCAGGAATGCTGATTATTGGAGAGCTTGCACAGTAGGAAGGCTGAGGAGAGATCCAGTCCTGAGCAGTGGGGGAGGCAGGATGCTTCAGCAGAATTTTCAGCTGTAATAGGTGTGGCTGTGGCACTTGCAATCTTGTACAGACTCCTGTGAGTCCTGCATTCAGAGCCTAAGCAGTCCAGTGGCCATTTGAAGAGTACAGGTGACAGTACTAGAGTGGCATTTTGGATCCCCATATTGAAGGCCTTGGCTCTAAAGGACTCCCTTCTGCCAGCAATCCATGAGAGGTTGTGCACAGAGGTAGGAAAAGTGCTTAATCAATGTGTAAGGATTGCATTTACACTGAAGTTCTTATCAGGACTGTTCTTTAATATGAAATTACTCTTCATCCTCATACAACATATTCATATTCAGGATCATATTCTTCATGACAGAGATGAATCCATCAGTGAAGTATCAGTAATTGCTTTCTTTGCAGCGAGATGGTTTCTGCTGGCTGGCATGCCCTTGGAAAAGCGTGGCCTTGGAAAAGCTGTTTCTTGACCAAAAAGGTAGTTCCCAGTTCATTTGTGGCAAATATTTATTTTTCCTGTAGAACAAATTTAAATGCCATATTTATTTCTAGGGAGATTGTTCATTGGGGCAGACTTTTTAAAAAAAAAACAGTTTGGGTAGAGCTTGTGTTTCTGCATCTTAAGCATACTATGTGTTGAACAGAGTAGATCTAGAAGACAACAGGTACAGAGGTAGCAGCACAATGTTGTGATGAAGCACTTCCACAATAGTAACTTCAAGCAACTTGAACTTCACAGAATCCACAAGAACGTTCCTGTTTAAAATGTGCTTTGCAAATAAGAACATCGAGATTTTCTCTTTCCCCTTCTAACCTACTGCAAGCACAGAAATCCTACTTTTCCTAGCTAGGACCTAATCTTAGTCCTGCTGATCCTCTTTGAGGTACCAAGGCCACGGAGAAAGGTGAGCATCCAGGTTCTCAGCTGGAGTCGGTGCAGAGGATAGTCTCTAACAAGAATAATCAAGGGTCCACTTTGCTAGAAAACAGCTGTGACAACATTTGCTTCACTGCAGGAGGAGGAGGATTCAGCTGCAGACCTTGCCCATGGGTGAAGAAAAATTTCTTTTTTCTTTTTTTTTTTCCCTGGAAAATGTTTGCATTTATAAAGCAGGTAAATTGGTAGCTTTTAAACGTAATTTTAATGATGTCAGTTCATAATTTCTGGTAAGGGAGAAAGTTTCACAGCTCAAAGATGAGGCAGACAATTTCATACATTTAGCATGAATTCAGAAGGGGTTAGGATCTCTGACAGCAAAGATAGCGCTTGCTGTGGACTAAGGTTGCTTCAACCAAAATTACATAGGAATATTTATACTAAAAAAATAACCTTTCAGAATTACAGACAAATATGAGTTACATGTAGTGTATGTAGTTAAATACATTTTTTACTTTGGAATTAGATGCCTGTTTTAGTTGTAATCCATTCACGGAAATAAGTCACTCGTGTGTAAACTCCAGGTTTATTTGGCTTGCCACATTCATCTCCCCAGCTCACTATTCCCACGAGGTACCACATCAGTCTAGAGTCTGGAGTAACCAGTGGTCCCCCAGAATCCCCCTAGAAAAAGAGGAGGGGGAAAAAATATTTAATTGATCAGAAGAGAAAATACAATTATCTCCATAAACAGGAGGGTCTATCCTATAAGAGAAGTTAACAAGCAGTATTTCAAGAGCAGCCGTTTGTGCAGAGTCCAGGCTGTTTCTGAAACTTGAGTCAGAAGTCTGTGGCATTCTCCTGTTTGCCAGGGAACCTCCTGACCTCTGCTTCAGTAAAAAACCTATCAAAAAGCTTCTGCTCCGTTTTGTGATACACTGCTTCTCACCTGCCTTGTCTTCCTCCTCGTACAGAGTACAGAAACACCAGTATAGGCAGCAATCTAAGAGAGCAGGAACCCTTTTTTTAAGAGGTTTTAATAGTAATTGCTATTCTTAAAATAAATCATTTTAGCCTCTTTCAGAAGAAATGTTACAAAAAGGAGCTTAGAGCTCCTTTTTGCTTGGAGCTGTCATCAAGAACTTGGTCTTCTAGTTAGATGGTATCTCCTTAAGCTATTACCCACTTTCCAAGGCTCAATTTTGATACTGTTAATAGCATGACATGGTAATAATAGTTAAACTGGAAACCTTACAGATTGAGAGGCAATCCTCACACAACAGACCAAATTCCCCAACTTTAACCAGAATTATTTACTGAACTAAACAGCAGTTGCACACTTCTGCTTAAGTCTTTTCCGTGCTGAGCCAGGAACAGAGGAATGAGATTCCCAGGTTTACCCTGCAGGGAGTTTGTCTTTGGGCAAAAATCTGTAGGACTGGGATTAAGGGAAGAGTCTGTATTGAATCAGCATTTTAAGAGTACAGTCTTTAAAAATAGCATAAATAGAAATTATGTTTTTAAAAGTTACCACTATGGAAATATTTTTCTTTGAACATAAGTATTTGCTCGCAACATTTGCAGACCTGCAGCATGCATGTTTCCTTCTCATTTTTTTACACCTACCTTCCTTATAATTATCTTTGTTTCATACAGTTTTCCTTCACCGAGCCAAGTCTGTTACCAAAGATCACATTATAACAGATCTGTGATGATACGATCCAGTCCAGAATTTAATTTCAGTGAGTGACAGTGCATTTTTTCTGGTAACTTAACATTCTAAACTTTCTTTCTTCTCATCTCTCACAGATGTCTGGTGTTAGCTACTTCAGAGATTTAATTTTTAGCTCATAATTAGTATAACAGCATTTAGTGCTAAATGATGTGTGCTAAATGCTATATCACTTTACAGCTAAATTCCTGTTTGAATGGAGCCTATTTAAAGGACTAATACACTGTCCATTAAGATTTGGTCAACCAGATACTGCAGTCAGCATTAACATAGTTTTCCTTTCTAATTTTCAGCTACAATTACCTGACAAGCATCTACTCCTCCTTCCAAGTATCCCGCACACAACATCCTGGGTGTTATGTCCCCATCATACACTTCTTCTCTGTTGCAAGTGTCTGAGTCAATAAGTTTCACTGTTGCCTCCTGAAGAGCATTTGGGGCTGGACCTGAGAGAAAATACAATTTGGGTATTTATCAACATAATTACTTTGCAGTAGTTAATATGCAGGAAGAGTGTTTAATGTCTTCTTATGGAGGACCAGCTTGACTTGGTTTAATGGGGGGGTTTTGCTTGTTGATCTGCCTAGGTCAGGCCTTTAAGGAGAATGTACATAGAATCACAGACTCACTTAGGAACTGTACCATTAAGACTGAAGTAATGATCACATGGTACATAGTGCCTTAAGTGTAAAGCCATGTATTTTACACATGTTCCATATAACACAAATTCCATGTTTCATGGAACACAAATGACCTAGGAATTTGAGCAGATGATATAAAATGAAGATATCTTGATTCCATTGCTGAATCTACTCTTAGTGTGGCCTGGTAAGAGTGTGAGCTTAGGTAATTCACAGCTCACTCTGCACGTTTACCTGAAAGCTCGCAGAGATACCTGTAGCTTCTGACTAGTGCTGACAAAATAGCTTTTTAGGTTCTATGTAAACACCTGCATGGCTGGACTATCTGTCTTAAGAATCAACAATATGAAATGGAAAGGCTGGGAAAACAGAAGAGTCTTCTTTTTTTTTGCTCCAGTGGACTGAAGTTCTGTCTTTATCCACTCTAGTTTTAGAACAAGGAACTGATGCGTACAACTAAACAAACCTATTGCAAACATTAGGCTTGCTGTCATATCACATGTGGCTACAGAAGTGATATCAGTTCACTCAGAGCCACTGTTTATGGACCATACAGGTCACCTGGCAGACTCAGGACTCACCGTCATTGGTGAGAGCTCCCCAGCCTGTGATGACAGCATAAGTATTGTAGTGAAAAGTCTGAGATGGCTCTGGCAGACAGACACGGTGTATGCTGCTCGTGAACTCAACTCGTTTGGAGAGCTGCACAAGGGCAATGTCATAGTCATGTTCTGGGTACAGGTACTTCTCATGGATAATAATTGTCTTGACTGATCGCTTCAAGCTCGGTGGCTTCAAAAGAGCTCCAAAAGTAGCAGTCCACTTCTGAGGGTGAGTCATGCTGAAAAAGGTAAGAGTGCTGTAAGTATTTTGCTGTAAATGTGTGTTTGAGACCTTAAATTTGCAGAGTACGTTTACTGTAAAACTCCTTCAAGACAGGTCCCTACTAGACAGTTGTGACATCCATCACTTTCCAAAACAGAACTGTGGACTGCTGCTAGAAGAGGGCACTCCTGCATTCCCTCCTCAGCCATGGTCTTGTACTCCTCCCCTTCTCCTTGTCCCTGATCTAACCATTGTGTGGCCATTGGGTGTCATCAAATCCAAGAGCTCTTCTGCCATAAATTCTTCATTTCCCTCACTCTTTTTGCACATCAATAATCTGTTGAATCAACTGTTCCATCTTAAAATACCTTGCAGCTTCACAATTGCCATGCTTTAAACAAAAAATGCTAGGAGTGCATGGCTGAACATAGGGGCAAGAACATGGGGCAGTAGCTGCTGGTAGCAGTCTGCAATGGCACCAACCCCATTGTAACACGAAGGCATACGTTTAAGAAAGGTAAAGTATAACAGGAAACAAATACTCCAGCATTTCACTCACCTTACCTTTTCTGCACATTTTTGGTCAGCATGCCAAGTGACTATTGATTTTCACTCATAAATTGCCAGTTCTGCTCCTGAGGGCCAGTCTTTAGTTTGTCATTGAAATGTCTAGCTGATGGGCCTACTTAACTCTGACTTTTCTCTTCCAAAATTGTTTGTCTGGGAAAGAGTCAGAGGTATGGTGCAAATCTGGAAAGCCACACAACTTGATACAGAAGGGGCACATTCTGCTGCAGTTCTTCCCATTCTAAGACGGGAACTTACTCTCTGAAGCAGTGAGCCGCAGATACCAGCCATGTGTTGCTGATGAGTGTTGCACCACAGCGATGGATGTTATTGTACTGCAAACTGGCCTGCCACGGCCAGTCCCCGGTCTCTGCAGAAGACAATCCACCAACGATTCGCAGCGATGAGGATTTTGCCATTGACTTGACGGATCTATTCTGCCGTAACCCACAGACTGTCAGAAAGGACAAAGAGAGTATTAGCTATTCTTCTGTTTAGTAAATCCTGCAAATGGCTGTGGAAGACATATGTAGAATTACACACCACCTATGTTCTGTAAAAATGTATTGACATCAACAAGAAAATGTACCTTCCACCAGCCCCTGCAAGTCAGAGTTCCTCGTGCACAGCCATGTGTTAGAAGCCTGAATGAACAACTGACTATCACGGAAAGCCATGATGGTCAAACTTTCAGGCTTAGCTGTGTGAGCAGCCCAACTCAGGGATCAAAACCTTCACCACACCCCCAAGACAATTCCCAAATAGAGGCATTGCCAACTTTAATATCCCAGGTAATTTCTCATTAGGATAAAATATGAAAAAGGCAAAACCTAAAATGGGAATGATCCAAGCCGTGGGGTTTTACCATGCATGCACACAGCTTACATCAGCAAGATGTCACCTGGAGACAGGCAACTGATCACTGCAGTCTGCAAGTGGACCTGAAGAGGCACTTCAAGCAAAGAGCATCTTTGCTCCAGCCAGAGATGGCAAAAGGCATGGATACCTCCAGCATGGTATGCATCCATGACACAAAATAAGCATTTTTATCCAAACCCAGAGAGAAATTGAAATATCCATAGTTTCAGCTATTAAACTCATGATATTCAGGAGCAGTGGAAGTTCCTGCATAGCTCTAGAGACTTCCTCAATGAACAGACCTACTTCAGCTGTCTTCTCCCATCCAAACAGCATTAAATCCATCCTACCTGGACCAAGACCCACTAGTTTTCATCCAGGTCCAAGTTTCAGCTAGACATTAGGAAAGTTGACACACAGGACTATCCCAATTCATTGAAAAAGAGACAGAGATGAGAATTATTTGCATAGTGACCACACAATCCAAACCATTGCTGCACAGCTCGTCTCCCAGACAGTGACCCAGGAGGGGGCCAAAGCAGAACTCGGTAATTCATCACTGAGGAGCTGCCAGCCCCAGGGCCCTTGAAGTCATCAGAAGTGAAAAAACTGGAGCCACAGAGAGTGCTATCTCATCCCTTTCCTGCTAGGATCTGCACAACATTATGTTAACAGTAATTCATGGTCAAAAGCAGCAGGAATACCACAGCAGACTGAAAGCTGTTCATAAATTTAGAAGAAAGAAAAGTTACACCACATTGAGAAGTTCATGGGCTCAGTGCAGTCTGCCCTCTTCTGAGATTTAAAACCACAATGAAGGAAATCAGTGAAATCTAAATCTACCTGTCCAAAAATTTTGTGTAAAAGAAAAACTTCAGAATATACCATAGTTCATGAGACTGTCTGAACTAACATTTTTCCCTCCTAAAAGCTCTTTGTAATCCTCAGTAACTGGTCCTAAAACTGCACAATCCTATCAACCACCTGAGCAGTCAATGTTCAAAACACAGGGAATAAACTCAGTTCCATCAGTGCCCCAGAATACTAGCACCTACATCAGACCCAAAAAGTGATGTAATTTACTCTTCCATAGTTTGACAGCTTGTTGATAAGGAACTGATTAAACCTTCTCAGAGTTAAAAGAAACACAACTTGTAAGCAAAGATATCTTTTATGACTATTTTATCTCCAAGCAAGCTGACTTCTTTCTCTGAAAACTTAAAAAACATCTCTAAAACAAGGGGTTAGATATCTCTATCTAACCCCTACAGCAATGCGTTGAGAAGACCAGTCACATTTCCATATATTTCCATGAGGAACAATTTTGTGCTGTCCGCTATTCCAAATTCCAGAACATTTTTATTATAATCACAGGTTGATGTACCTTCTATACATTTCCTTGCGGTACCTCTCTCCTTTCAATGCATGCTAAAGAAAATTACATAGTCACAATTTCTGAGAGTACAAGGTCACATTCATTAGACAGAAGGATGAGAAAAGGCACTTAAGGACCAGGAAAAGTGCTCAGGGACTCTTAATGCTAATTTAAAAGGTTTGAGATGAGATTTCTGATGTTTAAAAAAAGCCTCACTTACTGTCATTGAAGATGGCTTCTGCTCTTGTTGGCTCCACATCTGAAACAAAGGAACAAACAAACAGTCAGGGTAAGGCCAGGCCAGTGCAGACAAGGTTCCCCATCCTCGTGGTCACCCCTCCAGCAGCTATTTGAGTACAGGGCACACAGGAGGCATGGCTGAGGGGGCTGCTAGAGAAACCAGGGTAGCTCCTTTGTGATCGTGTTCATGTGCTGGCTGTTGGCCTCCTCTGCAGTCAGTGTTGTCTGAGGGCCAGGCACTCATCCTGCCCATCCTGCTGTCCCCCGGTGTTCTGGAGGGGAGTACACACAAAACAAGCCTTGTATTACTCAAGATCTACAATTTTGTTGGGGAGAAATTTTTATGGTGGAAATTTTTGAAGCTCTTCTTTTTTGCAAACAAAAAATCAACAGTTCACATATTGCACCCAAGAGAGGGCCAGAGGAGACCCAGTACTCTGTCTGTGCTCTCCTCAAGATCAGAAGGCACTCACTTCACTGCAGCAATGGAATCTCACAATAGCTGTGGCTTACTCTCCTTTCTCCTATCTTATTGGTACATTATTAATACTAAAATAGATAGTTCATAGCAATTTATTGCATGGCACAGCAGGTTCTAGCAATACATTCCCTCCTTTAACATGCATGTTGTATGTTTACTGAAAATATGGCATGCTTATAATGACAATGACTTTGGCTCAAGGTTGAAATCTATCCCTTTTCTTCCAGAATGCTGTTTTTCACTAGCATTACTACTGTAGTTTCCAGCATTCTAAACAATTTTAAAAATAATACAATTTTTTAAAAAAATCAAAATTTCAATGCAGTTTTTAAATTATATAGTGATTCTATACTAATGTCAACAACTTCATATTTTGTGTCTTGATAGGCTTTCTCAGAAAATCACTATCCTTATCCAATTCCTTCATTTCCCTTTGCTGCTACACAGAATAATATCCTAGTATTGGGCTAAATCCCCACCAAGTCAGGAGGAATCTCTTTTGTATGCAAAGGGCTCTGGCTCACACTTGTCACCTGTTGGGTTTGTGTCACATGTGTTTTGCTTGCAGGCTTGACACTCCCTCAGGTATGCAGGGTGAATTGTCTGTTTGCAATCCACCAGTACCAGACGTGTGCTCACTCATTTCTTAATGTGACACTAAGCAGATTATGATAGAAAAAAGGAACAAGCAGAACGCCAGCACACGTACAGCTTGTCTGCAGGGAATGTTACAGACCAAAGGCAGTGCTAGGGCTGGCATGTGTGCATGCAACCACTGCTTTATTTTATAAGGATGGGGGATGAGTTAAAATTGGACATTTATATAGCAACACAGTCTATTCACTATAGAAGGAACTGAAGTCTTATTCACTATAAACAGGAGCTCTTCACATGACAAAGATGATTATGTTTCACTGGTGGGCAAGACACAACTTCCAAGGTCCTCTTCCAAATAAAAATGCTCATTTGTACTTTCTCAATTTATATGAAAAAAGGAAGAAAACACTAAAAGTACATGTACTTTTGCATTTCCGTAACACTAGTTGTGTTCTGTGAATTTCCATGGATAATATGATTGGTTGTCTGCTAGAACCCTTACATCAAAATGGAATAATACCACAGAGCAAAAGCTAAGTCAGCAGAGGGATTCAGCACTGGTGTAAACAATACTGTTTGCTAAACTGTACTAAGGATTTGGCCACTTCCCCTGTATATTTATACTGGCCAGAAGTGCTTTGAAAAATCTGCCCCTACTTGTTTCTTTCCACTATGATGAGCATCCAGTGTTTTCCTAGAAATTCGTACAGCCTTCAGAACTAGTTCATCATCTGAGTCACACCAATACTTTATACCTGGAAACCGGTAAGAAACCAACAAATGTAATTCAGAATGAAAGAGGACCTTTTGCCTTTATGTGCAATACTGACAACAATGTTTTTTAGCTTTTCTCTGGGTGGAGAGACATTTACCTCATAATTCATAATTATAAAGCCTGCAGCCAATTATTATCACTTGCATTATGTTGCAAAGCTCATTGAGAAGACAAAAGGAGCAACCAGCCTGTTCAAGTGCAGTGCCGGAAGCAATTCAATTGGCATGTTCCCACTGCATCAAGTTTTGCTGTGAGTCACAGGTGCTCTGCAAGGCACCTGTATATATCTCTATTTGCCTTTTTATGAGGCACCTAGGAAAAAGTACAAACCTCACATGGGCAAAATTTTACCCATTGCTTCCAGTTGGATCAACTTCTGTGTAATTGGAGAAACGAGCCTTCCACACACACACTGCCAGTCCATACAGCTTTGAATGTCAGCATATCTTATAATATATCACTACTATGCAACTGCTATACTCTTCTACCCATGCACTGCTGAAGGAGAAAGGCCAGTGATACCCTGTTAGCAAATTCAGTGCTGTATTCACTAGGGTAGGGTCCCAAACTCAGACCACATGCATGTGTTTGGAAAACTGAAGTAGCTGACCCTATTTTCAGCCCGCAGGAGATCCCATCAAAAGCAGGGAGCACTTTGGGCTACGTGATAGCACTGAAAATCAGGTTGTTTACTGGTTTACCTTGCTAGGGGCTTGCCTTCATTTGTTACCAGCTTCAGATTTTAGCCTGTTCAAGAGCACAGATGTTCATATTGTGCCAGCCAATGTGTTGCAAGCCCTACCTTGAAGCAGTCACTTGTAAGGCACGAGAGAAAATTTCGCTGCCCTGCTCATTTACTAGTTGCCCTAGTTGTTTGCACTACCAAGAAAAAGCATCAATTACTAACAATTAAAGTGTCATATCTTGTCCTAACCACATATGGCTGCAAAAGTAGTTGTTTGTGCCACATTTAGGAAAACAGTGTTCAAGCTTCTACTGTAAACAAGTTTGACTTGAACCTGCATTGAATACCTGTAAGATGGAGCTTGCCAATGAATTCAAGCTTGCTTAACTTTAATGAGAAAATGAATGTTTAAATTAAAATCACAGCAATCTATTGAAATGCAGCTTAGGGATTCCATCTCTCAGAAGAGGGCTCTGTTCTCCAAATGGACAAGTAATTTTGTTAATACAGTTATTTTACATATTTATAAAACATACTTAAATTCTTAATTTCTTATTAACTTGCATTTACTATTTAAGGTTAATAAATTGTCAGTAAAGAACTTTTTTGCTCCTTAACATATGTGTTTGAGCAAACATGGAAGGAAATGCTCATAGTTAACTGCAGAGTGAATGGGACATCTTATCTGTGAGGGGTTCAGAGGTTCCTGTGTTCTCACAGGAAAAATGTTCTCACTTTTCTACATCTCTAAATAGTATCAGTGTCACTGCATCAGAGGAATCAGTAATGTGCCCACTGCCTCATTTCATTTTATTCACAGAATTCAGTGTTTATGTTAAAAGGAAAAGATCAGACAAAACTCTGTGACATAAGTGTATCAGACGTTATATTGACATAGTGCAAGCAAGGCAAGTAAATTAATTAATAGGGGATGTTATGCATTTTCAGCATAGAAAGGGCCAGAGATGGCTGCAAAATTAAAGATGATAAATGCTTTAAAAATCTGATGCAGTTTTACCCAATTAAATCATTTTTCACAGGCGTTGATTCGTAAAATAAACTTGATTTTCTTTATAGGTTTCTGCACCTCTAGATTTTCTAGATATGAAAACATAACTCCTAGTCTCAAAAGCAAACTGCATATTCCATCCTCTACTGTATCAAATTCCCACATCTTGCTTGTCTAAGATGTTTTTTCACACAGAGAATGTAAGGTAGAGATTATCTCACCAGGGATATGAATGGAGGAAAGGATTGTAAACAAAATTAAGAAGAAGTATGTGCTTCAATACTTACACATTCTCGGAAATGCATTTGAAGCACAGCTTTGGGAAATGCACCAGGGAGCACAGAAAGCATTTTTCTCACTGTCCTTCTCCACACTATAATAACAACTTTCTTGAAAGGAGAGAGAATTACAGAATTCTCAGCTACATCAGAAGAAGGGGCCTCACCCAGAGTTATGTAGGGTAACAGCTGTGCATGCAGACAAAAAGAGGATCACTGGCAAGTTTCAGTAGGTCACCAAATTGGGCATCTGAGAGGAATGTCACAGAGTGCATGTCCTGCAGTGTAGACAGGTGAGGTAATAGCTCTACTCTAATGCTCTTTAATTACGGTGACTACCACAAAAGTCTGAAGTACTGGGGGAAATGGGAATTAGAGCAGTGAGCAGCAGATTCAGTTGTGTTCCAAAAACTGTACCTAAAAGGAGCTGCCGGAATTTCCTGAAAGATGGCAAAACATGAGCTTTGGGTTTAGCAGGAAAGGCATGCCCTTGTGTGGTTACATAGTTCATACATCCTAAAATGTCTCTCCACTAACCTTCCTGTATTCTCACTGCTCTCTCAACAGGAATTACCTCTCCAGATTTATGCACCCTTGTAGAAGTAGCAAAACATGGCTTAGATACAGGTGATGCAATTCTTATTCCTTCAACAGAGTAGAGTAACCTGATAGAGACACAACAACTGCTTTGTGCCTCTAATTGTCTCTGTCACACAGCTGTTCCCTCCCTGCTGATATTCACTGCACTTGTCCTCACGTCTATGACTTCCTCCACTGCCTCCCATCAACATCTTAATCCTGTCCATGAGGCAGACATAGGTCCATACCTCACAGCTCCATCTGGTTGTCCTGCAGCCCGAGGAGTGATCTGCTATGTACCAGTTATGATTTTTAGCATTACTTTTCTTCCTGACCTACACTCATACCTGAGCTGTAATCAATGTCTTACTACAGTAAAGGCAGCCCAAATTGCTCTCAGCCTCTGCAGACTAGGCAGGGAAAAGCCAAGGTTTGAGTGAGAAAATCAATTAAATTAATGTATCTGGGTCATGAGAAGAGAGGTCAAGGTTACTTTCTGCTTAATTCCTTTATCACAAGCATATCCTTGCAAAATACTAATTTTAAAATACGTTTCAGTCCCTCCCATTTCAGTCATTCTCTCTAGACTCTTACTGAAATGTACCACCTTGTCCCAAACTCATGACCTCAAAGTGGAGGAATATCAGATCTCCACTGTTTCCCAATGTACAGATGCATGTTCAGTTCCACTCCCCAGAGATGCTGTTGTGGCTGATAAAGTGCAAATATCCAGACTGCTCCATACATTATTTGACATGGAACATTCCTCATCAACCCTGTCAGACACTCATCTGCATGACTCCCACAGAAGACTCGATAAAGAAGTAAGAATCTGTCTGCCAGGTTCTGTACTTTGTAGTTGTTAGGAGCTGTAGCAAGCCCCAGATTCCAGATAAATAGAAAAAATAACAGTTGGCTTGTTGATCAAAACCAATTCATGACTCATTATTCATGGTCAAAACCTTTGCCTGTGCAACAGATGGGAATACTTCCTACTCACTTTGAACAGTGCCAGTGATCTTGCAACCAGTTGCTTTCTGACGTCAGAAGTACATTCCCAAAAATATATTTTGGGATACTTCCAACCTACGTGACAAAGGGAAATAGTCTGGCAAGCTGCTCTACACTTTACTTAATACGGATCCAGACTGTCAGGTGACTCTACTTCTAACCAAGAAACCCTCAGGAAAATAAATCAGCCTTGTAGAAGAAGAACTCTTTGTTGCCAGAACTATACAGAAGGCAAACTGCAACATCTTTCAGTGCCAGTGGAAGAGCAAGTCCTAACATGGGTGTTTCCAAGCCATTTGACACTTTTGATATCTCACTTTGATTGCCCTTGCACTGCTCTTCAGGGAAGGTAGGAATTAGTTTGCTTAATTCTTCACTGAAAAATAGTTGAGCTTCTGGTGTGGTTTGTACACAAGTGCAGAGAATTCTATCAGTTCCTATTTTCTATCAAAATCAGGGGGAATGTATGGATGTAAACCATCCTTTACCAGGACTGGTAATGGACTGGTAATTGACTCTGATGTCTAGCTAAATAAGAAAGCAGGAACTTCAGTAATAATACATTTGAAGGTACCCTGGCAAAAATGTACTTTTGCAGTCCTATGTAAAGAACATCTACAGTTTAGTGACAGACAAACCAGAGACAGTATTATGTTGTTTTCCTTGAAGTTTTGCACATTTTCTATTTTCTCACATATGTATGATCAAGCTTCTCTCTGTTTTAGAAAAAAAAAATTAACTAAGAAAATATTGTCAGTATAGACTTTATCCCCTCTTTATTCCCAATCCTCAGGAATGCAGAGGCAAAGCAAGTTTTACTCCTGGTCTGGCAGACTCCTTAGTGTTGTAGTGCTGCCCTGAAGGTCCCAACTGTAGCACCCAGTTTGGAGGAGTTTGTTAGAGCTGATTCTCAAGGCAAATACTTGTGAGTGAAGCGCAAGTTGAGACATGGTGTTGAACAACAAGGTGATTATTTCGGGGGAGGAAGACTTAAGGAGGTTCCCTTTATCAGACTCCCCCTAGCATGCAAATAAATAAGTGCCTGACCTGGATTTGTTCAACTAGTGAGCTATGCTTAGCTAAACTGAGCTATATCATGGCCCCTAAATTAGAATCTTTTGATAAGGTGGTTACAAAGAACAGGTTAATGATTTTGTACAAGCCATTATGAAAATGTCATTCTGAAAATGCCTTGGGATGAATAAGGATTCCAGTTGGCAAAAAAGTACAGTGAAGCAGTATTTAGAAAGGTGCCTGCAGAACATGGAAAAAATCTAGGGCTTCTTAGGTTTCCATGGTTTAAATACTAATAGTGGACAAGATATTTCAGGAGGGGAGAGAAAAGTAGAAAATGCAAAGAGATCCTTCTCTGGACCTCTAGGACCTGTTGAAAATTGTCACTTTTCCCTGGTGTGGAGCATAAGTTTTATAAATTGAGACCAGCACCTCCTGTAAAAGCACAGGAGCTCTCCATTCTATATTCTTCTCCTGAGTCGACCTGAAATGGCAGCACCATTCAGGACCTGGCCTAAGCTTCATACCACTGCTGAAATCCTACTAGCAAAGAAAGATCAAAAAAAAATTTTTTTGGACAGCCTTTTATTGTTGTCTCTTAGAAATGACAAGGTATTGCTTATGTTCCCTTGTGTCACTCATAGCACTTGCACAATGCTAGTCCTGTAATGAGTAGCTGACCTGTGTAGTCAGTGTTTTACGGTTAGGCTGGGAGAGCCAAGAAAAGCAACACAGTTTGTCACACAACTTTGATAAAGTAATACAGATGCCATCTCTTAGTGAGACTATTTAATGAAAACATTGCAATTCAATTGTATTAGCCAACTTTTTAATTAGCTATTAGTGCATTACTGTAACATTCCTGGTGCAGTTCAAGGTCAACTAAAACAATTTTGAGTCGCTTCCCACATTTACCAGACCGAATAAAAGCAGCTTGACTTAATAAAATCACAGTCCTTTTTTTAACAATAATTTTTGTACTCTTTCCAATTTTATCCTTTATGTAAAACATCAAATTAAACTGAAGATTCAAAATTCACTAATTCATGACCCAACTGTGTAAACAAAAACAAAACTCTTTGAATCTCTCTGATGCCCACACACTATTTTTATCTGGGAAAATTTACATGTGCACTTTGTTGAATAGCAACTACTGGCAGGTAAACAACACTGCAGGGAAATGGTGATTACTTGCCCAGAGGGATGTCACCTATCATCCTGAGCCATTCCAAACGGGAAGGCTGGTTGGCCCATCAAGAAACAATGGGAGTGTGACAGCTCATATTTGAGTTTCATTACATTGCCACAATGCAAATACGTGCCCAGTGCAAGCACCAAGAAGAGGAACAAGAAGTTGCTTCTGCTCATTTCTGAGTGGGAGGAAGTCTGGATCCATCCAGAATGGAATCTGGCCCAGGTTTCTTGTTCTCTAAATACTGCTGTCTAACCTCTGCAGATTTCTGCTGGTTCAAGTTGTCTAGTGTGGAATAGCAAGCAGCAAGCACCCACCCTATTACTGTACTGTCACCCTGGCACTTAGGTGTAAGCAATTCTGCAAAAACAAATGGAGCAAGTATCTGTCCCTACCTGCCAACCAGCAACTCATTCTTGAAAAGTCTGACACAGAAAAATTGCTGACTGTATATAATTGAAGCCAAGACAGAGACAAGATTCTAAGCCTGCACAAAAATTCTGTAGCAGAACTGTAGAAGGTAGTGCAGTTAACGTGCATATCCTGCAGATTCATGTCTACTTTGTGAAGAAGGGGATAGAATCCCTAGCTGAGAAGTCATGTGGATAAGAATATTATGCCTTTCCTTCCCTTTCCTTTGGGCAATTTGCAAGGATTTTGATCCTCTCACCAAATATTATTTTTTCAGTGCTTTGGTTCTTTCCCCTTGTCATCCAAGTATACTTCCTGCACTTTCAGGCTCCATGACAGTAACATAAAGTTGGTAGTGCAGTTTGGAGGAAGGCTGAGGCTGTACTGCAAAACCACAAAGTAATGCTCCCATTTATCCATATTTAAGATTTTTTTTAAGATTTAGGGGAGTTTGCCGCTGATTTTGGTCTAACTTAAGGAGCATGAAAGACTGTCATTCAGACACAATAACATCAAAAGCTATCATCAAAAGGGAAAAACCAAGTCCCATCAATCAGAAAATGGAAAGAATTACTTTTAAAAGAAATGTAATATACTTACTTGAGATGGTAGAAGATCGGGCGTTTATTCGCAGAGGCCCTGTGTATTTTTTCAGGCCCCTCCGTAAGATCTTGCCAACTCTTTCCCGCAATGCTTCTCCAGAATCCGTAGAGGAGAACCAGAATGTGAGCAAAGCCTCTGCCATCACACCATCAGTATCTGGGCTACAAACCAATGAAAGAGTCTCGTTACCTTCAGCCCATTTCTGCATTTCTTAGCTTTTAGCTTAGCTCCTCTAGCAATGGCAATGTAACATAAAAGAGTAGATACATTTTCAAACATTTCTGAGAAGGAATTTCCAAAAGAAATCCAAGAATGCTAAATGATCAAATGCATCATAGGCTAGAAGGCAGCATGATGCTTTCTGTGAACAAATGGCCAGACCAATTTTGTAATAGAGTCTGAAAAGCAGTTGCTGACTACATGCCTGAGACAGAAGAGAGAAAAGAATTAACTGATTTGATTGCAATGAAAAGCTGGATAAACAGCACTTCAGAAACATGAGGTGGATGATTAATGGTATCTACACAGACCTTTCAATGGCCCTGTACATACACAGAATAAAAATTTACGATCATCATCAAAAAGGCACTTGGAGCTTTTTGGGCGATGGGGAGAGAGCACACAACCTAATTCCACCACAGGAACCTCTTAGAGAATGTTCCTAATAACCTCATGTTGTGCAACAATAAATGAAACTTGGCAGCATACCCAGAGTATATTTATTAAAGTCAAAGACATGGATCACAAAAGGGGCCTTTAACACCTCATTGAAAAGTGCAAGCAGCACACACATTGAGACACACAATTCCACAGTTTTAATGTAAGATCAGAGGAAAGAAAAGGGAGAAAAGTCTTGTAACAGGTTGAATTCACCTGGTAGTAGTATTTCTTTTTCCTTAAAGCTTCAGATACTGCAAGAGATGGAATGATAGACTACAAACATCAAACTGACTAATCTGGCGTAGTAGATCTTGCTCTGTACTTGCAGATGGCAAGTACAGATACTCTGGCCATCACAAAGGGAAGGTAAGATCTTGCACCAGGAACCTTCTCTCTTTTGCCTCCTCCCACCTGAACCAAGAATCAATGAGACACAAGCCACAACAGATTGAAATCACAGTTACTTCATACAGGGGGAGGGCTAAAAGCAGGTTGCTCTGTCTCTGGATAAGAAAGGAAAAGAGAAGATCTCCTAGTTATATCTCACTGTCTTGGGAATTTGTAATTACATAAAGGAAAAATAGAAGAAGACAGCTTATACAGAACTCATGCAATCAGGCTTTAATCTTTGAAAGGAACACGTACCAAATTGAAACAGACATTCCTGATATTGCCAGTGAAGGGAAAGAAAAGGCCATGTGCTTTAAGCACACCAAGGCATGCCAACTGGTTTGTAGGTGAGCAGAAGGACACACTCCTTGCCTCAAGGATCTCATAATTGAGGCTGAGAAGTCATATGTGAACTTTTCAACAGACTGTTTTTTCCATTTGTTCCAACTTCAGTGTGATTGCCACTTCATTTATTTTCCAGATATTATCTGATCCAACTGTGGGTGTTGCTCTGTATTTCTGAGGTGTTCCCTCACCTCTCCCCCCACTCCTCTTCCTGTGCTATGCCACACTGGAATTACTGTATCAACTCTTGCAAGCAAACCACACCTCTCAAAACCCTCAGGTAAGTACTGCCCACCTTGATTCACTCATTATATAGCAGAGATCCAGAGCCAAGGACACCTAGTCAAGATTAGTATTCTCTTTCTCTGTGAGCAGTGGGCATTATTATTAATGCATTGCTTATACTGAGCCAAAAGATACACAGTCCTTTCCAAGTAAATTCACAGCCATGACCCTGCTCAAAAGAACTTGCAGTCTGAGCCCTTGAAGAGGCGTAAAGAGCATATATCTGAAAAAGCAAACAAGCTTTGGTGCATACAAATCTTGCACCCAACACAACAAACATCACAAGTACCTCAGTCTGTCCTTGGGAACAAAAAGTAATGAAAAATACCAGTTATCCCTACGTATTGGCCTCTCAGATCTCTAAATCACCTGGCCTATGTGACACCCTGTGTGTCACAACATGCAAGTCAATATCAAAAAATATCCTTAAAGCTACATTCCAATAATGACTTGTGTGTAACTGGGGATTAAGCTAAAGTAGAGGAAGAGGCAGGATGTCACAAACCATGTAAGAACAAGGAGAAACACATTCACAAGGACTAGATCTTTAGATCTTAGTCTTGCAGCTTTAGTCTGTGATTATGAAGACAGTCAAGGTTTATCTGCAAAGTGGTGGGCACTGTCACTCAGAAACAAGATCTTAGTACTACAATAGACAGTTATATAAAAAGATAATTTTCAGCACTCAACAGTGGTTTAAAAAATCAAATCAAACATTATATGTATTACTGGCAGTTGAACAGAGAGAAGAAGAGGAAAAAAAGGTCCACATTGCTCAGTGATAATCTCAACTATGGGTCTAACCCCTTCATCTCAAAAAAGCAGGAACAGCAGACCTGAGAGATATATGGAATAGGATGATAATAAACAGTTTGAAATGCAAATAATTCTGAGTAGACTGGGATTTCCAACTGAAAAAAAAAAAAGAAAAAAAAAAGAAAAAAAAAAAGAAAAAAAAGAAAAAAAAAGAGTCGATCTTCTTGAATACAAGAGAGAAAAGGGATATGATGGGTGTGTCCAGTATTAGTAATTGCATGGAGAGGAGGGGTAGTGATCAACTTTTCATCATCTCTTTCAGCACAAGAGCTAGGGGTCATTGAATGATCCAAAGAAGGTGGTTCTTCACAAGTATCTCCTTCCTACAAGACCGAGGTGCATGGATTTCAAGAGTCCAGGAGACAACAGACAAGTCCTTGGGAAATAATGTCACCAAGGGCTGCTAAACAAACCACAACCACTTCAAGAACTCCCAAGTGGTAAATACCTGGAGGCAGGGAGCATACCAAGAAGCAGTTATCACATGTCTGTTGTGCTGCTACTGTTCCCTGGGCACCTGCTAATGCCCATTCTTAGAGCCACTATGATTAGTGGGACTTTCTGAGCCAGCACAGCCTGGTTTTACTTGACAAGCCCAGCGCAATAGCAATGCTAGAAATGGCATCTGCATTACAGTGTAAGAAATAGTTTTGAAAATCCTTTTTGGTTTTAGGTAGGTTTAATTATCTCTGCTTTTATAACTAAAGCTTGCTCAAGATCTGAACACAAACTTGCTGGAATTTGGACTGACCAAAAGGTATCTTCTGCATTAAGATCCAAAGGAGAGCAAGGTTCAGAACCAGATAATGCTCAGTTAGGGATTATGCTCTGGTTTTACACACAATACACTTTACTGAATCAGACCTAGCTGGGCTTGGTGTACATTTAATTTTATCTCAGCTGCGTGCATTTATTATAATCTCACATACCTCACTCTGATTAAGCGTGAACGGATGTATTTTTTCCTTAAAATGGAATTGTAAAATGTCTTGTCGATCTGTTGAGAAAAGAAAAATATAAGATAACAACAAAAAAGGAGGGAAGTGGACATATTGCTGGAAGGAGCATTCAGAAAACAGCATTCAGTTACAAAGTCACAGCTTACAGAGCCAAGAAACATAATGCAACCCAGCCTCTAGATAACATTTGTCACAGACCTTTTCTAACCATTTCCCCTTTGACCTAAGGCACATCATCAAAAAGCAAGCTCATTTTTCTGAATGTCCTATGGGCCACATCAGTGTGCCACTGCAGTGCTGTCTTGTCCACTCCGTAATGAGAAATACATAAACATCCTTGGAACACACTGCTGCAGTCTTCCAAAGCACAGCTTCCCAAAGACTGCCCACAGAACGGATACAGCATGCCGTGCTCTGCAGTGCACTTAACCTCTCTTCTAGGGGTCCTTTCTGACACAGCATTTACCCTTGGTCTTCTAGAAATCTGTAGCAAAGCCACCAATAATTTCAAATTATTATTCGATTATCATGTCCCCTTATCACCCTTGTGATTTTCCACATGCTTGGACAATTGTCAAGGAATTCTCATCAGAAACTGGAAATCTAGGACTCCTAAGGAATCTAGGACTCCTAAGGAATCGATCCCCAAACAACATCTTTACTGGTTCCTGCTTAACTACATCCTGTCAAGATGTCACCCCAAGATTGCCTGATGGGTCTGAGACAGCTCAGTGTGATATAACATGGCATGAAATTCTGCCAGGAATGGCTCGGGATCACTGAAGGATTGAGAAATAGCAGAGTCACTGGTGAGTTATGCAGCAACTCCTCCTATCAATAAGACCCAGTAAATTGAACATATCCTGTAAACATCAAATGCATTACAGGAAAAACTGCACAGAAATGCTTTACAACATCATGTAAGCTGTCTTTTTTTAGTTTTTAGCCCTTAAAGGCAGTCTATTTTAGCCAAGTCTCAAGATATTCTGTTTTTCAAAGGAAAGGAAAAAATGATGGTTCTCAAACTACTAGTATGTTGAAACATGTCAGATACAGAAACAAGCATGTAAGCATGAAATCTGGGGGTGATTCCTCCCAAGGAACACAAACCCCCTCTTTTCCAGCCTTGGCTGTCACAAGATGAAGCTTCATGGCATTACACAGGGATATTGAAAAAGAAAAATTTTAGGATGAAAACTGCACAATGATTATTTTAAAGTGATTTTAAGCATACATTAGTAAGGAAAAAAGAAAAATTTTTAATGGTCATGCATTTAGCTGATGTTTTACCTTGCTCTTACTGGCAATTATCTGCAATTAGTTTAGCATTTGGAACAGACAAAATTCTATGGAAAAAGACATCTCAAAATTCTATGGAAAAAGACATCAAGCCCTGATTTCAACTAAGGGGTTGAGAGAGGACACAAGGAGAAAGACTGACAGGGACAGCAAAAAAAAATTGTTGTGGTCCATGCATTGAAGAAAGGACTCTTGACGACAAATTCAGAAGGCTAAAATGATTTATTAAAATGACTCTATAATTCTAGTATTTTTCTACATCTGCTCAGCAGAGAGCATTCTCCATGCTCCTGCTGCTGCTTCGTCCAGGAAATGTGTGCGAATAGTTTACAATATCAAAAAGATAAAGTAATTTCAGCTCCATCTCCTCATAGGTAGGAGGAGGCCAACCAATTCCATGTCCTTGAAGAACAGACACAGATATTTTGTTTACAGAAAGCTTATACAGAGTAAAAGACAGCAAAAGTATGTTCTCCCATGGGAAAATGATCAGAAGGCTTACACACAGAGAAACTTATAATATGTTCATAGCAACACAACTGCAACAAGCTGCTGTAGATATGCAGAATGCATTTTATCCTCCTACTTTGCAGATTGCCAGCTGTTACCACTGCATTTTATGATGCATCCAGTTAAAAAGAGTTTTATTTCCTATAACTCTGCATCCTGTTTCACCACAATCTCCCCTGGTTATTGGAAGCAGTTACCCTTAGACAAAACGGGGATTTTTTGCTTTGCTTTTTTTAATGATAACATTTGCTTATCATTTCTGTCACAGTGTTAACTGCTGCACCAGTGATTGTGTAAGCAGAAGCATGTGGCTAAGCAGCACTGCCAGCTTTGTGGCATGCAGTAGCATATGCTATCTTCAGCTGCATTGTCTTTGAGAACTTTTGAGATCTTTGGGACAGGGACTTCTTCGAGGAGTGCTTTGCAATCAAAAAAGAGCCTTGAGCTGGACTGAGATACACCTCAGGCTGCTGCATTGCTAACAAGTACAGTGAAAGCAGAGTGACTTTCAGCTTGGGAGTGAAGAGGGTGGGAATTCAAAATCCCTTGCAAGAGAGGGTTGTGTCCATTTGACATTCCCAAGTCCTTTATCTCCTCCTGACAGTTGGGTTTTCAAGATACCTTACTGTCTCAGGTGTCAAGTGTTTTTACTACACTTTCCACCTGCACTTCTGCAGCAGATACAGGGATCCTTACTTCTAACACCCATTCTCTTGTGCATCTTTGTTACAGCCTAAGCAGCTTGTGTGATTGTGTTTTTTGTACTCCTAACACGTTCAGCTTTCTCCTTTTCTCCTCAGCCAGGACCACCTCCAAGACATTCCATACAGTCTGATTAGGAGCACCATGTGCTGCAGCAGAGACAAAGTCTTCCAGTGGTGTCTCACAAAACACAGCTACACACAGGGCTTTTAACAAAAAGAATCTATGGAGTCCAAACACAACTAAACTATCAGCAACAGACACTGTTTTCAGAACATTCAATCCAGAAGGCATGTTAGTTATTTTCATGGGGAGAACAGGAAGCATATGATTTAAAATTATACCAAATCTGTGTTACTTCCATTCTCTTTCACACTTTCATATCTGTATGCGAAAGTAGACACTTTTCCCATTACACACTGTCACTAACTTTCCCACCCTTAAAAGTTGCCTTAGCACTACATCACTCACAGACAAAAAAATAACCAAAGAGTGACTTTGTTTTCAGTGAACCTTGTAGGGCCTTTAACATCTTCAAATATGAGCTAACATTTTGCAATCTACTGTGTTTTATCATGAAAGAAGGGCTAGCCAAACCTCTGTGCTGTGGCCTACCGCTCACCTGCTGATGAATTCATTTGGCAGATATGACCCAAATCTCTTCTTTCCTTCAACTATGATTTTGGCAACCTGAATTATTAAAAGTAATCTTTATATCCATGCAGAGTTTATATAAGAGGAGAGTATGTAGGAAGATGCCTTCAGATAAAAACTTTCGGAGATTAATGTTCTGCCTTATATTTTTACAGTTCTTTTTTTGGTGAAGCCTTTCACGCACCAAACAGGAAACATTTTTCTCCAGCCTGCTTATAGCTTTCTTTTCAGCTTGAGTCACAACCATGGAAGCAAAAGCAACTAGGATTTTGTCCAGTGACTAGGTGTGACCTGGTCCTGCTTGGGAGAAGCATTTAAATTCATTTTAAATCTTTTGCTTTGATTAGAGCCCCTCAAAAGTGACACTGTCATGGCCAGATCCCTTAAATTTGCCACTGTTTAAGTGCATCTCACTGTTTTTCCTGGCCCTTGTCTGGCAACAGCTCAACTGCAACAGCTGCTGCTGCAGGTAAGGTCTGTGAGCATTCTGAACCAAGTGCCAAGTCTTGCTCCTTTCAAAAGAGAAGCATTTTCCTGACAGTCTTTATTTTAGCATTTGTCCAAACGAGATTTTCTTTTAGCTAATGTTTGCTGGCTAACTTGGCTTAATTAAAATAATGACATTTTTAATTTCATATTCTCTATTTTTTTTACTACACTCCTCTCTATGCAGAACAATTTTCTTAGACAAACTGGACTTTGTTCCTGAGTGCTGGTCCATCCAATACAGTAACTAATAGTGGCTAGCACCAAAGATGCAGTAAAAGGGCAAAACTTTCCCACTTTTACAAACCCAGACAAAAAGGAAATTCTTCCTTGTTCCTTGTAGCCAGAAGTTGTTTTATACTTTGATGAACAAGACTTCTTTTCCTATTCTGTTGCAAAAAAAACTCCAGATCTCATCATCATACTTTTTTTCTTATGTCATACCATGCTCAACCTTCCAAGGCCCGTGAGCAACCTACTGAAATCTTTGTGATTTCAGAGTCACACAATAAGTCCTTCCTCCCTGGGACTCAGAAAACACCCAAGCTCTGGAAATGGGTCACGACAGGGATCCCATTGCTCCAGGGAACTGACATGAGCTGGCCTTGCCCAGATGTGTGGCTGTGCCTGGAAGCGACCCAGCAAGGCTGGCTGTGTCAAGCTCTCGCTTTCTCCCACTGCACACTGCTCTGCCACCACACACTGGGTCACAAGGCTTATCAAAAAGTTATCTTAAACCTAGTTTGACAGAACTCTCCTCAGGAATATTTGCTGAGCTCACTGAGTTACTTGCATGGGATGTTCCAAAGCATTCAGTAGGCTTGGGAGCACAAAGCCTCTTGTTGCTCAATAGTACAGCTTTTTTACCTGCTGCCAGTTTAGTCCTTCAACAGCTATCCTCATACTACATTCTTCCCCTTACCTCAGTAACTACTTAGGATGTAAAGCCTATTATTAGTGATTTTTAAAGCTTTTTGACCATAAATAGTAATTGCAACATACCACTTGATTCAGTGACTCTCCCCAGTTTAAAGCTCAGCATGCTGAGACCCTTACAGCTGACCATAATACAAATCCAGTAGCTGCTCCTTTGAGAACCTGACATTTTTGCTGCCCTGATTTCAACTAAGGGGTTGAGAGAGGACACAAGGAGAAAGACTGACAGGGACAGCAAAAAAAAGAATGTGGCACTGCTCCAAACCAGGATGTGGACATCACACTCTCCTTGGAAACAGACATTCCAATTACTACCACAGCCCTACAGCCACCGTCCTTGCCTGAGGGGAAGAAAATGGACCTGAAGGAGAGCAAGTGCAATGGTCCCCGTGCCTCCAGCAAACCAGAGGATCAGAAACCTTCCCATCAGCAGCCACACACACAAAGACAGCAGGTCTCACAACAGGCAAGAGCTGTGTGATCCCAAACAGCAGCAAATGACACCACAAACTCCTCATGGAGTTTAAGCTAACAGGGCTGCTAAAGCTGAGGGGTGAGTAAGCACTGCCTGGGTGCACTGAAACAAGGAGCTCAGCTGGATAGTTCCCGGAGGCCACATCTGCAAAAGAGGAATAATTGTCCTTGCACAGCAGTTCCTAAAAAGACTGGTCTTTCGGATAGAAGAAATTAAGAGGACTAATACATGGGATAATGTCAGGATTTAAAGTACCATGCTTATGCTTGGTGCAACCAATTTCAAAGGCATGTAATGACATGAGTGTTTCGTTATAGTTATGTGTATTAGTGACAGCTGGAATTAAGGTCACCTAAGTATTCTCATTCCTACTCCCTGCTTTCAATTATCTGTAATTAGCTTCCTAAAACTTTCACACTGCTATTAAAATTTTGCCCACTTGGGGGGGGATTTTCCAACTTTTGAAGAGAAAATCAGGTTTGGTGAAAAAAGCATCTGTGCCAATATCTAGAGAAGGGCTTCGTGGTTGGGGCTTTTCTTCTTCCCAAAATAACATGCCTTCCCCAGGAAAATTACTACGTGCATTCTGGGGTATTTTTAAACAATACTTAGAGGTAAGGAGCAGAAATACAAGAGCAAATACCTCTTAGGAAAACAACAGTCTTTGTGAAATCTAAGGAAGATTGTTGGTTATGTATTCAGCTTACAAGTGCCCAAATACCACCAACCACACAACTTCAGTGTTGAATTTAGATTCTCCCATTGGACAACACCGGGATATAAGCATCCACTTTCTTGACCACCTAGATTTTGATCACTGGTTTGCATCTTGAATCACTTCATTGATATAATTGCTTCCAAACAATGCAGTAATTCTGGATTGTGAGTCTATAATTAAGATAAGGTTCTACCCTTAATCACACACACTATCAATAGCTGTGCTTTACTTCATTTTGAATTCCTTTTTCCACCTCAGGTTCACATCTATTCTCCTTGTGCACATTTTAGAGCTCTTCATGATGCACACTGGCTCAGTATTAGAGTTACTTGTTTATTGGGGATGAGGTGTCTTATGATTTTCCTGGATTTGTACATGCATATTACAACTTCTGCTTTGATGAACCAAGAAAAAAAAAGAAAAAGAAAAAATCAACTTGCATGCCTATTACTTGAGAAAATTGTATTGCATTAATAAGTCAAAGAATGAAACAAGTTGAAGGTTCACTGAGTTTACATGGGGAAAAAAGTTGGATATAAGGCACATTTTTGATAACTAATGATTTCATCCTGAAAATTCATGAAATTTATGTAGTGCTCACTGAAAGTTTGAGCTCTTAGCGGTGATGAAAAGCACTAAGCCATAGCTCCATGTGCTACACTGCATCAACTCACACCAGCATTTAATAATGCTTCATATTTTCTTCAATATTTAGTTTCCTGTGCTACTTTTTCCTGTGCTAGTTTTTCCTGTTTCCATGTGACCCATGGAAACAGGAAAAACTGGAAACAAAATTAAAAAGCAAGAAAGCATGCCAGTTTTTAAATCTACACCAATGGTCTTTTTCTTCTTTTAATTTCAATAGGAACTTCTGAAAACAGCATCGAAGTGAGATGCTGGTGTTTTCTGTGAGTTATTTCCTCTCTCAGTGTACATCATTTCACCTATCTCTTTAGGGCCACACCTGTATATATACATACTGACAGTCAAGTGTGCTGTCAACCTCTAATTCCAGAGCTAAACAAACATGTTGCCAGGCTGTCATCTTGGCCACTGATCCATTGCTGTTTCCCTCTTGGCTGAATTACCATGGAAAATCCTTTCTGCTTTGTTTCTAGCCCCAGCCACCCATAGAGGGCACCCCAATTGTACCACGTTAGTCCAAGGACAGTGCTAGCAATTTGTGAGAATCATTCCCTTAAAATTAAGTTTATAAAGTGGAAGTTGTCCAATCCCTAGATTTATTTTGGTACTTTTCTTCTCAAAATGTTCCTTAAATAACTTTCTTTACATAGATAAAATATTTTTTTCTGATTTTACAGCATTGTTTTTCAGAAGAAAAAAATACTATTATTTTTAAAGTCTGTAAAGATAAATTTAAAAAGCTTAATTATTATGGCTTTTGTATTATAGATGCATTTGTAAATAAAATTGCCTTTAGTGACGAACAAGCAAATCTTTCAATAAAAGTTCTAGTCTTTTCACCTCATATTGGCACCACGTAACTACTTGAGGGAGCACATATAAAGCCTAGGAATGCTTGAGTTTAAATAGAGACTTAGGTTTTAGATTTTAGGATCTTTACACCACCACAACACCACCAAATCTCTTTTGAAATTTATTACAACCAGAACATTCTTACTCTGTTTAGTCTGGTGCTGAAAGACTCTGAAAAGTCCTTGGAAAGATCTGGCTGCTGCAGATACCATAATTTCTGATTTGGCTAATTTATATTAAATTTTCTTTAGTTTTAGGGGCTAAGAGGGGGAAATAAGTGGGGGTTTTGCACACACAGCAAATGAAGCTACATGATGCTTATAGATATCTGCACTTTTCCATTTGCTGTAAAAATGAGTCACGTTGGACTCCCTTGGACTTCAGCATACTCCCTTTTCTCTGGGCATGTTTACTTATCCTCTCTAAAATGATCCTCACAGTCTGGTCTCCCAGAATAAATATTCTTTAGGAGTGTTTCAAAAACCTGCTGTCTTGGGGATGTGCTCCTACTGAATTAACCTCCCGACCCAAGCATCATAAGGCACTGGTGGAGCAAGCCACAGACTTTTGAGCTTTATCTAAACACCCACATGGAAGGTGTGACAAACACACCTCATGCACAGTTTCACCTGGCTTTGCAGCTGTGTGCTCTGAAGGGATTTGTATTTCACCACCCTTTCTCTCCCAGATACACACACTTCTGCTCCCCAGGAAGACTTGAGTCACATGTGCCATAAAACAGCAGCCTCATCTGCTCACTCACCCGTGTTCTTGGTGTTTTCAGACAGGGCTCCTTGGAGTTCAGCTCAGATGGAAACCCTAATCAGAACTTTGACTGACCCTTTGGCCCTGCAGATGTGACAGTCATCTGTTCACAACTTATAGGATACAAGATACTTCCCAATATTGGGATGATGCAAGCTTTGCCCTGGGTATAAAGCAGAGAGCCTTTTGTTACAAGCATCCTGTGGAAGGCTAACCCTTCCACCAAACAGGGTTATCAGGTGTCAGAGCTGGGGGAGAGGGAAGGAGGTGCATGACACCTGGTTGCTCCTCTGTTTCTTCTCCACCCAATTCATAGTGAGAGATGTTCCTAATAAGCTCTAAAATCATCATCTGTCAAGAGGGAAAATTGCCTCCTTCCTCACCAGTTCCAGTACAGGGACTCAGCAGTGAGCCCTTCAACCTACTGAGAACAGGCACCATTATCAGAACCGTCGTGCAGCGTTTTCCAGTGGAATCTCAAGTGCCTCTGCAATACCCAGTAGAGACATTAAATTAAACCCACACTAATTCAGCTCTATCAGATAGGACAAACTTCAAGAGCTGTATTAATTAAAAACTTTCCCCCAACACCTGTACTTAAGGACATAGAAGATCCTCTTGTCACTTGAAGGAGCTGAAGCAAGACGTCTGTTTCTAGAGGAAATGTCCTGACACAAAATGCTGAGTTCTGAGGTGAAAACTACTTGATGAAATTCCATTAATTCAATAGAAATATTTGGATAGGCAGTAGTTTCCCAGGGGAAGTGTCCAGGTATTGTTTCAATATAATCCCCAACCCCTCTGCCCAGATCCAGCCAGTTTGTTCTGTGCTGGTTTCAGATGGTGGAAGGACAAGGGGGTAGCCCAGGTGCCTTCTGGATTACAAGACAAAAGGGGAAACCCATGTCAGTCCATTCCATGACTCAAGGCACTCCAGGATGGAAAACAAACACCTCAATTCTCCCCCAGCCACCCAACTAGCTAAGGAGGGAGCCATGCTGCACTCATGCCTGAGGAACATCCATCCACCCAGCTCACAGCCCAGCTTACCAGCCCCTGGGAGCAGGAGTGAGTAGGGAATGACAGGACAAAGCCCCAGAAGCTGGGAAGGGAGGCAGTGTCCAGCACAAGATTCCACAGAGACACATGGACTCGGACAGGGAGAAGCAGCCACACAGCAGGGCTGGGAACAGCTCTGGCCAGAGAAGGAGATAGGTGCCTGAGAAAGGAGAAGGGTTGCATAGGATCTCCTCAAAGAGAGGAAAGCCCACCACTTCTAGGAGGAAGTATCAGAAATTTATCATAGTGGCAAAAAAGAGCCGACAGGTACATTTACAAACCCCTGCTGGCTAGGGTAAAGGCTGATGTCTGTTTCTGTTGAGCAACCAGCCATGTACTGAAGGGATCACCTGCTGTGGCTGCTTGATATCCACCTCTCTCTCACAGCTAGAAACTTGCCAGCCTTCAGCTGAGACAACTTCCACTGAGATTGAGACACTTATTTCAAGCTCTCCTGACTGCACATTCCCTTCCCTTGGGGTCAAAGCTGACTTTCTACACAAGACACAACACCCCTCCACCCTTCTTCCTGCACACAGGGCAGTTACTGCAGCTGCCCAGAGTAGGCAACAGGGATCATCCCAGTCACCCAGGTCTATCTGATTGTCACAGCTCCCTTCACTCCTTGGCATGCCAGAGAGGGTAAAGAAGCAAAGCTTAAAGCAGGGCCTTGGAAATCTTGCCCAGGATACTGTTAGTAAGAGGGTAGTTAGTGTCTCCAAGGCATTCTTGGGAAATCCAAAAGAATTAATACGTTTTGCATGAGAAGAAAAAGAAATCCAAGTCTGGTGAAGGAGTTGGAGAAAAACAGTGTGTAAAAGTTGTGCAGATGAGCCACACAATAAGTGAATCCACTATAAAGTAGAGGATCCTTGGAGAAGGAGCCATAAGGCTGTGACCGTGCCCTTTTTATCCAGTGTAAGAGGAGACAGTCTGCCACAGAGCATTTCAGCTTGGCAAGGGAAGAGGGACTGGTCCAACTAGAAAAACGAGGAGGCTCTGGTGAGCTGGAATCTCTCTTTCCCTAGTGGCATTCAGTCAAGTTTGATTTTTCAAGAGAGCACAAAGGAAACGCTCACAAACACTCACAGGAAGCCAGTCAAGGAGCTAAGACCTTTCATCATCTGTTCCTCAGTCCCCCCAGCTCCACCCCAGAAGATATTTTCCAGACTTTCCAGTCAGCCTTGAGATGTTGACTGGTGCACCAGCTTCATCAGCTCTCTGGCATGATCTGGCTGCATTCCCTCCCACTTTCAATGAGATAAGAGTCAGGAATGTTGTTCACACAATGGGTGTTACTATTCAAATCTGGAAACCAAAGCAAACATCAGGCATTTGCTGCAGGTCCCAAGGAAGTCACAATATGACTTCCATATGGAAGCAAAACCATTTTTTCCTGGTGAAACACCAGCTCTGAAATGAGCTCTTTTCTGGATCTTTCTGGAGACAAATGAAGGAGGGCTTCATCAGGAAGGAGTCATAGAAGCAAACACTTGGCAGGGAGTTGCACTAACTCAGGTAATTTGAATGCTTCTGATTATCAGAGATGATTCACTTCTGTTCACTTTGCACCAAGTGTTGAGAAAGACATTGCATTTATCTGCATTGACTCACTGTTTCACAGCTTGAGTTTAAGGTATCGTTACTGCTATGACAGTGAGAAGATTTGGACATCCAAACCCTGACACCAGCCAGGGAAAGACTGCAAAGGGTTTTGGTAATCCAGACAAATCAGAAAATGTGATAAGGAATCAAGTCTCTCCTCCTCTATCACAGAGTTGCTGTGAAGATGCTGAGAATAAAAATGCAAATGTTTTGAGACAGCTGTCTGTCAAGATATCAAGAGGATATGTGTGTCTGGAAAGACTGCTTTGATTTTTATCACCGCAAGATGAGTTTTGCTATTATAAAATCAGGCTTACAAGGAACACATTGTTTGTGTTTGAAAGCACACATGGAGTGCTTTCAATAAGGTTATGGACAATTCTCAATCTCATACATCCTTGTTAAATGGAACACCTAGAACTAAAACCACAAAAAGTCAAACTTATGGCAGGGACCATTTATATAATCAAAGAATCATAAAATTTGAAAGAGGAACATAGAATTTAATGGCTGAATTAAGGACAGCTCTTAAGAAAAGTTACAGGAATGAAAGAAAGACAGCACAGTTCTGTGTATATTTGTTATGGTGTTACTTATCAGGTACAATTAACATGCCCTGATATAATGGTTCTCACTGCTCAACCTGCACTGGTATTTACTGTCACTACTGTCAGAACTGCTCAACACCCAGAGAGGAGATGGGGTTTCTAAAGCATTGGCTTGCATTCAAGCATCTATATTGATAGCCATGTTCTGAGGAAATCTGATTGCGTTGGACACTGTCTGAAAGAACTCCTGAGCTAAAATGAGTGTTTCTTTGCCAAAGGAGGCACATGTTTTTTAAAATAAATGGAGAAGGAATGGAGTGGGAGGAAGGGCTACAACTGTACTCAATGAAGTGTTATTCCTCAGACTCCTTCTCAGTCCTTGCCTTCATTCCTCCTCAGCAATACACAGTGTTTTCTTGGTCAGGGAGAACATTCCCTCTTCAAGGTCCTATATTACAAGGTGAAAAGCCTGCAATTATTAGGTAACAGTTGTAAAGTGGTAGCACCTAAGCAAACACAGCTCATGTAAGACTCTATACATACAGATATGGACCAGAAGCACGTCCTGAGAAATCTGGTATGGGTCCGTAGACAGAGGGCAGAAAGAGAACAGACACATACAGAGAAGAGACTTGACTAAGATCACTGAAGCCCTCAGCAGTGGACCTGTGAAGAGATGCTAGCACTCCCAAGTCCCTACACAGCACTCTACTTCTCCAGAGCATTGTCCAGCACAGTGCACATTTTGTTGTGGACAAGTGACATTGCCCTAAATAGTGGGGGGCAAAGCATTGTCCTATTAACTGGGTGTCTGTGCGTGGTTGCCAAACAGGAGGTAAGAGATATGCATCGGATTCTGATGAATGAAACACAAAAAGATACAAGCACAACCACATGCTTATTGTTGTGTAGAGATGAACTCTGTAATTAGCATCTCTGGGGTAGTGTCTCAAAGAGAAAACAAGAAAGGAAATTGCAATGTGTCTATTTATTTCCATAGCTACTGTATGACTGAGAGCCACTCAGCAACCTCTGCTATTTGTAGGAGGGTTTCCCAACAAAACATACCAAAGGCGCAGGAAAAAGGCTTGTGTGTTGTTTTCTCAACACACAGTAAAGCCCAAGAGGTAGAGCTCCCCATCCTGTAAAGGAGAGGGTGTAAAAGAATGCTTTCCTTAGAGACAAGGGGACATAAATCGCAAAGCCAGGCTCAGGGCATGGAAAGAGAACACACACAAATTATGAGATTAGCTCAGCTGATTAGAGCCTCTTGCTAAAAATACCAAGGTTGTATGTGGGTTCAATCACTGTATGGACATTTCACTTAAGAGCTGGAGTTGACCGTGCTTCTGAGACCCTTCCAGCTGAGAGCATTCTGTGATTCTATGAACAGTGATATAGGAGGAAGCTGAGATTATTTTAAATATCTACTTCACCACTGCAGAGATAGAGAGAAGTGACAGGCTGGAAGATACCGAGTGGCAAGTGCCTGGTCTGCCAGGTATGATCATGCCTCTCCTGCTATCCATTTCCCAGGTCTGCCCACCGGGGGACTGAGGGTACTCCAGGCCCTGTGGTCTCCAAGTGTGCTGTTCACATTAATGACTCTTGTATTATCACACAGTCCTTAATGGAAAGGCACAATGATCCAAACTTACCAGTCTCTCAACCCTCTCGCTCAGGTCTCTAAACCTTCCTGAGGACTGTCTGGAAAATTCATTATTGTACCGGATGTTGGTGATTTTTACATTGGCACTGTAATAGAACAGCTTCTGATCTGTAAGGGAAAGAAGAGGAACAGGCAATACTCAAAGTACCAAGATGAATGAACTTTGAGAAACACCAGGCACTGACTGATATCCTGACATCTAGGGAGTGGATGAGCCTTCACCTGTATCCATCCCATTCAAATACAGCTTCCAAAAGCTAGGAGCAATCACTTGATTCAGTTAGGTGATCTAATGCAAATTTTCCCAGCAGTTACATTTCTGGCCAGCCAACAGCACTTGGGGCTCAGACAGAATTACAAGCTGCACCTTGCTGCTTAGTTACCTTCCCTCCTCTCCTGTCCACTCAGCACCAAGCCCTGGCATGAAGCTGCTAGTGATCAGGGAAAGGGAACAGAGAAACACCCCAGAGAGACATGCAGAAACCTCTGTTTGCCACTCATGTAAGGGAGACCAGACACTTGTGTGTTGACTTCATCCCAGAAGTAGATCATGAGAAAAATGTGAAATGGGTGAAAGTAAATGAAAACCAAAAGAAACCACGGCCCTAAATCACCCTGCACATCAGGAAATGCTCCTAGGAGATCTGTAAAGTGCTAAACGAGGAAGGAAAGAGAGCTCTAGAGAAGCCAGTGTTTTTTCCCCAAATAAGCTTTAGATAGACTGGTGGAAACTCCCAGCATCATCTGGCACAACAGGCACAGAGGAAATTTACTAAGCATAGGAATAGTGATACATTATGCAAAACTTACCATATGCCAGAAAATAAACTAGGAGACCAACGGTGATAGCTGCTGCCACTGCTGTTCCAATAACAATTACAGCGATTTTCCAGGGCTCAAGAGGTCTTATTTTGATGGCTGACTGATGAATTCTGGGGAAAAACAAGAACAAAGGGAGATTATTAAGATATCCTTTTCTATTTAAGGCCCCCATCTTCCCCTCCAAAAAATTAAGCTAAAGTTTTCTCCCTCAACATTAGTTGATCCTTCCCAGCAATATTAATTGACTTCTCACCTAACACCCTTGAAAATGAAACCATGACACAAGACTATTTTGAAATAGGTGTTGAGATGTGCTAGAAGTCAAAGGACACAGACAGGTTTGAGGGTTTCAGGTATTATTAGGGCCAAATCAAATAGGAGTTCCACTAAGATTCTTATGTGACTCCCAACTAGAAATTTGCAAGACTAAAACTTATTTTACAGCTGGGAGAACTTTCACACAGCAACATATACAGCTTTCAATTAGTTAAGCAAATCAGTTATCAGACACGCTGGCACCTTTGCTTCCAAAACTGCTTTGTGCAGTAAAATCGGTAAAAAGCACCCCATGCTTTGTATAGTACACATCTATACATTATTCCAGCTGCTCAGTCCATTTCAGCCTTCAAAACAGAGCTGAACAAAAAAGAGAAAGAGATTTCAGAGGGTCAGCCTGTGTTTCCTGTCTTATTCAGACTGAATCTAAACACAAAGGCAAGTACTACTTTAAGCAGTATTTGCTGAAGTGATAGAATGACAGGGAAGGGCAAAGACATGTGAGTAGGAACCTCATCAGATGCTTCTCTCTGCTGTGCTCTTAATTGCGTGGGTACTAATCCAAATTAACTCATGGAAAGCCAATGGACAGTCAGTATTATTTAAAAAACTCCCTGAAAACAAAGTTGGTTACAGCAAATTATGTCTTTGTGTATAAACTCAAAGACTCCTTAAGAACCTTAAAGCCATGTTTCTATTATCAGCCATTACAAAACACAGAACAAGAAGCCCCTATTTTTGGTAAAGAGTCCTTCATTCTGTTTCAGACACCTGACTCATGCAGACATGCACACCTGCAGCTTAAGGTACAGCCTACCTCAGAAAAGCAGGCAGCAGGGATCCTCTCCCGAGGGTGTGAGGCACCTCAGTGAGTTCCCACATACAAAGTACACACAGCTCACTCCCAGAACACACACCTCATGAGCCAGAAATTTAAATATATTTAAATAAGTTGAAATAATTGCAAGTGACCCCTGCAGCTGTGTGCAGGAAAGGGACAGCAAGCAACTGTGCATGGCTCATAAATACCAAAGCAGATCCCGATATTTCATTCTAATTCCATTGTGGTGCCTTACAATTACAATCTTATTACTTTGCCTTGGAAAACAACTGACTCAGGCCAAATATCATGATACGTGATTGAATGAAAATGGGAGTAATAATTTGTCACTTGGATCTGTTCTGACTTGTTCTGCATGTCCTATTTAGTGTTTCCTTCCCTCCTGCTATCCTGTGTAACAACCATTAACCTCTCATCAAGTTTGCGTCAAAACTCATTTGTTACTCCATAGCAAAAAAAACCACCCCCAAAATGCCAAACAAACAAAAAACAACAACCAACCAACCAACCAAAGAGACCCTCAAAAAACAAAGATCTAGATTAAATAGTCCTGTAAACAGTTCAGAGATGAGCACCTCCAAAATAATTTCTGAGGCTATTGAATGAAAATTGCTTTAAAACTTCAACTGGAGAAATGAAAAATATGGAAGTATAAATAGTCAGGACTCTACCTCACTAACAAGAATACTTTTAAGTTGTAACTTTTAGGTGAAATCATAAAGTCAGTGGTGAGTTCAACATGAATTTGTTGTTTTATGGTTTGTTGGGGTTTTTTCCCCTCACTCCAGGTAATAGTCTTTTGCATGGCTTATATGCTTTGCATATAAATAAATGTGTCTATTATGTTTGAAATGAGACTGGGTTACAAGAAAAGCCAACAAAACAAACACAATGTGACCTAAGATGCATGTGACTTAAGACAACCTACTGTTGTCTTCTTGTAGATACTCTCATTTAGAAAGCAGTTGTCTTGATTAGGCTGCACAGAAGGAAAACACTGGGAAGGTCTTTCAGCTGTAATGATCCTGGCATAACCTCAAACCAAAATGCTGGGTTGGAGAAGCCCATTTGAAAGGCTGAATGCCACCTCTGCACCGCAGTAAGGTGAGAGCCTGAAGAAATTACTGCCTATCATATCAGTGAAACCAGAAATCAGTTTCAGACCAGAAGTAACATGGCTGGGACACAGTTAAATAGAGTACTATAAACTTGAAACCTATTCAGCATTCTCTTGTATATAGTGTAAAATTTTTTGTAACTCTTATTCTTTATTTCTTCTATTTCAAGTTCCATGTTATCATTAACAAACAGAAGCCCCAGTCCATAACACTTACTCACACGTGTATTCTACTCACACACACAACTTTCACCTAATTCATGAAACCTGTTTGAGGACATCATTTTGAAGAGGTGCAGAGGGGTCTCAGCACCAGCTTCTAAACTGAATTTCCTCAAACAAGAAGCTGTTCAACAAATTCATCTCACTTAACCTGGGGAGGAGGTGCTGTTTGGGACTTGGATGTCTTTTTTCTTGATTTATCTTAAATTTTCCCCCTTCCTTTTATATAAAAACAAGAAATAGGTGTTAAATTTTATCCTCTACTCCTAATTTATTTTAAAAATGAAAATGGGCTTTAAAAACAAAAGGTATTTTTGAGCAAAATATCCTTGGTTAGGCTGTACCAGCTGGATAAACATCTTGAATAGATATGCTGCAGACTAAGAGGATTTCTAATCCAGGTTTTCAAAGATATCTGTGAGACAAACCCACAAAGATTATTGAACTGATAATTTTTTATTCCCATTAACTTTGAACTTTATTACTGCTTTGCTGTACCTTCTAAGGTTCATTCCTCAAAAATCAATTATTTTATCTGACATGTCCCACTGTATAAACTTGAACAGTACTTACAGGGATTCAGTACACACATGAGAAATAACTTCAGTGCCCGAACTGAAACAACTGAGATTCATGTGATGACCTGTCAGGGATTGAGCACACTGGAGAGAGCTGATAAAAGTTCAATGCTGTGAATTTATTTTTCTCAGACCAAGACTCAAGCAGTCTTTGCTTACTCCATGGGATCTCTGTGCTCAAAGCGAGGGAACAGGGACTGAAATGCATGCCAAGATTAAAAACATTCCAGCTGGGAAAGTCACTGAAGTCCTCCAGAGTGGAAGTGGAAATTTTATGCCTGAACCAAATACCTGAAGATGAAAGCTCCCCACTGACCTCAGAGGGCTTTCTGACAAGGTCCCTTCTGCTTGCAGCTCAAGTGGCCCTTCCCTCTTCCCCAGAAACTCTGCTCTTTCCCAGGAAACCATACCTGTGCAGTAATCTTAAATGCACTGCAAATGAGGACTGGATTTCATCTCTTGACAGAAGACTGCCAAGTTTCAGATTAAGATTTTTCCAATGAGGAAGAGTAAAATACTTGCTGGCAAAGAGAAACAACAAAAACTGCCATAGAATTGTTTACACTGACATAACGATTTTACTTCTTTGTCCTCTCTTGGTTTCCTAGTAATTCCCAACATTGTCTCAGCTTTTTCAACTGAAATTCAGCTGACATTTTCCCAGAAATTCCCACTGAAACCTTTCCTGAGCAGTGATATGTGATTTGGAGCCCTGCATTCCATACTTAGGTTCCTTCACATCATACACAAAGAAGCCTTTCAGGAACATTTTCCTCAACAAGGAGCTCACACCAATGAATACAGAGCCAGAGGAATCCCTCCCGTTATGCATTATAGAAGGCAGAAGAAGGACACAGTTAATTATGTCTGACTTCTAGTAACAGAAGAGTATCAAAAGAAAAATGTTAGTCTCAAAGGAAAATTAAAAATATTGTCTAATATCCTAACTTGGGTTTTTAAGGATGTTTAATAAATTATAAACATTGCATTAAATAAATCATAAATGCACTTGCCTCACTGCAGCCTGAAACTCTTAGTTTATAGAAGAAATTAGTGTCTTCTACCTACTGAAATTTAGATTCACTTCTTGCAAAGAAGCAGAATTAAAACTGCCATGTAGGAGTCAAACTGTCTGCTTCCGAGGAAAAGCCTCAAAGGTTTTCCTCACCAGGGCTGGAAGCATGCTCAGACACCAGTGGAAGACCTCCCTTACCTGCAGTGAGCTTCATGTCAGAGGCAGTGTCCAGCCAAGTCAGCATGCACCAGGAAAGAGAGCACAGGCTCTGCTTTGGCACGCACCCTCTGGCAGTGGCTGCTCAAGAAAGGTGCTGACAGGACAGACTGATGAAAAGCCAAACCCAAAACAGTCACCTAGAGATGATCTCTTGAGGGCTATTAGATGTCCTTCCTGTGCTCTTAGTCCTTCCTATAAGAGAGGCATGCTTGGATTGACAAAATTTCACCACTGTTTTTGGATACATATAGTACCTAATCCTTAAGGTGCTTTGAGAAAAAAAAAAAACAAGATAAAAATCACTATAGTAGTAGCTGTAATATTACATTGCAATGTAATGTAATATAACAAATACACATATAGTAGGACAGTGATGTGCTTCAATCTGTTTTACTGAAATAAATCTCTTTACTGGTACATGAAAACTATACTTATCATCACTCCCAAGGAGTTCTGCAAGTCTGATACAGCTCTTCTGCTGGTGTGCATCTGTGACAGCTTATGTCAATTCAGAATCTGACCCAAAGCATCCACCTTCTTCTGCAGTTTAAAAGCTTATATTCCTGGATAATAATACATATTTCTTTGCTTTATACATTATGTCCTGGTTCTGACTGGGATACAGCTAATTTTCTTCTTAGTAGCTGGTACAGAGCTGTGTTTTATGCTTGGTGTGAGAATAATGTGGGTAACACAGCGATGATCTAGTTGTTGCTCAGTAGTGCTCACTGTCAGTCGAGGACGTTTCAGTTTCCCACACTCTGGCAGCAGTAGATGTGAAAGGAGCTGAGATGGAGCATGGCCAGGACAGCTGACCTGAACTGGGCACAGGGATATTCCATACCACAGAGGATCATGCTCAGTATATAAATGGGGGGAAGGTTGGCTGGAAGGGGCCATTCCCTGCTGTAGCATGGGCTGGGCATTGGTCAGTGGGTGAGCAATTGCATCAGTTGTCTTTCTTGGGATTTCTTTTTTTTTTTTGCTTCCTCTCTATTATTATCATTAATAATAATAGTAACAATAACAATAATAATTTCAATTATTAGACTGCTCTTATCTCAACCTATTGATTTTTACCTTTTTCTTCCTATATATCCTCCCCATCCCACTGGGGTGAGGGGTGGTGTGGGGGGGGTGTGAGTGGCTATATGGCACTTAGCTGCTGTTTGAAGTTAAACCACAATATATAATAAACAGTTGCTAGGCTGGGTAGATAAACTGTGAAATGCTGTAATCTAGCAATGTATTTTCACTGAACAGAGATAGGCAAATTTCTTCATGGGAAAAATGCTGCTGAAATTAGAGAAAGCTCCCTATTCAGCTGATATTGAAACCCCAGGTGACTCTCCAGTGGCACAGAAATTGGATAATTTCCGTGTTCAATTCTGTTTAAAATCTGTCCCCCTGTTATCACCAAATCTGTCCACAGACTACCTGAAGTTTTCAGATTGTATTGTATCAGAAGCATGTCAAATTAAGCCATTCCAAGCTTTGTGTTAACCTGGCTTCATTCAAAAGGAGGATCTGTATGTGATAAAAAACACAAACATGGAAGGAGTATGTGATGGATGCAGAATGCCTTGATTTGCAAAGCTTATGCTGACCCAAAATACCCAATCATAAAACTGCATGGGAGAAAGAAAACAGTAAAGGGAAACACTTCAGAAACACCCTCTAAAAGGAACAGCAGAGGCCAGAAAAGCTTCTGGGATTACACTGGGGCTTGCTCAGGGAATGAAGATGCAAGATTTTAAGGCTCAGGAGGAGGTCTTGTCTCATTCTAGTTTTCCTGTCTAAAATGGCCAGAAACTGAGGGAAATCAGCAAGGAAACATCAATGTTTCCAATTCTATGAGAGTAAAATCAGATGTAGTGTGTACCAGAAGCAAAAGTATTTCGCTAGGGTTTCCTGAATTCAGGATCTGCTGTGGGACAAACTGAGCAGAATAGGTTTCTCTTCGGCACCATGCAGGAACCACATCTGCCTCCTGCAATAATCAAGTAAACTCCCACTAATGCCAGTGGCACATGAGTGTCCTTGCACCAGGGCTGGTATCTATTTCCTGCTACACCTCAGCAGTCTGTAATTTGCATTCATTTTGCCCACCTACTGCATGACAAATTGGTGCAAGTGGCACTGCATTTCCACCTGCATATTCACTTTTAGACTGCCATATACCACACCAGCTACTCTGTACCTCACCCTGCCAGGGAACGAGATCTTCACAAGGAAGCTGCAGACAGGACACTGCAACAGCTTCCCAGAGTGCAGGACACAGCACAACAGTGGGACAAGACCAGCAAGGCTGCCTACTCCACCCAGTTTTCCTCAGCAGGTTTGCTTCCTGAAGGATTTTACAGAGCACACATTCCAACTTAGCTTGAAATGCTTTGAAAAGAGGCATCTTGGAACTGGATAAAGCTAATAGTGAAACTCCACTCTTACAAGGGACTAAGGTGGAGGAGGATGAGCTCAAACAGCAAAGCTTACAGCTCCACACTCAGATCCACATCCCTGCCAGCAAAGAACTCTGGGCATCTAACACAGGCGCTTTGATTAAGACTAGGCAGCTTCCATCCCTTCCCAAACAGATTTCCCCTAATGTACTTTAGATTTTATTTGGTTTAAACAACCATTGGTTTAAACAACCATTTAAACAATTAAATCCTTTCCTAAGTAGGAAGCAACCAAACTGTACTCAGAGGTTATTTAACTACCCTCCAGCACACTATCATTAAAATTATTTACACCACTGCTGATATTGCATAGGACATGGCAAGTAGATTTACATCTAACTAGGAAAAAAGGCTTTTTAATTCTGTTAGGTAGAGAACACTCTTTTAGTTTTCTATTTATGTAACAAACACAAACAGATAATCACAACTGATGAGGATTTCTTCTTTACCTGCCACTTAGAGTAGCATATCTTTTAAGTTGTGGATATTAAATGGGGCAGAAGATCTTTGGGTATTGAGCAGGGTACTACTAAGCAGCACAGAACCTAAAGATGAACTTCATCCTCTCCTGGCAAAGTCAGGACTATTGACTAAAATGATTTTGTTTCCGCAAAATGAGAACAACACTTCAGCGGGCACAAAGAATAAGTTTTGTCCATCCAGAAACAATGTTTCTATTTCAGCATGCCCTGAAATTATTTTAAAAACCCAACTTTTAAAAATACTGAGGATGGAAAAAGTAAGTAGTATCTTGCAATCATCCACAAGCCATTTGCCCAAAGCAACACAGAGAGAAAATAATTGTTGCAATCATTAACAATCACACACAAAAATTCAACCATCCCAAGAAATCATTAAGATGTTAAAAAATAATTGAATTTATTTTGAATTTTGTTCCTGAGGTCATACTTTTAAGCTTCATCAACTGCTGAGACAACAACAAAAAACAAACTCATGGGAGACTGAGCATCTCCCTATTTCCACATGAATCCAGAATCCAGCGAATTAAACAGAAATTACAAATTCCAAGAGGTTTACTGTACATCTAGAACCCAATCTCTGTTCTGACCCAAGAGACAACAGAAGAGTGTTGCAGCTGGGAGACTTATTTTTGTAAAAATACTCTGAACTTTGCAGTGCTGTTTGAAATATTGTTATGGTAAAACAAAACTAAGGATATTGAGCTCTCTGACTGCATGAAATACTTTATGATGCAAACCACCTACTCATTACTCCCTAGAAATCATGGCTTATTCATTAAAATACAAGGGTTAAAACCAGAATGATGAACACCTGTAGTGTTCCCTTTATGTAGTTGTGCTGACATGACTTATTTAACCAGGATTTTCTGCAGGATTTGGAGGAAATATTATTGCAACTACACCTGACCAAACCCCATGTTTTTCAAAAATCATGTTACTAGCACTTGACTGTGACACAAAAGAGCTTCTTGGTTTCTGCACTGCTGCAATAAAAGCCTGCTGCAGGCAGGTTAAGATGATCAGAAAGAAGAAAAGATAAGTATCAACCTGACATCATCTTTCTAAACAGACAGCAAATCATTGTGCTCCTGGCCGTGCTAGAGAAGGATTTCCTTCTGCATTTCTCACTCCAGCCACGTTACTCTTTTCATCCAGACCGCAACCTCCAAAACCACCCTTTCATCCTGCAATTTCCTCTTCAGCTTTCCCTCCGTTTATCATCCTTTTTCAGGCTGTACATTTCAAACAGATCCATGACGTACCCCAGGTCTAAAAGGATGAATGAGGCATAGATAGAGCATTGAGCACCAAAGGTAAGAGAAAAAACAGATTTCTCTTCTGGATCTATGTCCTTGAAGACCTAAAGCTTTCCCATAGACAGTACCCTTTACCACCATTACACCTCCAAATTAAACTTGCCGGGTTAAAACATGCCACCTACTTTTGAAGATCCCATGGTAGGTCCCGGTAGGCCTGGTAGCCTTTCTGCCCGCCAATGAAGGCTTGACTAAAGTCTGGACTGCGCAGAGAATGGTGCTGGAAAACGCAGGAGTCACATTGGCTGGTGTGACTGGAAGGGAAAGCTGTTGAATGAAGATCCTTCATTGAGGCACAGCTGGCGCAACACCCAGCACCCTGTGGGTTATTGCAAAATGAGGGAACGAACTTCGGAATAAAAACAAACAGAGGCAAGCATGGAGTTGATAAGGAGACTGCAACCTTCCGATCAGCTCCGCATCAAAGAGCTCCCCAGGCAGAGATGGAGTGAGCAGATAAACCGGCCCAAGCAAGAAGACTTGTTCCTCGCTACAGCGAAACAGGAAGTGCGTGAGATTTCCCTTTTCCAGCACTCCCTTTCTGTCCTGCTTTATCCCTAGAGCAGGCCTTGTCCTGAGTGGCTGCGCCTTCTACCACACGCTCACTGTAAAACCCACAGCGGAGAGGCGCCACACTGCCCGCAACGCTGTCACTTGTCTTCTGAGAGAGCCACCACAAAAACAAATATGGACACAAATGGCTTGGTCAGCCAAGCCTGATCTACCTCGGTGCTCACTCATCCACAGCTGTCCTGGACTCCCTTGGCATCAGGGACAAGACAACTATAAGTATCCAGCCTCCTAATTACATGTTAGTCATTTAATGGTTGGCATAACCCCGCCTGTGGAAAATGCTTACTCTGTGAAAAGGGCCACCAATCTCCTTGGAATTCCCTTCTCCCAGCACAAACGTGATTCTTCAGAGACAGCTGGAAAGGGGAAAAATGGAGATTCACTAGTGAGAAAATGTGCATTTACATCAAAAATTGAAAATCATAAATCAAAAAGTAAAATTACAAGAAAACAAATCTGTTTTCTGTTGTTTGATGCACTTGCACTTGTGCCAAAAAGCTTGAAGCATTTGGTTTTCCCATGAAGTCTCGAGATTTCAGTCATTTTTGTTGGAACATTCACTCTCCTCCAGAAACAGCCTTAGCATAAAGGGAGGGGAGGAAAAAAAAAGACATGACGAAAAATAGAGGAAAATTTTACCGAAACATAACAAGTAATTTTCCACCTTTACCCAAAGTTATCCATTCACAGGCATTTCAATGCAATTGTAGGAGCATCTGGGCAGACCGTTTTGAGGACAGTGGGAAAAGCTGATCACAACTGAACAGCATCTACTGTTTCTGCAACATTGATTTCTTCATTTGCTTTGATCAAATCAATTGGATTTTTTGGCTTCTCCAAGCTCCCTGTGGAAAGGGCATTGTCACAGTTGCCTGCCTCACATGAGGCTTTACTGACTGAGTACACAGGTACCTGTCAAGTACTAATATACTCCCTGGACTGTGCCTTCCATTCCCCACCAACCACCCTGTTATTTTCTTTTTCAAAATTAGTAAAACTCAAAAATGGTTGTGCACAAAGGATTCCCTGCTCCACCCAGAAACACACACATCCCCACAGGAACTCAAGCACTTGATGGAGTGATGGAGATTGATTACAAACCAATTCAATGCAGGAGTCAAGAAAATACCTTAGAATTCCTTGTTGGGGTTTTTTGCCTCCTTTTTTCTGTTTGTTTGTTTTTGTTTTTTCTTTTTTTATGATGGGAAAAAAGTGGCCCTTGAAGTGCTTACCCTGTGAGATACAGAGAATTCTCCCTGATGTGTGCAGAAGTTCAGTGGCAAACTCTGACCACCTGGATCAGGTAAGAAACGTATTACAGGAGAAGTAGGTTTTAGCAAACAGCTAGATTTTGAGACATCATTTACCTGAAATTTTGAGCCCTGAAACAAGAATGAAAAACATTCATTAGAATTACAAAAGTTCTCAGGAAGAAGTGCCAGAGAAAAGGAATTGGACAACAGATGAACTTCTGGTAACTTTCATATCACAATAGGACAGACTATTCCTATTGTTACTCCAGAGTATAAATAACAAAGATATTCCTAAAAAATCATTTCATTTTCTTACAGTCAAGAATATTTTGTAACCTGGCTAATAAAACTTTAAGTAGGTTGCCTTTGTTTGCAAATTAATTAAACATTAAAATGAACTGTCCTGCAAAACAGCATGAAATAAGGAAATACACTTGCTTCTTTCAGATGATGCAAAATCAATTTACACATACCTGTGCCCCAGGAACAATAGTACAGACAGACCAAGAAAAGACAATAATTAACAAACAATTTTCCTCACAATAAATTACCAAGTTGCAAAGTGCTTGGTATTAGGGTGTCATTCAGTAGGCAATTACTAACCTTTTTTGGTTAATACTAGGGAAGCAGTACGGAAACTAGCTATCAAAGCATGGGGTGGAAATCCAAGAATGTGGGTGCACAGGATTTTGTGAATGAAAGTGTAAAAAGATGTAATGACCATTCTCTCCATTTAACCCTGCAAAGTCAGCCCAGCCGGTCAGACAGACTTGCTTGCCTAAGAATGGTAATAACAGACTACTTGGGTTTGTGTTTGCATACTCACACAGGCTCACGGGCTCCAGAGACAAAGAACACCTTTAGAGAAGACCACTGGCCGGTCCTGTAGCAATAACATCCTCGGAATTTACAAGCAAAGGTGTTTTGCATAACTGTCTACCAGTTACTCAAGCCAGGCCAAGAATTTCAGACCAAAGACAGCAACCAATCATTACTTTTAAACTGAGAAGTGAGTGCTCCTGCCAGTGATGTTTAACAGAACTCACAGAAGCTCTGTTAAACAGCCTGAATGTTGAACAACCTGAATTAATTAGAGCTGCTCTGAGCAGGGGGTTCGACAAGATGACCTCTGTACATCCCTCCCAATATAAATTACTCTGTGATTCTCTGTGAGCATCTGACAAGACCAAACTGGTACACTGCAAGGAAATCTTTCCCTTGAACAAGCCCACTCCTTTTTCCATCAGCACACCTGGACAACTCAGTTATGGCTTCAGGCCTCCCCCTCCTGAATAACACAAAAATATCTTGCATTTGGCCTTCAAAAATCAGCACAAGCTCTAAATGACCTACATTTCATTATACTTTGTCATTTCAGCTGCGGACATACTACACAACTTTACTCTTTTGACCGAAAAAGGTCACCAGTTTATCCCATGCTTCCCTATGCTACATTAAATGCCAGCCATGGCTTTTAATAACTGATGGCAGTTAATAACTGATAAGTAGAAAAACAGAAGCAGAAAATCCATTAAAAAATAGACTTATTCTCCAGAGCCAGTGTGAGGGCTGGGAGAGGAACCAGGGCCTTTACCTTGAGCCTTGAAAAGTCACTTGGGACAAGATTTTATTACATGCCTATGCGGCTTTGAGATACTGAATGCGTGGAGACTCTGAGATGCTACAGCAATGGCCTCAAGCTCTGAAGTATTCTAGATCCTGCCCTGGCTGCTTTCCAAACAGTCCCTCTTTCCAGGCCCTTGTAACAGAAACTGCTACACCCGTCTGAGCTGCAGCCAGGGAGGCCAGCCCAGAAAACCAGCAACGCCCTGCAACAACAGAAGTCCCCCAGTGCCAGAGTCATTAAAAACAAATTCATAGCCTGTCACCCTGTTTGAGGCAAAAAGGTGGCACACGTGTGCCTGTCCTCTGGAGCTGCTCAGACAGAGCTGCTGCTTGGTGCAGTGAAACAGGGCAGCCTGCATTTTCTTCTGTCAGGCTAACAAGCCACTCTCTACATCCAGTGCATGAATCCTCCTCTCGCTGTCAAGGCACACAGCATCTCCAAAGAGACAGGAGGTCTTCATATTACTTAGACTAGGCCTATAAAGAAAGAGAGCACTTTAGAATACAAATAAATCTTTTACAGGCACAGCTCCAATTGAAAAAAGGAAGAGCAGCATTGTTTCACACATCTAAAGTGCTAGAGGGACTTACTGGGAGCATTCAGACAGAGCTCTGCGGATGGCAGCACATGCAAAACAAGGCTTTTCACACATCTCTACATCTCCAGAAAATAGGTAGCTCGGATTTGATCTCATATTATTTGTTAGCAGCTAAGTTGCCTGGTAGAAACCAAACAGAGTCCAAGATGCTTTCTGCCACGGGTATTACCTGTTCCATTTAACTCTGCAGCAGCATGCAAGATCCTACATGGCATTCTTGTCAGTGGTCACCTGATTTACCATACACTGCATTAGCATTCAAGGCTTCATAGACTAAATCTGACATAATGAAAATCATGTCCAAGACCTCCACCCTGCAGCTGTTTTGACTCTAGGTATATTTTCAGCCACAGTTCAGGAGATCAGTCACTCTGATAAAAACATGCAGAGTACCAAATGAGGGTCCCACTTGGTTCACTGCCTCCCTGTGAGACCTTCTGTCTGAGCCCTCTCTCAGGTAACTTGCTTTCTATTTAGATGGCACAAAATGGATTGTTTTCCCTTCCATGCGCTGCTGTTTCCATTGATTATTCAAGGGCAACAGTGCCAGGCAAGCTTGGGACAGCAGTACTGTTATGGCATCTAAGGGTCAAGCATGGAAAGGACCTGGTATCAGGCTTCTTCAGTCTGGCTACCAGAGCACTTGGCTGCTGCAGACACAGCTGAGGGGGGCAGTCAGTTCACCTGAGACAGTACCCACCCCTTAGCCACGGCCATGTGCCTTTTCCTGAAGCTGCTAAGGCACTTGGAGAGAACAGAATCACAGAGCAACTGAGGCTGAGAAAGGGAACTCTGGAGATCATCTAGCCCAAAATCTCTGCTCAAAACAAGCATAGCTGGACGAGAGTGCTTAGGATCATGTCCAATTGTGTTTTGAGTATCTCCAAGGTAGAGACTCCATAACTTCTCCTGACAACCTGGTTCAAAGTTCAAGTACTCTCACAATAAAGAAGTTTTTTCTTACGTTTTCATCATGCTCTAGCACAGGATACATCATTTCCTAGCACAGTCCCTCCATCTGGTCCGTCCACTGGGGAAGGAATGTTGCCATCAACAGCCCCCTTTGGTATGCAGGTCATCCGCTGGCCTGGAGAACAGTGCCAGACTGTCTGAGTCACAGCTCCAAAGGCTGCAGGTAACCCCAAGAGCCTGGTGAAGGTCAGAGATGTGTGACAATTGCTGTTTGTTTGTACTGATGTGCGAGAAGAACGATCTGTGGTTAAAACAGGCTCTGGATGCCAGGCTGATGGCAAGTCCTTCCTCAAGTAAGGGACAGCCCAGTGGAAGGTGGAAAGCACAGGCACAGAAGGGACAAACATCACATAGCAAGCACAACTCTGGTTCACTGCAGGGAGGTAGGAATTTAGTAGCTAATCAAGTGAATTGGAGACACGCTATGTATTTCAGACCTATGCATGCTTATATAAAAGAAAAAGTTGCATTTTTTGGGTGACAAGTTCCTCAAAGCTTTTTCTCTTTCTTAATTGAAACAATTTTTTGCCCCTGAGAAAAGCCACAAACAATGAATGGCAATCAAAATATTCTTCAAAGGAAGTGTGATTTAAGAAAGGGTTCAGTTAGAAATAAAATTAAAGATAAAGCAGATTAACTGCCATTTGCTCTACTTGTTTCTGAAGCCTTCTAACCAGATGAGTTTTGAAAAGTTTTCTTTGCAGCAGTAATAGATCAGACACCCAGCAACCTGAAATACCGACAGCTTTGTTTTATAGAAGGATGCTGTTTAGCCACACATAAAAAAGATCATAACAATTATTCTTCTCTTGAGTTCTTCACTTCAAACCCTTTGACAGAAACTCCACCCACATAGCCAAATACAACCACACCACCTGAGCATATCTTTGGCTCATGGCACAGTTACCAACGTAACTGAATGTTTATAAATGCTTTAAGTGTTACATACACAACACAGGCTCTGTCAGAAAATCAGCACAAAGCTGTTTTCTAAGCCATAAAAAATATTTGTTAAAATTATGTCCTTTAAGAAGTCTGTCTCTAACACTCCCTTTCTTGCACTGGACCCAGTAAAACGTGACAAAAGGGCTACTCTTCTTTCAAAAAGATGGCCACCTTCCCATCTATAGCCAACATGGCATGTCCTGTAATACTGCGATAAAGCTGTTGCTTTAAAATTCCTTTTTATCCTTTTAAATGACCTCAGATTCCAAGTTCATCCTGCTGGCTGTTAGGTATTATAGACCAGGATTGATGAACCCCAGCATCTAGCTCCCTTCCAGCTCAGAATACGGTACAATTTGTACCAAGTTTCCCATTATGACGGGAAACAGACAAGAAGAAATGTGATCAGTGTCTTCAATCTACAAGAATCACCAGGAATCATCAATGTGGGAGACCAAAGCATGCTGCTGCTATCTTTACCTTGCTACCTTTATCCTATCAAGTTCTCAAAATTACTGCTGCTCTGCTATCTTGTTTCCAAGAGGCTGACAACCTCAGAAAACTGACCCATGATGCCAAAAATACCTGACCATGTGCCTTTCCAGTCTACTCTTCCACAGGACAAAGCTCTGGCTTTGTGGTTGCAGATAAGCAGACAAAACCTGCTCAGCCCTTTTTCTCACAGCCATAGTCTACTGTATTTAACATAGAGGGGAGAAAGGGATGCCGAGCTTTCCGATGGGTGAAGCCTGAAACACATAGTGCTGCAGATGCCTGTGCTTAAAGCCTCCAGCTTTAAGCAGCTGCAGTCTCCCCAGATTTTGCAAGCAAACTGTGTAGCATCTCTGCATCTTCAAGGCAGCAGGAACACAGTGTTTTGTCCTCCAGCTCCTCTCTAGTGAGTTGAAGCAGAGCACCACCAGCTACCAAGGGTGTAAGGCTATTGTACAATACGATTCACCCTCTAGTGGATGACACAGGATCTGTTTACCTGCACATAAATTTGGGTAACTGCTGGCCAGGTGGGTAAATTCTGTCCTAGTCTGGATGATATTTGGCTCATCTAACAGCTCCTAACACTCAAAAAAGCCAGATGATTAAGAGAACATAAAAGGTAGCACATAAATCCATGGTATAGGATCAGTGTAACATTCTAAAACAGAGGAGTCTCCAACTTACAGTTCCTTACCGTGATGCAGGAAGTTAGTAAGTACATGAAACAGAAGGTAAATTTAACAGATTTTATTAAATTTACATATAAATTACATTCCTGTGTGTCATACATGATTGTATAGTTAGATACATCCCGTTCTGTCTTGAGTGAAGATGTTAATTCCTCTAAAAACACAGATGAAAGAAACTGCAGCTTGTGGCTTCACAAATAGGTGAAAATGCAGCTTAAAATAAACACAAGTTGTTAGACCACCTAAACCAAATAAAAAGTTTTGGCTTCAGATTTCCCTAATTTCCCTTATGACAAGCCAGACAAAGTTGACATCAGTGTAGTTTTGCCACAAGTAAGGGATTCAGGCCCATCACGTCCAACCACACCAATACTTCCTTGGATGAAGTCTGGTCTTTCAAATGCTCTTCTTGATAGTCACCATTTGTACAGCTTTACATCACCAAGAGGCCTCAGAGCATGTGAAATACATTGCTTCCAGAAGAAACTGGAACAGAAATTTCCAGATGCTATAAGAAGAATCTCCACAAGGTAGTCCAAAACAAAGGCTTCCAAAACATACACCAAGTAGATGCCAGGTCCTCTTCATCCCCACTCCTCCTGGCTGCACTGTGCTGGCATCGGCAATAAGGGAGATCAGGTACTGTATCTCTACCAGTAGACCCTCAGAAATGGCAGTTCCTTAAGCAAATGACAAGCTTTTAAGTTTTTAAGTTTTGTTAGCACCACTTTGGAGAATGAGATTTATTCCAGCCCTTGAGACTGAGCTAAATGCTTAAGGCTTTCTGATATAGTACCCAAAAGAAGAAAATTGGAATGTTCACAGATTCAAAATTAATTTTTTGGACATCTACTTATCTGTTTTGGGGAATCAGTGAGAAAGTTGGTATTTGCAACCCTAAAAACGTGAAGTGTACAAGTCACAATCAAATCCAGCACATGGGGAAACCGTTATGCCCTTTGAAAACCCAAGCCTAAAGTGCTTTGAGAACTGAAAATCCATAGTATTTTGTAATGGTATTTATGAAGAAAAGTATAAAATTTAATTCATCATCCTGGCAAGATAATTGCTACAACCAAGAAAAAAATTTCATATATATTTGTCAGATATCAGTTTTAAGCTTCCTCTAACAAGCAAATGTCAAAGACATATTCGGCTGAAGAGGCTGAGATGAAATTTGTTGGGTTTGGACCTATGGAACCAGTCTGACAGTGTTTATTCCCTATGTAGAAATTAAACCACCAAGTTTGTTTCTGAAGCTCCCAATATTCCACAAGAAAAGTTCCTGGAGGGGAAAAGAAATCAAGTGCCAGGTATATACAAGTATAGAACAGTTGCAGACCTTCTATAGGCTTCCAATTATTCCAGTACCTCCAGGGAGGCTCTAGAAAAGCATTGCTCTCTGGACTGACAAACAGATCACAGGACATGTAGTCAAAATACTTCTGTTATCACAGCTCTGGAGGGATCACTGCTCTGGTTGGCAGCACTGGCAGCAAGCTGCACAGTCCAGAGGGGATCCCTGAACTGCCACTAACCTTGCTAGCTGACTGGTGCTCAGCTTGAACAACACTCTGATCCTAAGGCTATAACCACCGAGGGCCTGTTTCACCCAGCCCTTCTAGGGAGGAGCATGCTGAAAGCCTGCTGTTTGCCTTTTCTAGCCTGGCAGAAGGTTCTTGCTTGCCGTGCTGGACCAGCTCTGAATCTTGGCAGTGTGACCAGTATCTCCTCTCCTGACTTCTTTCTCTTCTGACCACAGAGAGAGAAGAGAGCAGCTGAGTGGCTCATTATCCAGCAATTAAGTCCACAGTACTTGCTGCTGTTAGGATCAGGATCCACATGAAGTGTTGAAAAGCTTGCAGACACACCAAGGACAGCATCCCCACCAAGAATAGGTGTGTTCTGCAGCTGGGTTGTAGAAGCATTGAATATCTACCTGGCTGACAGAAACACAGTCTCCTGCAAACATGAAGCCAGACAGAATATGAGGTTTGTGTCAGTCAGGTACACTCTGGCAACGCAACACAGGCAATTCTTACTTCCTGTGAGAAGAGAGAGATCTGTACCTAAGATTTCTGTGTCTGTCATGACCCAATCTTATATCTGTTTTTTTTTACATGATACAGCTAAAAATGCACATATAAAACTATAAAGACTTGAGAACAGCATTCACAAGAATAAGAAGTTTGAGAAGTTTTTTTTGACAATGGTCATACTCAGATTGTTACAATCGCCCATCCTGCACAAAAGGCAAAGGACTTTTATTCAGAAAAATATAGTCTGGAATGATAAAAAATGGAAATCAATTCAGCCAAATATTGTGACAACAAACTGATATGAACATAAAGTGGTTTTTGGTCTTAAGTCCAGCAATCACTCCCCTGGCAAATGCTGTGGTAGAGACTGTTTATATGAAGCCATGAGCAGGTATACTTTCACTTGCTCAAAGAAAGTGGACACAAGCTGGTGTTTTCCACTAATTTCTTTCTCAGGCAAGGAAAAGTTCTCTATTCACTTAAGTAACAGTCCAATGTGATATTAAGAACCAAGACTTCTATAAGTCATCTTCCATTCTTCATTATAGTGCACTCCCTGGAATGATGTAGAAGAAAGCTCAAGAATTCAGAAGTACAGCAGCCTTGGAGTCAGGGCCTGGATTGTATCTTGTCTATGGATAGACAGGACCTTGTGAGCACACAGCAAATGGATGGGTCAGGTTTCAGTTACAGCTTGTCTTGGATGCTGGTAGATGATTGTTTGGGCTCAAACACTTTGCTTGGGTATAAAAGCTGGGGCCAAGACATGTGGCCATGGAGAAAAAGGGTCAATATATTGCATATAGATGAAGGCAGTTGTCCCTCTGACAGACTACTTCCTGAACAAACAATTGTCACATGGATCAAGTCCATTCCTGTCTGGCTGTAGGTCAAACCAATTTCAAGTCTTGGACTGCTCCAAGCTTACAGGTACTTTATACACAACCACAAGCTAAGCCAGCAGCTGCTCAGAGGGTGACCACAGGCAGGATGTGTCAGAGGAATAGCTGTACACAAAACTTAACCTGCTCCAGGTTTCAGATGCCCGTTTTGGAGTGGATCCAGTTTCGATAGTAAGTCACTCGTGTGTATACTCCTGGTTTATTTGGCTTGCCACATTCATCTCCCCAGCTCACTATTCCCACCAGATACCAGATTCCTCTGGAATTTGCATGCACCAGTGGCCCACCAGAGTCACCCTAAGGAGAAAAATGTCAACAGACAGAAAAAAAGTAAACAGTCATGAACTCAAATTCCCAAATTCTTCTGTTACAATTGGTGGGTATTTTTCTGTAGACCTCAGCTATAATTCAAAGTTTCATGCAGTTTACTGACAAGACAGACACTCACAGCCTATGTCTAATACAGTCTCTGCCAGCCCACACCCTCACATCTGCATTCTCTCACTTGTGCATTGTATATAAACCTCATGTAAACTGAAGTGCAGACTTCAGCATATGAGCCTTGAAGCTCTTTATTTGTATCTATCAAGATTTTGAAACTGATAAAGTTACGATTGCCCAAAGTACATTTTATTTCTAGAAAACATCCCCTTGCACCCCACCTATGTTCTTTCCACTACTACTGATAAAGAGACTTTACCTGGCAAGCATCCACCTCCCCCTCCAAGTATCCAGCACACAACATTCCAGGTGTTATCGCTCCACTGTACACTTGTCTCCTATTACAAATCGCAGTACTTATAATTCTCACTTCTGCTTGTCGAAGCTGATTAACACTATAGCCTGGAAGGAGAAGTGTCATTAGAATTTGCAGTCAGGGTAAGCAACATAAAAAACTCAAAATATTAGGAGTAGCCAAATTTTCCTGCCACTTTTCTGCCATCAGAGGCAACTAAGGGAGCTACCCAGAAAATGTGTCAGGATTAAGGACACCACCAAAGTCCTTCACTTGTTTCCAAGCATAACTCCTATCCTTCTATCATCATCACCAGAAGCTCTTTAGCATAATGGACAAATGGATTTTTGTACATATTCCAGTGCTGCATTCAACTGTAGGCTACATGGTATGTCCTTGCTACCATTGAAAAGATGCATTTGGTTAACTGCAGCACAGCTTTGGGCAATCACTACACATCCCAAGGATCTCCCATGAAAAACAACCAATAGAGGTCAGTGGCTCTCATAAGCAGATTTATAGTCCCATCCTCTCTGACCTCAATGACACAGACTAATTTGAAAGAATCTCACTCTAAATCACTGGATGAGGCCTCATTTATGACCAAAGAGAGAATAACTGATTAAAATCGTCATGGTGCATCTACAAAAAATCTGAATAGCAAAAGAGGTCATGTCAGAGCTAAACCCAGAGGGACTGGAGAACAGAATGTATTCAACTAGTGCTGTGCATGCAGCAACTAAGAAGAGCTGCTCTTAAATCCTGTAAGACTAGCCTTCAGGGTCTTCTCCCCATTTCCAATCCACTGACCAAGCCAGGAAAAAAAGGCAGCAAACTAAGTCCAAAGGTATCTCCTTGGGACATGCACCTATTAAACACCAAGTCTAAGGAACTCAAAATAAACAAAAAACCCCCAAAAAACTAACATCAGTCTTCTCAAGCACATATGTGACAGGGCACAGGGAGCCAAGAGACACTCACCATCATTCTCCAAAGCTCCCCAGCCAGTGACAAAACAGGTAGTGTTGTCTGGGAAAACGTGAGATGCTTCAGGAAGGCAGACACTGTGCACGTCACTTGTGAATTCAATAGCAGAGGCAAGTTCCACAACAGCCACGTCATACTCATGATCAAGGAGATGGTTACCGTACCTCTCGTGAACAATAATTCTCCTGACAAATTTTTTCTGTTTTGGAGGTCTCAGCAGAATTCCAAAGCTGGCAGTCCACCTCCGAGGATCTTTTACTCTGTAAGATGTTTGAGGTTATGCCAGAGCCACACAAAACAACACCCCTAAGGGAGCTTAGGTCTCCATTTAAGCATCAAAAAGGATTGTGATCAGGTTTGCCAAAGGGGAAGAGTAAAACTTCATTATCTTTCAGCAGATACAGATATTAGAGGGTCACAAAAGGTCAGAGCACCCGAGAGTCCTAAGGCCTGTAGGATCAGAGAGGTGCTGATGACTTACTCTCTAAAGCAGTGGGCTGCAGTCACCAGCCAGGTGTTACTGATGATGGATGCACCACAGCGATGGGTCCCATCGAGCTGAATGCCCGCCTGCCACGGCCATTCTCCCTCCCGTGCACGCTGCCCACCAGTTATTCTTTCCACTCCTGTGAAGGAGAACGCCTGTTTTCGTATTCCACAGCCTGTCAGAGAAAAGGCAGCTCTGCTTTAGCTGGTTGAAGGCCCCCATGGCTGTAGGCGTCTCTGTCAAGAGACAGCCTTCGTCTAAAGCAGGGAAACCAAGTGCCATGGTCACAATGTCTCAGGACAGATGCAGGGTAAACAAAGAAGTTTGGTAGAGGAGTGAGTACTTTTTCATTAAGCCAGTTTTCAGACACACAAGCCCATATGAACTCCCATGGGACCTGAGGGCTGTGTATCTGAGACACTGAAAAGAAAGAGATTTTGTCAGGTCACCTTCAGATTAGCCTTGGCAGCAGCAACAAAAAAATAGTGTCCTCTTCCCAACAATTTACTTACAGCCACTGTGCCAACAATCAGGTATTACCCAGCTGAAAAAAGTTAGACTCAAACTAGTTAGTTCTCAGAGGCCATTGGAAGATGGAAAGCTAACATGCAAAGTCTTCAAGAGCATGCAGTGGACTGATGGAATGCTCTGGGAGGGTACTTATGCTGTCTCCCAGTTTCCAGAGGAGCTCTAAGACCTCAAGGGGGAGCACAACAGGAGGACTGAGAACCTGACAGTCTCTGGGGCCGTGCCACTGCCTCGCTCTGAGTGTGGACAGCTCTTCTTCCTCTCCCACCCTCTGGCCTCTCCTTAAAGTTTAGGTCAAATCTGACAGACATGTACTGCCAAACCGTTCTTCAGGGAGGAGGGGGATGGAGGGAAAATGTTTTTTGAAGGATTCCAGCAAGAATCATGGCCCACAGCAAAACTGTAGTCCTTCTGCAAACTTGCTAACAGCAGCTCACTACATGCCCCTACTTCCAGCAACCAACATGAAAGCAAGTGTTTCCCACCACCAAGCCAGAATGCTTGATTCTACAAACGTATAGAGCCAGCAAGACTGCAAGGAAATGAGCTGAAGTCTCCCCTGGCTCATGCACTGTCTACTGTTCTAATATCTGCAACAAATTATATTTTCAACTTGTATCATAAAAGTGTAAGGATTTTGTAAGCACAGAACCTCCAACACTATGTCCCTGGACCTTTACTATAAAGCATTTGTACTTACAGCTGTTTAAAAGGTTATCTCCCTTTTCCTTGTTCAACTCTGGAATGAAAAGCAAAGACAACAGTAAGTTTATCTTATATGCTGTGTGATCTAGCCCAGACTCTCTCCCTGTACCCAGGAAACACAAATTAAATGGCTTGTACTGCTGCCTGGAGTGACAGTACAAGAAGTAGTAATTTGCTTTGTTGGAGAAGTTCAGTTAAGCCTCTGTTCCTCACTGAAAGGCCCCAGGATGCACCTCTCTTGCCTTAGCTCAGAGCTAGCAAAAGCAGCAGATGACTGCAAGTGGGTCCAAGTTACATCTACATGTACAACATGCACAGCAAATGCCTACAGGCCTTTGTTCAGGTTTAGTGTGGCAAGGTGGTCAGATGAGTCTTCACAAATCCTCAGTGCTGGGATTGTCTGAAGGTAAACTGCAACATTTCTAATTTCTTTCCTACAAAAAACCCCTCTGTCAGAGTCAGATGGCAATCCACAACAGATTCATGGGAGAGGATTACTGCCCAGTGATCCTCAGGATCTTGTTATGGACACTTCCTACAGGAATCTGTCAAATGACAGAGGAAATGGCAGAGGGTAGAGAAGGGAACCACCTCAGCCCTGCATCTTTTAATAGCTTGAGGACTCTGCATTTCAGTGACTGGTTATAAAGGTTCTTTTTCAATTTACTGTATGTCTTAAAGTAATGGTCACAAAGGTGGGCCCTTTTTGATGAACTGAGGGGGACTATCTCAATCAACACAACTAGGTCACAGAGGGAAAGCTTCTGATGGATGAAGAGCTCACACTCATAAATCAGTGCCATTATGTTTTAGTTCTTTCCATGTTCCGTCTTCCAACTTCCCAGGCTGTCAGCCTAACAGACAATTTTGAGAAGGAAAAAAAAAGAAAACAAGAATAGCCCATATTTGCATACTAAGGTGAAATTCATTACACTAAGAACAGCAAAGTGTGAGGAACAAATTCCAAGCTGAAAACACAAACCTAAGGCACTTGCCTGTGAGTCTAATAGTAGACTGGTCAACATCCAGATATGTCGAGGTTGCTTTCAGCCTTCTGAGTAACACACGGTTGACTTGACCCCAGGTCGCTGCTTCACTGTCAGCAGAGGGAAATTTAAATACCAGAACAACAGATGCAAGCACTCCAACAGGATCTGGGCTACAAACCAACAAAAACAAATGGTGTCGTTCTCTTTGCCCACTAATGCTCCTGGTTCTGCTTTGAACTGCCTGCCTTCTTTACATGAGAACAGATCTGATCTGCGCAGATGTCCAGAACAAATAGCATGGCTGTGCTCAAGTAAAGGAAGATGATGACCTGTCAGCAGGCAGTAAAAGCTTCTTGCTATGACAGTGATCAGAGGGAATTTTCCGGGAACAGTTATAAGCAGTAGAGCTGAGAAGCAAAGAAGGGATCGCTCCCTTTGGCCGCCACAGAGGTCCTTATCAGTAGGACAAAATTGATGGACGGAACGCTACAGCAAATTAAAACCTTTCAACAGATATCCAACAGGCCATTCCTAACAGCCATTCAAAAGATCCAGTTACAACAGAAGTTAAAAAGGTCTTTTGGCATTTCTTTCCATTTAAGTCACTTGTCCATTTATTGGCCAGTTAGATCCCTTGTATTTAGATACAACATTCTCAATAGTTTGAGGTCACTTACTGACACTGTAAAATATTGGGCCAATTATCTTAAACTAACCATTTAAAGGAAAAGAGCATTTAACGAGCAGAGATGCAGCTAAGGTTTTTTTAAGGTTTTTCCCTCTGTTTTGAGGGAAACAGAGCAGAGATGCAGCTAAGGTGCCCAGTGCCTTATCTGTAGTTAAAACAAGTTTGGAAGAGATCAATCTAAAAGGTGTAAAGAAGTCACTTGGACTCTAGCTCCCAAGCTCTGCAATTTCTCTTGACATACACTGTAGAGGCTTGTGGAAGAAACCAGCATCAGAAAATGATGTAGAACAGTTTAAGAAATTACTTATTCCATGTAGAGACAGGTAAAGGCAAAAAATCCCAGAAGTGCTGTGAAGGACATTTGTGGGAAGTTAGGCATTTTTTACTCTCTAGGGAAAAAATATTCTACAGCAGAATTGAGCCTTATAGAAGTACAACTCCAAAATAAAGTAACATGGAAGAGAGGGAAGCAATGGCTTTTACCACTGAGAGTGATACATAATTATTGCAGGGGAAAGAGTTAAATCTCTCACACAGGACCCTCTACTATATCCATGTCTAAGTTCCCTTGTCTATATCCATGTATCTCACAGTGGAATCATTTATTGCTTCAGGCCTTTTCACAGAGGGAGGTGAATAGTCACCTCCTACCATACATCATGCAGAGGGGTAAACACCAGCTCAAGCTTACACAGGAAAAAATGAGTGTGAAAAATAGCTTATTCTGCATCTCTCAGGCTGTTAACTAGTGGTGAAGATGAGGATCACCTAGTAATCCAGTTACTGTATCACAGCCACAAACAACTGGTGTACAGGTAATCAATCTGCAGAAGTATAAGGCCAAACTTCTCTTCCTTGCTGACCTCTAAGGGTAACTGAGTCCTCAGTGTTGTGAGCACTGGAGGACAGCAACAACCAGGCAAGGCTTAGTCACCCTGCTGGTATAACCCAAGCATAAGCAACCAGGAATGCTCCATATGGTCAACGGGTAGGAAGAAAAGGTATTTAGCACCTCCCTGCTTATTCCTGGCCTTCACATTACTTACCTTAGACTGACCACGTGGGACCTGATGTATCTTTTACTTAGAAAGGACCCCCTGAATACTTCAGATAGCTGTTAAAAGAAAAGTGTGTTAAAATACACCTGCAATAAGTACATGCTTTTACAATATACAATAGTCTCATTAGCCTCTGAAACACATGAAAATGCCTTCAGATCTTTACCTCTGCACCAAAGCTACCACTAAATTTCCATCAGAGGATGCAGATCCAAAATAAACAGTTGAGTTGGCCGATTTCACTGTCCATTCTGCTCTGTGGCTGCCAGTTCCACCACAGGGCTTCTGGAACAGACAGCACCTGTGCGTATCATCTGCATGTGCAAAGTCAGCTATGCATCTTTAACCCACAACAGCAAGGTGTGAAACTATGTAGGGAGGAGGCACAATCACCTCTGACTCTATTTTCAATCCCACATTTGCAGAACTCTTCACCATAGGTCAGGTGTAAACAGAGAAGCTTTTAGTTTACCATGGTTTCAATATCTTCGCTTAGGTTCCTGAACTCATCTGTAGTTTGCCTTTCATACTGAGAATTGTAGTCGACATTGGTGATTAGGAAAGATGCATTGTAATATCTGTCTTCATCTACAGAGAAGAAAAAGAAGGAAAGGTAGCTGATCATCTTTAGTACACTTCAAAGATGCACAGTATCTCATAGAACATGGCACAGGCAAGGGTCCTTGGCCCTGGCAGTGATCCTGTCAACTGTAAAATTACAGCTTTAGCAGCACTTTGGTAAAAGGGGGTTCTGGACCATCCTGTTGCTCCACGGACCATCTAGAGGCTCATTTCTTCCTTGAGGACTATCCCAACGAGCTCCAAATTACACCCACTACAACATTTCCCTGGGGTCTATCTTCTTGTTGGCTTAAGGTGAGCATAGCATGAGACGAAGGAGCCTTTCCAACCCAAATACATGTGGGGCAGAGCTGTTTGCATCTGTTCAATGGCCAGGTTAATTTTAAAATCTGATTCTCAGGTGTATGGCAGAGAAGGCCCCTGTAACACAGAGCTGGCAAAAAGCAAAGCTGAGCTGTAGCTCTGCCACTGCTCCTTCTGGTGTCCTACTGCAAGCCACAGCCTCATCGACCCTTGGTGAGCTGAGAGGCCACGTGATTAATTCCATTCCAGCAGGAAAGCATTTCAAAAAACTCACACTGGTATCTCAGAGACTGGGAATGGAATGACTCAACTTCATTCATGAGGCAAGTGACTGGGAATGGAATTAATTGTCTCCACGTCACGAGCCAAGATGGTTGGACTTGGTGATCTTAAAGATCTTCTCCAACTTGAATGATTCTATGATCTGCTACTGAAACTTGGTTCTTGGCAACCAGAACTGAGTCCTGAGCTCTGAAAAGCCTAAAGCTCTGCCCTCTCTCTTTCTGGGATATTCTCACCTAGACGGGCCAGGTTGAGTTTATGCAAAATCCCCATTCAAGACTAAGCTTACTACGCATAGCCTGAGTACTCGACACACCTCTGGCTTATACAGAAGACTGTTATCCTCTGGTCAGTCAGTGGAGACACTGGATACAAGTGGAAACACCAGGGCAAGAAACAAAAGGAGGGGTAAAACTGAAATCCCTGCTTCAAGTAAAGCACATTTCAAGTATTCTTACAGGTTTTCAGATCAATCTAGTTCTCAAATAGCATTTAGAAAGTTCTCATGTGAGTTTTATACCAGGGGCAAATTGCATGCCTAAATCATCAGGCAGGACCACAGTAACAAGTGAAACACAACAGATTCCTGAAAGCTTATAACAACAAAATAGCAGGGCACTTACCGTGACACAAAAGAAATGTAATCAAGCCAATGATGAGGGCTAAGCCTACTATCACTGACACAACAATGACTGCGATCTTCCATGGCTCTATGCGCCTTATTGCTCTGTCCATCTGGATCACTGCCTGTATTGAAGAAAACAACGTGGAAAAATTCAACTCTAGTACAAAGAGAATAGTTCATCAAGAGTCTAATTGTATCTGGCACAGCTTAGCTCAGTGAAAAACCCCACAGAATGAGGTAGGTTGGGAAGGACCTCTGGACTCCAAGGGTCTGATTGTTCAAACTAAGCCCCATTAAAGTAGGTTGCTCCAGGCCTTGTCCAGTCAAGTTTTTAGTATCTCCAAGGAGAAAAATAACTCAGTCTCTCAAGATCTCTGGTCCAGTCACTGCCCATCCTCATGGCAAAAGCTTCTCCTTTATATTTAGTCAGAATTTCCTGTGTTCTAACTTGTTTCTGTTGCCTCACATACACCCCGAGAAAAAGTTGTGCACGAATTTCTAGTAGAGACAATTTCACTTCAAGGAATATTACACAGATTTCAGGTGCAGCCAACTGCCCAAACAGACACTTAAACTGAACATAAATGTAATAATTCATGACTGATGAAATAACTTCTGTCCCAAGGATACTCTAGGCAACCAGATATCCCACATAATACATAGCTTATATTTATGAGTAGTGTTGAGTCCCTACAGGGTTTGGGGCTTACTGCCCCAAAGCCACACATATTGAAAGCGACCACATCCTGTCTCCTGACAGGCAATCTATAGAGAAAGAGGTGTGTAAATGTGACATGGCAACGAGATCCAGTAACAACTCTCTGAAAGCCAAGAGGAGACCTGTAAAATGGTTGAGAACTTGATTCACACATGGACAAAGGCACAGAAGACTTTTTCCTCCAGTGCAGCATTAAGCAACAGAACATTAGAAAAACTGCATTTTTGTCCATGCCCTCAGTAACTTTATTGTTGGATGATGCAAAACTTTAAGCACAATTATTTAAGATCTCCAGTAATTCCACAGCACACCATGTGGTAATTGTCATGCCACATACTGAGTCTCTGCAACATGGTTTGCATTAGTACAAGGTATCAGAGAAACACCTGAGATAACCTCTCAGATATCCTGGAGTGACAAATGGCAGCAGCCAGCCCTCAGGAGAAGGACTGCTACTCACCATGCTGCTTTACACCCCCTGAACAATGCTTGTTCAGCTGTGAACCAGGCTGTTTTCCCCTTTTCAGGCCTATGGCACAGCCATCTCTGAGCAAAATCTGAGAAGATGCAGGCAAGAAGAGGAAGAAAAGCAGGCAGAGAGAATAAGTGTTTGCAGGTTTTCTGACTACAAGGTGGAAAAGAAGAAATCACAGTGGAAGCAGAGCAAGGTTACCAGCAGAGGGTCCATCTCAGGAAATTAGCTGAGTGGGCAGATCAGCAGTAAAGGTGAGGCTCTGGTGCACAAATCCAAGACAGCAAAAGGCAGTGAAGTGGTGAGAGAGGGAGATGGTGTTATACCCTCTGCTCCGACGGGAATAAAACCAAGTAAAGCCACAAGCAAGAAATGGCAAGAAAAACAAACAGGAAAAACAAACAAACAAACAAAGATAGCACTACAGAGGAAGGAGATAGATCTGCAGACAGCAAGGGTGTATTCAGCAAGAGACAGGGAAGTTGGAAGGAACTTCAAGTTTAATCTCCTCAAATAAAATCTTGGTTTTGGCTAGTGAGAGTGCTAGCCAAGTGGGCAAATTTTTTACCCATTCGCACAAGTGGTATACTGAAAAAAAATGTTAAAATAGAGGAGCTTCAGCCAGCATCACAACTGCAGGCAGTCACAAGCAGCAGCTTAGTGTTACCAAAATATACAGGACAGGTAACCAAGATCAAGTCTTCTGCTTCAGTCACATGCTACGGAGAAACCCAGTACCTCTCCTGTTGTTCCTGCTTTACTGGGGCAAGTTCTGCTTTCACAATGCACAGCCCAAGTTTTCCCCCACCAGACTGGCTCAATTTCCTGATGTCAAGGCTGTAGGGCAATTGATAGGAGTCTGAAAACCCAGGCTGGCCAAGATTACTTCTTTGCAAGCTGCAATAAGCACATAAATAACACCCACTAGAACTCAACTGGCTCCACTGAGGCCTTGACTTCTCACTATCCAGACCTTCACTGTATACACTATCTGTCAGCTCTGAGGGTTCAGCAGAAAAAGAGATTCAGATAAAAACCTAACCCAGTGGAACTGTTCTGCCTCAGTTTCTTCAATACGCTGCAGCTTTCCATGGAACACTCCCATACCCATCTCACAGCATTTCCCAGTCCCAGGGAATTGCAACATACCTTATGGGCAGTCAATTATTACCCTTGAGGGCAAGCCTCTTGGCTAATCAGAACAGCCCACTATGGCAACATGCCTCTGCCCCTCCTTAGTAGCCACATCTCAAGCTTGAAAGAGGCAGCTTTTGCATCTCATTTTGCTCTCCTCACTGGAGAGCTTTTGCTTCCAGCTTGAGCCCCTCCCATCCATCTCAATCAGAATGGTTCCCTGTCCTGCAGCTGTCCCCACTCCAATGGGCTTCCACCGGAATGGCAATTGGAGCACCATCCCTCCACTGCTCTCGGCACAGAGAACACACAGCACAGCCCTGGCAGTGTATGGCTGACTCTGCAGATATTGAGGCAACTGTGTTCTTGGATCACAACCGCTGCATTTTGTGAACTGTATCCAGACAGATTTCCTCAGAACATGACCTTATGCCAAAGCTTCAAAGCTTAAGATTAAAAAAACTGAGCATCTCCTCACTTGTGAGACTCATGCTCTCACAGGCAGCACTGTCTTTCCTGCCATCTGTCTCTATTTCCTTTTTGTGCAAATACCAGCTACAGCCACAAACACTAGGAGGACAGATCCCCTTCTCCTCCAACATTTCAGAACTGCTCGTTCTCCACAGGTCACACAGACTTGCAAAGGGAAACAGAAAGCTTAGGAAGTGCTGTAGTGCTGAGGGAAATGGAAACATGGGAGATAAGGAATAAAACCCAACACCACTTCAGATACTGTTTTTGCTTAACATTTTTTAAGAAAAAAGTTTAAAGCATTCATATCGTAGAATCATAGAATGGTTTGGGTTGGAATGGATTCTTAAAAATCATCTAGTTCCAACACCCTTGCCATAGGGAGAAACACTTTGCACTTGACAAAGTTGCTCAGAGCCCCACCCAACGTGGCCATGAACAGTTCCAGCCAGGGATGGGGCATCCACAACTTTTCTGGGCAATCTGTTCAAGTACCTCACCACCTTCACAGTGAAGAATTTCTTCATAGTATCTCCCATGGACTTTTTCTTCTCCAGGCTGAACAGCCACAATTCTCTCGGTCTGTCTTCATAGGAGAGCTGTTCCAGCCCTCTGATTGTCTTCACAACCCTTTTCTGGCCTTGCTCCAAAAGGTCCATGTCCTTTTATACTGGGTTTATCCAAGCTGGATGAGTACTCTAGTACTCTGCAAGAGCAGAGTAGAATCACCTCCCTCAAACTCTGGCCACAGTTCTTTTGATGCAGCCCAGGTCACAGTTGGCTTTCTGGGCTTTGAGTGCGCTTTGCTGGGTCATGTTGAGCTTCTCACCCCCGAAGATCCCCAAGGTGTCAACCAACATCCATGTACAGGTACTTAATTTGTATATAGGATGTACAAATTGAAGTGGAAATATCTCTTCAAAACCAAAACAATTTCCTCCCTTTAGCAGGATGTTTTTGACTTCCATCTTGATAAGTAACAGAATAGGAAAAAAAACCCAAAAACTTTTGCAATGGAAGCACCAAGACTCATCAACTCCCACAGTTACCAGTATCCTTCCACTGTAATGTCTGTGTGCAGGACCCAGCTCAGCAGCCCCTGTGTTTTGTTGGTTTTCTTTTTTTTTTCTATTTTATCTCACAACTAGGTATGCCTAGCTCTGCTGAGACAGAAGCTAGGATGGTTACTGAAAGACAGTTCAGGTTATATCCACTCAATGCTTTCATTATGCATACACATTACACTTCCAACCAGCTCTTCAGTCCCCTAGGCATTTTTGCTATGGTGCCACGGAGGGCAGGACTGTTGTGCTCTACCAGAATAACCACCTTGACAGGGATTCTTGTGCTTGGGACATCCAGCTCCATAGTTATATAATTTAGTGGCAGGTAGATCCCCCTCTTTAGGAATTAGACATGGTCTTCTCCGCACTCTAGTAACCGAGCAAATTCTGCTCCACCCAGCAATGCTCAGTGGCCAAAGAAACACTGATCCTCTACAGTGCTGATGAAAGCTTTACACCATGGATGCATCCTTTCTTTCTTCCCGTGGCATAGAGATGCTGCTTAATCAACAGGCCTTCTCCTCAGAAGACCAAATTCCACAGCTGTCTGTGTGATGCCTTCTAGAGTCTGGTGTTTCGTACAGCTTCACATTTCTTGTTTCCTTATATCACAGGCTTTGACTGTTTTTACTGCCCAAACTCCAGTAAGCTGCAAATTAACTCTTAGCGGGGCCGACAGGGGAATTCAGGTAACACCAATGCATTCACTCTCTAGCATGAATGAGATAACTCAAATTCCACAGGAGCAAACCCTAACAAGAGATCAGACCCAGACTCCACTGGGAGATCTCAAAGGCCAAATCCTCTCTTAGAACCACCTCCTTGTGGTCTATAGCTGGCAGCTTTCAGCCTGCAGTGAATTAGTGAGAAGTTTCAAACCCAAGATCCTTTAGTTCAGTACAGACCTGCTTATCTTGGCAATACTATCGGTGAACATTAAACCTCCTGCAGCAATCCGTGTTCTCATTTAAAATATGCGTCATTCCCAAGGGGCCCAAGATAATCCATGAAGACAGCAGCATATCTCCAGTTCATATCACAGCTAATTTGGGTTGGGAAGAGCAAACTATTAAATCTCCTAGTTTACACACCTTGGCTCTGAGACAAAGACTGTGATCACTAAAAAGTTATTCTGTACTGAAAAAAAAAAGCCAAATGAATTATTTTTTGAAAATATATATATTTTCATATAATTAAGTATTTAAAATGCATTAAAGTTGTGTTTAGAAAGAGATATATTAAATCAAATCTCGATACAAGATATTTTAATAAGTGAAATACAGCAAGAAATAAAGCTACATTAATAGTAATTGGCATATTATGAAGAAGATTTATATGAAAATTTTACAGAGCTAAAATTGGTCTTCCTTGTGAAACCAATGAGAAAGCACATAGGATTTCAGGTTGGACTCCTGATCAGTCCCAAATGAATTCTTTACCTTTGAATTTAGAACATTTACCCAAAAGCAAAAGACAAGCACAATACACAGGTGACAAGCTGGTTTTCCTCTCATCCTGTACCAAACTTCCTAAAAGGTTACTATATTCCTTCACTATGCAAGTGATGCAAGTTCAGTTCCCACCTCTGCCTGACAGGGTTTGATTCACTATATTGAGATTATCCATCTCTTCTGGTTGAGTAACTGTGTGTTATCAAAAGCTTCAGCAAGATTAATACCAGCAAAATGATCAGAACACATTTGTTCAGACAGGAAAAGAAAGTGTAACTTTATCATGTGGCCCTAGTCACTGAATTTCTGGATAAGCAGGGAACAGCTACCCTGTTCTGCTTTACAGATCTGCCCTTGATATTTTTTGACTTCTTAAGATAAGACGTCATAGCATCCCAAACTAGATTTGCTTTCAGATTAATCCAAACCATGTTTTCTCGTACCAGCTCTTTACTGAAAGTGTTTTGCCATGTTCCACATAGAAAAAAACATGCAACCTCTTCTGTGTGATCAGCCGCTGTCTTCCTATAATGAATTTATTATTCTATTTTTTATTATTATATCCCTGCCAACTGATAATCCAGTGTTCTCGGAAGAGCCAGTGGCAGAATTTGGGTGGCACATCTGATGAAGAGGGTCTCTCCACATTTATAGCCGTGACCAGTTTTCCCAGCTGAAGGATTCAGGTACATGCCTACAATTACTCTTCCTAGAAATAGGACCTTTCAAAAGACAACTGAACAGACTAATCTGCTGGCCTGGTGAGCGTGATCTAAAAATCCAGACTAGGTCCCCCAAGCTATCTACCTTGGCAGGGTGGTTGGGAATGGCAGCAAATGGGATACATCTGGCTTAGTCCAGGAGGCCTATAGAAAAAGCACAGGGCCACAAAGCAAGACTTGCTAATTTCACTCCCACCTTTACCACAAACAGCCACACCAACCTAGCACTTCTCCTGTGCTCTTGTGGCATACTCAGGACACGCACTTCTAAAAGAATGGGACAACAACCTCAGCTGCTTTGAGAACTGAAACAGAAGAAGCTAGAGCCTGCCTAAGTAGTGCCAGACCCTTGTTTGGATGAGGTCAGTTACCTACCAGCCTCAATTACTCAATGTTCAATATCTCCTAAAGCATTCTGATACAATGAAAGACTTCCAAACATTGAAGGGATCTGCTGAGGGAAATGAAGTGTGCGTTTTTCTATGCGTCATACTGAATCAGCTTGATCTCCCCACACCCTTGAACAGCCCACAAAAACAGTAGGTGCTGCATGCCACCCCTTTGCAGTCAGATAAAGCATCAGCAATATATTTGACACTTACTAATTGAGCTCCTCCCCTTAACCATCCAATTTTACCAAGATCTTGCTGCTTCCCCAGAGCACACTTCAGCTGGGTAAAGACAACCACTCCAAACACGGCTCTTGTCATTTGCTTCAAGATTCAAGGGCATCATTCAGTCTTTGGGATGTCTTAACTCAGAGCTTCCCAGCAACTATATCCATGATGCCAAAATGCTGCTCATACAAGCTTCCCTGGTTATCCAATTACCTCTGCAATCAGCACAAAAGGTTTGCTGTTCCTTACTCTCTCATCCATTTTGCACACGACTGTTTGGGAGTTTTGAGCTCTTTAATCGTTGGGATAGAGGTAGCCTCCCCTACCACTACAACTGTGGGATGTAACTGTAATGCCAAGGACTGAAATATCCTTTATCATTTATTTGTCTTTCTACAGTTGACTGCTACAGCCAACATCTTGAGACTCTCATGTTCTGAAACAAGTTTTAGCAGAAGCAGGAGGACTACTCACTACATAAAGACTTACAATCTGCATGAACACTGAGAGGCCATCTCAGTGTAAAGAAAATGTTAACTACGTGGCCACTGACTGCAATCAGTTTAGGATAAATTTCTGTAACTTTTACATCATCTTTACCTCTCAGATTCTCCCTTACAGATGTGTTGGTCACAGACAAGTATCTTGTTCTGTTAGTTTGGCAGTCACAGATGACATCAGATCTCTGCTTTCTAGCCCTCAAAAATATCTTTGCCTGCCTCCTTTCGTCCTTCTTTGATTTCTTGAAATCTACTCCAAAAGCAAGACACCACACAAGCAGTTATAGTCTCTGTGGGTTTTTAGTTTTATTTTCATTCCAATGCAGGGCGGGCAAAATGGTCAGGTGCCAGATTTGATGTGTTTCGAAGCTGATTCCACACAGATTAACACTTCACTGGCTGCGTACAAAGTCCATGAAAATAATCAAGAGCACAAGAAGCTACTTTTACCAACTGTACTCTGCTCATCCTCTAGTCCAGCAGTTGTGCCTGCAACACATTCTAACTGCGCTAAAACAAATGGTAGGTCAGTCAGGGCAGCGTGAGATGACTCTCACCTGCTCTCCACATAGGCCACCTTGATTTGCCATACTGTGCTGTAGATGAGCTGGAGAATTCTCAGACAACATGCATTTTGGGTGAGGAGAAAGGCTGAAATATCAGAGGGATTACTGATGCATGAAAGGCAGATCAAATCAGAAAGAAGCTCAGAACTAGTGCCATTCTCCCCATACACTCAGTGGAAGCCCAAACTGCCCTATAAATCTACACATAATGTAGCCACGCTGCCCAAAATACCAAGAAACAAGCCAGAAGCTTGTGGCACCCACCTCTGTGTACCACTGAGAGGTCAGCAAGAAGCTCTTCTCTCTGGGAGATCCACCGTCCCGAACACCACAACACACTGTGCAGCATCTCAGCATAGACTTGAGGCTTTATCTCCCGAATTAAGAAAGAAAGGAGTCATAGGCAAGTCAGAACAAACAAGTCCAGCAAGTCTCAGTGACAGAGGCTTACCCAGTAGCATGATTCCTCTCCTAAAACAATAACAATACACATCTTTCATCACACCTTTCATCCAGGAATCCTGAAGCCTTTTCAGAGCATTAGCTACACCCTGCAACACCCCAAATCAGAAGAGCCATGAAAATTTTGCAAGGACAGAGAGTTTATTTCCTTCTTTGGTATAATTAAGAACAAATCAGAAATTGTGGGAAGGACCAATGCAGAAAATTTGCATGTTCAAGAGACAATGTTCAGTCCTAGGCCAGGTATGGAGCTGACAAACTGATGCAGAATCAAAGGTATGTGCCTTTTAACTCCCTTGAACTTCCTTGAAGTTGGTCATTTGGCCAGAAAAGAATTTGCCCTCTTAACAACAGCTAAATTAAATTTTTTCATTCTTCTTTAACTCCTTAGATAATAATTTTAATTGTGGACACATTTCTGTCCTGGAAAAATTCTTCTATGTCATAAACATCTGTGATATAAATATTTTCAGGCTATTAATAAGAAGTTCTACTTGTGCTAGTGACAGCAAGTTAGCTGGCAAACAATCAACACAAGCTCAAACTCTAACCTAAAGTAGCATTTCTGAACCTTCAATTTTAAGTTTTCTCAGTACCATTAAACTTACTAGAAGATGTATGTGACCGCATAGCCTGTCACATAGATCGGTTTCAGAAGGACAATAAAGAAGACAGACCTCACAACAAGATCTGAGTGGCACACATTTTCTTTGCTTTACTGCAATAAACTTTCTAACCTCTAGGGACTTTTTTCCTCCACCTTAATGACCTCCATTTGACCCCTCTGCAGCTCAGGGATCACCAGCTTAGAAACACACCATGCAAATACACCTTACATGGCTGGAGCTCTTCCTTCCATCTTACATCAAGTCCACAGCCAAGTAACAGGAAGACTGCCTTTTGGAGAATGCCAGCTTCTTCTGAATGAAGCATGAGCTAAAGATAAGCCTCAGCTTCTTGTAATTTGGATTCAATGTCTCAGCATAATTTGTTACAAAAGATGACAAATACAGTTGTTAATGACACATTTAATGTAATTGCTTCTCAATTCTTTAACTGGAAGCTGCATTGCCATCCCATATAGGAACACCTGAGTCAGTCCAGATGTGCAAGAGAAATGCAGTCAGAAGCCTAGCTAGAGGGTGACAATTTCCAGGGTAAAGTATCAAGTGTCTCATGATTACCTGACCTGCATGTAGATGATGCAAAGACATTAATTCCAGGCACCCCATGATCCTCAGACATAGAGCTCTGCCTTGTGACTTGATTGTGCCATAGGTAGAAGAATGTACAACACAGAGCCCTCATGGCAATCTTTGCATAGTCTCACCTGCAGGCAAAAAACCTATTGCTGCTTAAAGAAAGAGGTTAAACTGAGGATGCTTTTTTAGGGCAATGAAAAGCTCCTCCAGGCCTCATTTCATGGCAGGAAGGCACTAAACAGCTAAATAATGTGATAATCCTGGTCAATGGTCCCCTCTCTGTCTAAGGTGTCTGAGTTTCTTCTTTTACTGGCAATAACTCCCTGCAGCAAAAAGCTCATATGAGAAAAAGGAACAGGCAATAGCCACAAGTGGTTCCATTGCCAGGTACCAAACAGGTTTGGCTCCTGATTCCAGAGACAGTCTTCTTATGTGCCCTTTTGTGCTACGCTGCAACACTTCTAAAAAAGCCTGGAAAAGGTAGGAAATGCTGTGAAGGAGGCAGGGGTTGTAGCCCCTCTGGGTACCACATAAAAGAAAGAAGATTCTGGAGGTTGAACATAAAATGCCAAAGATCAAGACCCCCACCAGAATCCAGCTGGTGAGGAGACAAAATTTCAATGATTGGCTATAGCAGTGGAGTAAGGAAGTGAGGCTCAGGTTCACCAGGAACTAGGGAGCTTCTAGAGTGGATTAAACCCAGCAAAGGATGAACAAATTTCTGCTTAAAGTGAGAGGGAAACAGGATCTGCACTTCACATCAGGAAGACTACCCAGAGGCTTCAAACTGACAAGTAGAAAGCAGACAGGAAACAATGTATCCTGTTCTAAATCCCATGGTAGACACTGCAACCTCAAGTAAAGAATGGGATAGAAGTTACACAAAAGTAACATAGTAAAAAAAAAGTTTTTAAAAGTCTGACAGGAACAGGATATAGGGACAGGGAGTCAAAACAATGGTTTCCATGTTCCATGGAATTCTCCAAGACATTGATGGCAGACCCAGAATGTTTACATTAAAAAAGGACTTGGACACTGCATGTATAAAGGAAACATGGTGGCAGGAAGGCAATGGAATGTGGAAATCCCAGGAACTATCATTCCAATTATTTTAATTACTCTGAAGTAAAATGTGAAACCTTTTACATAGATCACATAGGTAATGCTGGATTTCTGGATGTTGTAAATAATTGTTTTAGTAACAGGCAGCTAGGAAATCCACACAATTGGAAGCAACTCTTGATTCAGTCCTGACCAGTTTAAACAACTGGTTTCTCATTTTTCTGTCTGAACTATATCAGCATCAGATTCAGCATTTCTACAGACACGCAAAACCAGGTCGACTACTGACATGCTGAATTTCAAATATAGAAATTATATAAAATTATAAAAAACCCCTAAAAGAGAAACCTTGAAGTGCATCTTTTCTGGAGACAGAGAGACTATTTCAAGACATAGTGTTAGTCTTAGAGCAAATGCATTCTGCCTGGTAAAGAAAAAAAAAAAAAAAAGCCTTGAGGAAGACTAAAGCCAAACGTAATGGTATCTAAAAAACAACAAACCCATTTGGAAGAAGTAAATGAAATAAATAAATGATAATGCTTTTTCTGAAGCCAGCTCGCTATCACAGGAATCTCTCCTATATTCATAAATTGCCTGGAAAAAAGAAATACTGAGATGATAATCATGCAATAACTGTCTAGTTATCACAGTACAGAGAAAAACTACAGCATGCTGCAGAAACGTAATTTTGAGATACCATGTAACGTAACAACACATTTACTTTGGAATTAAAAAGTATAAAGTGACACATATTAAAAAAAACCCAGTCCTAACCTTACCACCTAGGTGTCAGGAGCTGACTTATTATTCCTTTCAGAATAAGACTGAGGCAGTTTCCCATGAGACTATCAACTCAGAAGCAGTCAAAAAAAAAGCATCAAAAAGAATGTTGGAAACTACTTGTAAAGAGAACAGACAATCAAAAGGAAACAAAATTATATCCCAATATTAATAAATATTACGCCTGCATCCTGAATAGTGCATTAAATTCTGGTCCACTTGCCCATCTCAAAGCTTATATAGAGGAACAGTAAAAGAAAGCAGAACAGCTGATCAAAGGAACAAAGCAGCTTCTGTGTATGGGATGCCCAAATAGACAGGATTGTACAACCTGACAAGGTATAGAAAGGGATAGGGGTCTAGAAAGTATCATGTGGAGTAGTGAAAGTGAACAGGAAACCACTGTTCACAGTTTCTCCTCATACAATTACTCTGGGGACTTCAAAGAAGAGTGGGCAATTTAAAATAAGCACAAGAAAATTCCGACATAAAAAAAGTCTATAAAATACGACTCTTTGCTTCAACATATGTAAAATGTCAACTCTTTTGCACATTCAAATGGAATAATCAGTTTTCTGGAAGAAAAAGCTACATAGAGCTCTTCACATGACGATAGCTTTGCGATCCAAAAATTTCCTGGCTCATATCACTGGAAGTTTAAAAAACATTCTCAGGAAGGATCATAATCTGATTGCTGTATGTCATATTTTCTAGGTGCCCTCAATTGATTATTCCACCAGGATCTAGTTAATTTAGCTGCCAGGCATTCCTTCATAACAATAACAAAGTACTATTGATTATTGTTGATAATCATTGATTACCATTGATTACTATTAACAAAGTACCTTTGATAGAACAACCAACAGCTTGGAATGAATGTTTTCCCCATCTGTGTTGTGAGCAAAAGGTCTGACCTGCCTACCTTGATCAGCAGCCACAGGAAAGACATATTGGTGTCTTTTCCTTTAGACAGCTGAGGAACCATGACCATGGCACACTTCTCATCAGAATGGTTCAATTGGAAGGGTCCTACAAAGATCATTTAGCCTGACTGCCAGGAAGCTATAGGCACATGTTCTCAGCACCTGACAGTGCATTAGGCTCCAGGTCCAGACAGGCTTGTGCCCTGCAGCAACAGGCATTCCTGGCTACAGGTTGCCCTCTTTGCATGGGCTGCACCTGATGACACATCAGACTCCAGAAAGGGGCTGTGGCGCTCCAGTTTAGCTGGACAGAGTTTCTGATCTGAGAGAGCTTAAAGCAAACACCTCATGTCTTGCACATGACCAAAATTTGCCACTCTTTTTTGAAATTGATTTCAGACATACAGTATTATTTTCTTAGATCCTCCCAAAATTTGGCAGGTGAGGTATGGTATACAACAGGCGCTTACCTGAAGTCAAGGCAGAAAGTTACTTTTTCTTTCACATGGGGACACTGAGATGACATTAATGCATCAGTGATTGATGAGCCAAGCATGTTTTTCAGCTTTTCTCCTCCAAAGCTGTCCAGTTGCCAAGACTCCTGCCAAGGAAATAAAATCACCTTTATTCATAAGGATTCTAAGTTAACATTAGAATAGAAAACTTCTGAAAGATTATTTGCATCTACAGAGGCTCCTGCCTGACAAATCCTTTTTCTTCAAGAAAAAGTCAACACGATCACAACTCTTGAAGCACACACCTCACAACACCTTTGTAGCTGCAAGTTCAGAGAGTTCAGTCCTCAGCACAGAACACTGCGACTGTGTCACAGTTGTGGTCTATGGCCCCAGTTGGGAAAGAAAGAAAGGCTGCCTACAGGATGGGAAAATTGGAATGGAAAAGGTAAGGTCTGTATAATTAATGTCACAAAAATGTCACACAGCTCTCTTGTTACCCATTACAAATGCAAGTCCAAATTCCATAGCTTATGCTTTTCCTCATGGTTGCACACAAGTATCTTAGTTGCACAGTAGCATATTAGCAATATTTTAAATATTAAGCAAAAAAAAATTTTAAAATAATTATTTTAAAGTATTCAGGAAAGGCATATTCAAACTTCTATGTGAGGAAAAAAGAAAAGTATATACCCAACACACTTTTCAAATTGCCTTGTCCCTTAGTTTGAGTGTTCTTTCACAAAAGGAAATATCCTTTATCAGGCTCACACAAAAAATAACTACTAAACCTTTCCTTTCTCATTTTATTGAGGGAATATCTTTCATTATGAAACTTTAGGAAACAAAAGAAGTTTTCAATACATAAGGACCTTCACTCACATTTCACTTTTTCGCTGAGTCGCACCACGGTAGCTGAGGCTGCCATTGGGTCATGATTGATTACCAAGGCCAGAGGACTTGCTGCCAAGTTTATTTTTATTAACAGTCTCTAATTCAAGTCAAAATATGCTTGGAACCTGAAGCCTTCAATCCAGCTTGGGAATCTGCTTTAGCCTGAATCTTGGTTTACCTGATATGTCCAAACCAGATCATCTTGCTGATGTCAAGTCCCTCTGAATATGAGAATCTAAGTAGCCCGCAACCACAGTAACTGCAGGAATTGAAGCTGGAAGAAATTTAACACAAACCTAGACTTAAAAAAAAAATATAGTGATGTCTGAGCAGGAACACCCTATTGTAGCAAGGCATATACGTCACTTAACTCCGGTTCAGTTGTTACAGAGAATGAAGGAAATCCATGAAGGGCTGGACATGTGACTGATTTCAGAGCAGGTTCACAGCTTTATCTTAAGCCCAAGTTTCCTACAGGGCTTGCACAGAGCTTGGAGTTTCCCCATAAAGAGCTCACCATCCTGTCTCATCCACAAATGCTCTGATACATTTAGTGTCACTTAAATAATCCCACATCCTATGACTTCATTCTCGATCCTTGCATAAAGGATACAGTAAGCAAGCCATAAGCAAACAAAGTTAAGTGCTGTTTCAGCCTTTGAAAAGCCATTTGATAACTTCCTCCTTTTAGAACACTGCTTTGACTTGTCCCTAACAGAACACTAACAAGGATAGGTTGCTTTGCTAGAAACTGTATCAGCACAGGGTACAGAATAGCCAGGATTCTGCTCAGCAGCAACCAGTGTCAACAGCTTGTGTAAAAGCTGGATATTACTTACAGCAGAGCTTATAGCACAACCAACTTAAATCTTCAGCTGTCCTTTTTTACTGCTGTAGTATGAACTTAATTGAACTCATGTTTTGCAAACAGATGAAGAGAGATCCAAAGCCAGTGGATACAGAATTTTTTATGTTTCTGAACCCTCACTTTTTTTTCCATTTTCTTTTGCTTCCTTTGTGCCCTTAAGAGCAAACCGTACAGTTTCACCTAAGGCTCTGAGTCAAACAGCATTTAATCAGTCTCTCACTTGGATTATCCTAAAAAAACTCTCCTCCTTATTAAATTACTGTGTAGAAATTTTTCTGTTTGAGCCTCCTGCTGCCTTGTCAATCTCTTCCCTAATTGAGAAATTAACATTATCCAGAACTGCCCTGACTTGCAGAATGCTGAAGAATTGTCTTAAACACTAATCCATTAACAAGATCCTGCTCTACTAATGTGTCACAAGAATTGCTTCAGCAACCCTTGTGACTCCTCCACATCATGGTTGCCAGGACAGCTGTCATTTTCTTCCGTAAATGCTGTTGAGACGTGGACATGCCCACAGTCCATACCACTGACATAGTATTTAACCTGTCCTTGGGCAGGCCTTGAAACACAGAGAAGCGAGAACAATCAGCTGCTGCTGTAATGAATTGCCTGGGTAGGACTCAGTGCAACAATTGAAACGGATAGGCTGGTGCGGGTCTATGGATCACTCAAATAATCTTCAGTGCATTACCCAGCACAGAGCTGTGCTAATACCCACTAGCTGAGGATTTCTTCCCATTACTTCAGGGATGACTATTCACCTACAGGCAGTAACACGTGCTTGGAGACTAAGTTGCAAGTCCTGTTAAAGGGAAAATAAAAAAGAGGAGAAGAACAGGGCGATTAACAAAAAATATCTCTCCTAAGAATTTGGTTTTGGATTTACATACATCTCTAAGGGATGAAAGATGACTCCAAAGAGCAAGTAATTTGGTATTTGTGTGTTCTGTTTAACTAATTGTTTTACAAAGCCAGTATTAAGAAGAAGAGATATTTAATTAACTTATTCCTATTGTGAACAATGAAATTAACAACCTGTTCATTAAAGGACAAAAATATTTCCAGGTTGTCATTAGTCTTTATGAAGAAGGAGACACAAGGAAATGGAAGTGGATATGATCTTGTGCAAAGCTCTAGTTTCTAAATCCGGAAAGGGAAAGTAGTGGTGAGATTCTCATCAATAAGACAAGAATCAGAAATACTGGAAATTAAACCTTGAAGCACTTCCCTATGTAGGCTGAAGCTGCTACAAATGACATAGAACTGAACTCAGCTAAAAAGAGGGGAAAAAAAATTCAGAAATTTATGTAATTCTCATCCATCCAGAAAGGAGCAAGGAAAATTAAAGGCTATAGCAACAAATAAAGGAATACCAATGTTAGAATTCCTGGACAGCAAAAAGGAACAGCTCTTCAGTACTAACCCAGTGGATCCTGCAGTCTCATGGATTCAGAAACCTTCCTACCACACTGAAGGCCAAGTCACACTCCCACTACAGAGATACCAGACTCAGGGAATATGGAGCAGAGACACCATACAAGTAGCCATCAGCACATGAGGGACACAACCCATGACCTGTTGCATTTCATTGCTCCAGTCCCTGCTGTGCAGAGGTGCACTAGACCATGCCCAGCAAGAACAGTATTGCCCTGGCTGTATACAGCTGCCTGTGCCTCCAGCTCCAGCACTCAGAGAAGGTTTTTTCTGGCAGACTGATCCAAATCCCCTCCTGCTCTCCAAGTGCCCCACCAGCAAAGACTAGCAGCAATCACAGATGACTTCTCTAGTAAGCCTGGAGCTTCATCACCTGCAAGAAACAAAAGTTACAGACCATGCTTTGAGTACCCTGTAACACTCAGCACCAAAGAGAGTGCACACAGCAGTGGGAGAATGTTTCTACAACCAGCAACCTTCCACTGCAAACACCAAGAGTCTTCACTTCAAGATTTTTACTAGCTGGAGCACAGCATTATTTAGGATTGCTGTTTTTCCCATTCTTTCAGATATAAGAGGACAGCCTCCACCCTGGTGCCAGTAGTGCACATATTTACACTAAAGCAGGAGACATACATCTGGAATGCTTAGCTGTAACAGGGCTGCAATAAAAACACAGCAGCATCTTTGTGCTGAGCACGTCATGATCTCACATGATCACACATATGATCTCCCTGCAGCCAGGCAGGGTTCTCAGGATGTTTTATTCTTCCTGCCTGCTGAAACTGGGTGGGCCAGGCCTTGGTTTGGGTTGCTAAAAAAAGAGAATGGTGGTGCAGAGAGCTGGGGTCACAAAGCATTTGGGTGGGGACATGGAACCAAACAGTGCTGGTGACAGCTGTGTTTTTCAGGCTGTGTCTGCATACTACAAATAGACTGTACCTCCCTTACTTGGGGAGAAATTAGGCTCTTGGACTTAAGTGGAAGAAGCCTCCATCTCACCCAACCATCTCTGCTATGCAGACTCTGCCAGGCAGCATCTGTACAGGGAGCCAGGGCAGCATGCTCCAGCACACAGCAACTACAAGGGGAGAAGTTTGGGCAGTGATAAGCCAGCTCCAGTTCTGTTCCTGTACATGGACAAGTCAGCAAGATGGAGGAGAGCATCTCACTGGTACTCCTGAATGCTAGCTCATCCTTAAGTAGTCAGCTCCATCTTGACTAAACCTTTTTTCCCCGCATTCTCTGGACTTGTGTGAAAGAAGCAGAGGAAAAGAATCATTTGGAAGGGAACAGAAATGGATACATGATGTTTAAAGAAGACTGAGTTCATGGTTTCTAATCATGTAAACTATCTTTCACCACACAGCTGATAGCTTGAAGCCACAAGGCAGGAAGAAACCACTCCATATATGAGCTGTCTTTGCTCATCCAGCAGTTTTCATTGCTGAGCCACAGAGAGAAGTGCTCTGAACTTTGCCAAACTAACAATGGTGCTGCTCAGGTGAGGAAAACATGCACAAAGGGTGACTTGTCACCCTTCGTTTTTTCACTGCCTTTCTAAAAGGGTGGCTTCCCTGTAGGATGGCACACAGAGCAAGGCAATTATGCTGTGAGGTGAGCTCAGGCCAGCACATGGCCTCCCAGTCAGCTGATCAATAGCAATATCCATGAAGCCCTCTCCATTTTTACACTTGGAGTCTCATGGTGAACCTAAAGGATTGTCAGGGCCAGTGCATAATATTCATTAAAAATTGGTCTTGCACCCAATACTAGAAAAAATGCTTTGTATGAACAAGTGTTGCAAGACACAGTTCTAGCCAAGAGCTTTCATGACCATACGAGTTAGTTGCTATTATTAGTTAAGCTGCTAATAAATAACAGGGAACCTTTTTCCTTCCACACCGTAAAGACAGCCAATATTGTTACAACTTGAAGCCATATAAATGCCCTCTCTACTTGATCCAAAGCTATTCAACATGGCTGTTAGCACTAGCAAAATGCAAAAGTCTAGCAGTTTGCAAAATTTTTAATTTGGGAAGGCAGTCTTGCTCATACTGACATAGTCCACAAAACAAATGCTTTGCAACGATGGTGACTCCACAAGAGCTTGGTAGTTGACTTTGTAAAGACTAGTGCTCATCCATTGTAAACAGTATTTTAGTTCAAATACTCCTGAAATTTCCCAGGCCAAATCCCTGTAAAGTGCTTGGCAACCCTAAATCTTATGCTGGAGATGAAGAACATGTATTCAAGCTATTCAGCCATCCATGCCATTCCCATGAGTCAGTAAAACCTGGGCTGTCAAGAAAGAAATTACTTCAACAAAAAAATTACAACTTTTCAAAGTCGTTATCCCTTACAAAGATCTCTGAAGTTGTTTTTGCCACCAGCAAGACCAGAATGAGTCCTAATACATTTGAAAAGGAGAACAAACTTCCAACATATCCAGTTGCAGAGGGAGGGAGAAGCTCTCTTACTATTACCTGTGCTTCAAACACTGACACACGTGTGGGCAAAACTACTAGCAGCTGATATTCACAAGCATCAGTTCCCCGTCCCCTTAGCCTAGCAGTCAGGTGCTGCTGGACTGGCTCTTCTGCCTCTTTCTTCAAGACCAAAGCAGCTCTGTGCCTGTGCTGACATCTCCGTCACACACAGGCTCCAACTGCTGCTCAGGAAAGGTGAGGGTCTGACCAAGCCCTGTGTGCCAGACCCTGGAGGATATTTCATATACCTTAGGTGTCTCAGATAGTGTTAGAAGCCAATATGATGACAACTGAATCAAACCCTAGGGAGGTACTGCTCTTACCACTGTTCTTTCCAGGGCCAAAAATATTACACTGTAGTATAACAGTATAACACACTTCTCCCTGCAAGTTCAACACTGATGGAGGAAAGTCAATTCCCAGACCTGACCAGGTCAGAAAGTGCTGTTTACACCATAAATAATCCAGGATTCCTACACTGAGAATAACATGTGGGAGACACTGCTAAAGTCATTCAGACTTAATTTTGCAGCAAAAACAAAAGCTTTGTTGTCTGGTAGGCAACTAAGCAGACATTTCTAATTATTGAATCAAACAGCTCCAAGGATTTTTAAAGGAAACAGCAAGCTCTATATCTTTGAGAGTCCTATGTTTGAAGACACGAGCTTGCCTTCCAAAGCCACATTTAATCCACTATGGCAATTAGGATCACAAGGCACAAGTTTTGTGAGGTGGTCCTGCAAGGAGCTGAGGCTGGGGAGAGATGCCTGCTATCAGCCAAGTCACTGCACATTAACTAGTGACCAATTATCTGCTGAACTGCATTCACTAGTCAGCTGCCAACAGCAAGGTGACCCGAACTTACTTCCATCTGATTTACAACAATTCGTTAAGCTAATATAATGTTGCTTCGTGCTGTGATGGGATAGAAACAACCATGGAGTCAACATGACTCAGCTGAGTCAAAAGCAATCCAAAGGTCACCCCTTCTTCCAGCGTCCCTATCCATCCTTCCTGGAGCACTGGGGTGCGGCACCTTCACAGCATTGTTTGTAGTTAACTATGATCTCCTTCCCCTATCCTGACAGAAAATACATCAGAAAAAATATTAGAAAAGACCATAAGAAACCTGTTAACCATGAATTCTTCTTCCCCCTCTGCCTCCCCTTCACATCCTGTATCATTGTGGTCATCCTCACAAATAGCCCCAGGACTAGTTTACTTAATTTGTATGTAACCTCTCCTAATTGATGTTGGAAAGAGGTGGAGCTGCTGCTGATCTAACAGCAACAAGCAGTCTGTCACTAGCCACAAGATGCAAGATAAAAACCTAACAAGCAAAATTCTCCCACACACTCTACCCAGGCCAGACAAAAATCTAAATATAATCAGTTTGAAGAAATCTAAGCTTGTGTTATTCTGCTCCAAGTGTAATGTTTGCCAATAACATGGAAAACTTAATTGTGTGAAGAGTGAAGACTCGTTTGTATCATTTAAGCTACTAGGTCTTCATTAGACATTCCTAACTGTTAAGTAAAGCAGCTTGCTGTGTTCTAACCATTATTCATGACTGGAATAGCATATGCTGCACTGCTCTGTATTTCAGATTAAGGTCTCCATCTTCCATCTTGAAAATTAGTCTTCCTTGACGTTCTCCCTACCTCCACTTCTGGTGACAACTGCATTTTCCTCTGTAGACTGCAGATTTTAAAATGACAGCTTATTTATGAGCTACATTCAGATGCACTTCTGAGATGGAGAGGACTAGCTCCTACAGCCTGAACAAACATCTAAGGCAGGAGTTAAGAAAAAGTCTGCTGAAAGTGAAATAGTGTATCAAAATATGAAAGATGCTTCACTAGGACCTGGATTCTGACCACCTAAAACTTTAACCAACTCCTGTATGGAAAGGAAAACCAGAATCAGTTTGCTGCTTGCAATGGCATGTTACTAAGGCATGATATATACCTGTACATATTTAATTTTAAAAGGTGGTTATTTCTCTTCAGTTCTTCATTCTATTTCAAGAAAGAGAAGCCAAACAATGAAAATCCACCATGAACAAGTAGCCACTTGGCTCCAGCTGGGAAAACACCAGCTCTTATTGTTAGATCACATAGCCCGAACTGCTGAATTGGTCTCTGACTGGAAGTGGCTCTGGCTGCCAGTCTCTTCCCAGAACTCCTGTGTACTAGTACTGAATACCTGGAACAGGGAGGTGATCTTTCTGGAGTGTAGAGTTTTATACTGCAGATAGCTAGGCAATTCATATTCAGACACATCTTACCAATAAACTAAGGCTTTTAAAGCTGTTGGTTTTTAGACACATCTAATTGGTGCTCCACTAATGTGCCCCAGTATCACTGCCTGTCTACATATCACTGCCATACTGAGTTTAGCTGGTCAGACTTCTTCCAGAATGCAGTTCATCCAATTTAATGCTACCTGCAGGACGTCTGCCACACATCCGGTCCTCCGAGTGACAGCAGTGTGGGTGTGTTGGACCTATCCTGGTGACTCCCACCTGGTCTTGACAACTAAATGGATTAAACACCTGTAAGAAATATGAAGGCTGTTTCAGGCCACCATACTGAAATCCTGGGCCAAGTTTGTGCTCTCTAAAAAAGGCTTTAGAAACAAGGGGGGAAAAGAGACAACACAGAGCAGAGGAAGGGAGTCTATTAAGATGCTCTTCAAAAAGCTGGTGATATCTCCAAAGGCAGATGGCAAAATAGCAAACTCTGGTTCTAAAATGCCAACATAACAAAGAATCACGGAAAGATTCAGTGAACGGTTTGGTCAAGACAAACTGGCTGATAAATTTTGGCATGTTAGGTAGAAGGTCTTTAGGACCAACAGACTACTGGACTGTTAAAGAAGTACTGACAGAAGATGCACTCAAAACAAAAAAGTTAAGGAAATTCTTCACACCAGCCTGGTGAGGTCTGTACTCTGGAGTCCTTCTTTAGAAGTAGTTTATCTTCTAAACTACTTTAGAAGCTTAGCAGAACAGAATTTATTCATTCTTTTATTCACATGTGGTAAGGTCAGGAAATTTCAACCAAACATTTGAAAATAAATCCTACGGAGTGGAGCATGAGGAAGGGGAGAAAAGAAGCTCCCCACCCTGTAGACGTGTGACAGCAGTTACAACATTAAAACTTGAGCTGATTCTGAAAATGCTACTCCCCCACACAAAAGGTAGCTAGCAAATCAAACAGAGACTATCAGCACATGACAATAAACACAAGAGCAGAAGTTGGACAGGCATCAAAATTTCTGTCACATTCTTAGCTAAGCATCAAGAGGGAATGAATTGACAAATCCAAGGCCTGAAAAGCTCAGCAGTTTGCCTAGCAAGGTGAGAAGCAACCAAACATGCCTCCAAAACAGCTGGAGATCATGGAGTATGTTAGTTTTAATCACTGTATTTTCTGATATCTCCGCTAACATTTCTAAGCACCTACAGCCAGAACCAGCTTCAGCCTTTCTCGAACAAAAAAAGGAAGTACCTCTCTCTAATTTTCACTCCTTAAGACAACAACATGACACCCAGGCAGAGATATCACACTAGAGAGGAAACATGACTTAACCACCTGCAGGACCAGGTTTAAGTTCCAGCACTTGTAAAATTATCAAACAATGTGTACGCTACAGGTGTTTAGTGAAATTAAAAGCAATGAATTTACAGTGAGTTTTCACACATTATCCAATTATTACCTTGCTGCAAGATATGAATGTGACAAACAGCTGTGTAATATTTATGAAAAGTATAAAGCAGTTGACTATCCAGCTTCAAATAACTGGGCAGTTCTAGGCTGACATGTTATTTGTATGTAACTGGAGGGAATTTGTCTCCAGCTGTGGTAATGATGCACAAGTCCTCACTTAGCAGATATCAAAGCAATCAGCAAATGTGTCGTAAAAATAAGGATCTTCTGCACAACTGACATTGGCCTCTAAGACATAACCTACTGCATTAATTAAACAAGAATCACTGTGAGGTATAATTGTTCTGGCCAAACTTGTACTTAGAGGACTACATTACAAAGCTATGGAGTAAAAAGGAAGAACATGCAATAAGTACATCCTTAGAGTATCTCCCACAGCAAATGACCTGATCATCAGACTATATTCACTACTAGTATTTCCATTTCTCTTTTGAACTACAAGTGAAATAGCAGATCTGATTTTGGATCTGTATCAGACTGTATCAGACCCAGAAAAAAATACCAAAGCTTGGTTTCTTATGGAGACAAAAGTCTTCTGCCACCACATTTCCTCTGTACTTACCCTCAATGGTTCGATGCCACCCTATGAAAGGGAGACAATATTTATCCCTATACTGATGAAAGGCTGGTGTTTGAACTCAGGGCTCCTAGATAAAAAGGGAACTTTTAGGGATGAGGTGATCAATGACACAGCCAACAGCACTAACCAAAAGCCAGTCAGACAAAGATCCATACCAACCCAAGTTGCTTGGCCTTGCTGCAACAGCAGATATCTTGAGAAAGCGGCAAAAAAGCTGATTTTGGCTCTGTGAGCAGTGCTGGCAATCCAGACAGGCAGACAGCAGGAGCTAGGACAGGCATGGAGCTGTTGCTTAATGGCTAAAGCCTCTGATCCTAGAAAACAGCAAAAAGCCCCTAGACTGTCAATCTGCTAATAGTGCCTAGTTTCTCACTCGGAAGAAAGCCACGTCCTACCTTCCCATGCAATGGCAGATGGGAAAGGCATCACAAGGCATCATTCCTTGCCAGCAGGTAGTCAAAAAGGCAGTGTCTGTGCAGCCCAGGCCAGCTGGGGCTGCCAAGCAGCCTCCCTGCACACAGCCATCTGTAGTAGCTCTCACCTGCTAAGTTAACCTCCCTAGCTGCATCAGTTAAGACATCTCTGGAGTGGCAAGCTCTGCATAAATATTAAAAAACTTTTCAACTTAAAAAGGAAAATTTTATTACAAGCTAAAATTAACTTTTTAAGCAGGAAAAACAAAGTGCCTATGCAAAATTTAAAAAAAAAATCGAAAACATGTATAGGCAGGTCTCTTCTAAGAGACTTGTCCTCTTTGGCAGGTTTGATTCTGGTCACTTTGGTGGGTTTCTGGATTGCAGCAAACACTATACGATTCCTCCTCCAACAAAGTTGCTCTGTCACGAGAGGCATGGTCACCTGCTCCCCAACTCCATAACATCCCCCCATCAGGTGCAGGCTCCCAGGGCTCTGGCATCTATTTTGCCACTTACAATCAAGCAGAGATTACATCCTAGACATTAGGTTCCATGACCTTGTAGTGTTCTCTTCTTTCTTTTGAGAAAGCCAGACTTCATGTTGTTTGGGTTGCCTTGATACTGCCCCTATTTCCATACACAATCTAAATTGATCCATGTAAGAGTTTTTAATTGACTGACCAAATTAAACCACCCAGATGTGATGTGATCTGCTTCATAACACGGGAACTGAAACCTGTCCCTTTCACAAACAATCCCATAAGCACTGTAAGGTGGCTCTGCCACAAAATAGGGCCCACACACTTTCCCACAGCAAAAGGTCAGCTAAGAACCAAGGGATCCACAAAATCTAGGAAAATCTTTTCTGAAGAGGGACAGCTGTCATACAAGGCCTCCAAGATGAGGAGAAAACAATAAGGAACCAAATCTGAAGGTTCCTGGTTTCCTCAGTGTCACAGCCACCTTGTCACACCTAAGACTAAAAGATGTTTTCTGAAATTGAACAAAATACCCTGTGGCCACATCTCAAAATTACAGCCATGACAAGCAGAATAAATTGAATTGATTAATTTGAAGTAACTTAGAAATTGAAATTTTTAAAACTGTTTTACCCTATAGAACAGCTTGAAAAAAGGTCAGCTTAAGTTTAGGTTTTTTTTAAAAATAGAGAAGCTTAAAAACTGAAGTAATCTAGCATTGTCAGAATGACCTTGAAGGGGGAAAAAACCTCAAGCCACCAAACATTTTTGTTCCCAGAGAAAAGTTATTTTTGTTCACAAAGCAAAGTAATTTTTGGCTGTCCTTTGGATTGTCAAGTTCTTATCTAATATATCCACATTTGAAGCAACTACAATACCCAAGGAAGCCATAATTAAGATAATTAACCTATCATACACACGTAATTATGATTTCTACTTCAATACTTGGAAGATTTACTAACATGTTGCTACATGACACAAATTTTAAAAGAAGTTCAAAGCAGTCGTTAGTAGGTTATAAAATAAAACAAGAGGCAATTAAAACTGTTCAACTGATTGCAGAGAGTACTACCACAGGAGACTATACTTGGTGTGGTTGGGACGAATTTTCTTCACAGCAGCATTTGTGTTTTGCATTTATGATCAAAATAGTGTTGATAACACACCAATATTTCAGCTATTTCTGAACAGTACTTGCACAGCAACAAGACCTTCTCCGTTTCCCACTCTACTTTTCCACTCCCTGCCAGCACGTAGGCTAAAAGGTAGGCAGATGATTGTGAGGGGTCACTGACAGGACAGCTGACCCAAATTGATTAAAGGGATACCTCATCACGTAACATCATGTTAGGCAAAAAAATCCGGGGGTCATATTTTCCAAAGTAATTGTTGCTTAGAGACTGGCTGGGCATCCCACTTCTTGTGGAAGGTGGCAGGTTACTGCCTTTGTGTCACTTGGTGTCCACACACATACACACTGCCCTTCATTTAAATTGTCTTCATCTTGACCCAAGAGTTTTTCTTGTATTTGCTCTTATGATTCTCTCCCTCATCTTGCTGGATGGACCTGAGCCATCAGCTGATTATTAATTGCTAACCAGGGTCAGGTCCCTTCAGAATCCCAAAAGACAGAGTTACTCCTTACAAACCAAGGAACGAGGAGTCATGCAGGTCAGATTAAAGAAAACGAGGACAACTTGGGGTTCTGGAAAAAAAACTACAGGTGAATTGAAAATTTATTGTAATAGCTAGGGATTTCAGGAGCAGAAATTAAAAAAAAAAAAAACCAACCATGTAGGTTTTTCAATATATCAGAAGCCAGCTGGTTGAGCGGGTTCTAAAGTACCAGGACAAAGATAAGGCAGATAAAGTCAGCACAGTGACACTACATATTTCTGCATCTGCTTTCACTTTAGGAGATGTGGAACAGAAAATCCTCAGGCTTGTGTTAACTTTTTTCAGAAGAATGTAAAGTACTTCTCAAGGCAAAAAAAAAAAAACATACAGAAGTCAAAGTACAAAACCCTACAAAAAGGCTCAAAATGAAACATTAAATCCTATGTCAGAAAAAAGCAAATGAGTGAGCCAACGGTGCTGACAAATTCAAAACCACCCCACAGATTAAATTAGATCCATGTATTTATGAGTCATCTGAATAATTGCCGAGCAAGCTGTGTCTGAAAAAACATCTCAGCATGGAAGAATTTCTACACCTGGGTCAGAGAAGGTAAGCTGTACTCAGTTGCCTTGCTTTGCAGCAGAACTTGTCAGTGCCTTGCAGAGAAAGCCAGGTGGCAGAGGAGGAGCAGAAAGGAGACAGAACAAATGAAAGTTCAGAGTACAGCTGTGATGAGCTGCAGAAGCAGATGAGTCCAAAAACAACAGATAGAGAACCAAGGCTGAGAAGAAAAGGATAAACCACCTTCCATATGTATCAACACAGAGCTGTATGGAGATGTTTGGTGAGTAGATGCTCCCAGAAAACACCTGAAAGGTCAAGTTAAGTTCGTAAGCTTTTCTGGACTCAACAACTGTTGCCATCATCTCAAATCTATTGCATTTCATTACCTTCTCCCACAAAAACTCCTCTCTGAGACAAACCTGTGAAGGCACAGGAGTTGCCTAAGGCCCCTCCTGCTACCTCTGGCACATGTGCTGTCTCCCTGACAATCACTGTGTTTCATCAAGATTTATCAAGCCCCACAAGAAGCCTCGCCACGCAACTGGCACCTCAGCTTCCAGCAGCAGGACTCAGTCATTAAGGATTAGCTCACATACATTATCCAGCCAAAGCACTGTACCACAACACACACTGTACAAGGAGAAGGGTCACATTGGGAGACGGTATCCCAATTTTAAATGGTGGGGGGTTTCTTGGGGGAAGGTGTGGGAGGCATATGCATAACTGGAGGAGACTTAAAGGCTCCAGATGTGCAGAAGCCCTTTTAGGACATAATTTTAAATTTTAGAGGAACATATGTACAGGCTGAGAACTGCCATCTCAAATAAGAAACATTTCTTGAATCCAATTCATGGACAATTTACTGAGAAAGATGTACAATTCTTTGAGCTTCAACTTTTTCAGTGCTACATTGAAACCTACTACGTGAGATCAAGGCTTCAAACACATGCGATTTTGTCAATACTGATTCTGATCACTGATTCAGAGTCTAATCATTTCCTTCCAACATTTCACCTCTTACCACTTGTCTACTGCAGACAAGACACTTCCTGGTAATTTACTTTCATTTCTTTAACATTTACAGCGAGAAAAAGCACCAAAGTATGAGTCCTACTTCTAAAACTTAAAGACAAGAGAATACCCACTCTTATGGTATCTGAGCTCTTAATAATTGTTCAACCTGTTCTTCCAAGCTTCAGTTACAGATATTCTGAAGGTTCTGTAAGTAAGCAAACAGCCAAGAGCACTTAAACTGTAGTTAATAATTTGTGAGTTAGAATAGGAATCAGAAGACCCAGCAATATCATTTGAGCCCTAGCTTCTGTTATAGCTCTACTGTTTATCTATGAAAATCCCATAGTTTTGCTATCTGACTCATGATTCTAAGTATCCAATGAGGGTAACACAGATGAACCATCAAACAATTTGATAAACAATCAAACTCACACGGAAAAAAATTCTGAAACATAAGATAATTGAAGCAGGACACAGAATGAGCAAGTCTAAACTCCAATCCTATGAAGCATGAGTACTCCAGCAGCCCCAGAAACAGAAAAGCACTGTGGCTTAAAAATAGGGTGTGATACCAGATAACAGCAGTGATTCAGCTGGAAGACAATGAGAGTACAAAAGCAAGAGACAAGCCAAAACCTGCACTGTAATGACAACACACACTCACAGCCTTAACATCTCCTTTGGTGCTGGAATGAGAGGTTAAGAACAGGGCAACTTGTTTCATGAGTACAAATAATAGGAAAAACTACAGCCATCACAGAAGCAAAAGCCATCACAAACACAAATGGCTATTACCAGCTTATCTCCTGACAGTGATGCATGCTGCACCCAGCTGCAATCAAACACAGTAAAGCCACTTTGCAAAGCAGCACAGCTTTTGCAATTTGAACCAAGACATTTAGTCACAACCAAGAGTCTGACCACAGAGATTGCAGATGCAAAAGGGAACAATATTGGGAGCAAATGAATTTCCTTCCACAGTAAAATTTGTAAAATGTATGTCTCAACTTGACCATCCACATGCTTGTATGGGCAGAACGAGACAGTAACTCCTCATGCAATTGCTAACGTCTATTTACACACTGTCCTTTTTTTAGGTGAACAAACATAACATTTGGTCCCACTGATGTAATTTCATGCTTTTGGGGTCAAGAGATGGATACATACATAACCTCTACACAAAACCAGATATGCATACCAAAGAAGCATTTCTACAATTATGAGATGAATTCAATTTTTTTTCTTAGCTGCTTCCTGCCCTTTGATTCACCTTGGATATTGCTTCTAATAGACTAAACCTCTGAGCAACTGCTACTCTGAACCTGATTTCTCAAAGACAGATCATTAATGCAGGCAGTGTCTCCCAACAAACTCAGAGGGCTTTGACATTTTAAGAGCTGGAGGAAGGGGTGGGGAGCAGAGTAGGAAAAGAGGCTACTACCCCTATTGAGAACACCATTTACGGTCACATCTTGTTAGACACCAGAAACTCTGCTAAAGACATACAGGTAACTGGGTTTTAATTTGTTTAGGATTCCCAAAGAACCACTTATTAACACAAAACCCCCTACAAACTCACCAAACAAAAGTTTCCTTCTTTCTCTAAAGATGACTTCCCAGAAACATTATCCCAATGATTACATTCAGTCTTTCATCAGACTTTCAACCCTGAATAGCTCTCTGCAGAGAGAAACACAGCAGTAGGTGTCAGCACACTGAAGCCTTGCTGTGCTTGGCTACAACAGTGAGAGCTCAAAAAGGTGACCTTTACAGTTTGGTACCTAAACAGCACATGGTGCTGCCTCTCTTCAATTCTTTCTTAAAAGTCTGTAGTATCAGAAACTAAAACCCTCCACACTTCTTCCTCAGGACAGAATAGAGAAAAATACACTGGAACAAGACAGGGAAAGATGACATGTGTTCATGATGTTATTGAAAGCTATCTGTCCATTTTGTACAGCTTTAAACTATGCTGCTGCCCATGGATGTGAATACTGTGTGCAGAGCCCTGGACACTATTTTTGTTACCCAAAGAATTCCTTGGTTTGCATCAGGGTGCTATTCATCTATTTCAGGATAAGTTAAGGTAGGGCTATCTAGCTAATGATAGGGTCTACTATAGTACCACGTAGACACCTAGTCTTGTCAAGCTTGTTCTTTAAACCCCTGTCTAATTGGGCTAGACAGTTTGTACCACACAGTAATTGTTCATACACTTCCAGTGAGGTGACAGCTAAGAAGAGAGCTGTACTTTCCGCAACTATAAATCACAGCAGAGGGGAGTGAGTAGAGATTACCAAATACACACCCCACCCCTTCAGTGCAGGAGAGCATGTAAGCTGAGCTCCAAGTATAGGGCTCACTGCCAGTAAAGAGTAACTGCAAAAGGATTTAGTAAGGACCATAAGGCCATGCTTAACTTCAGGTGTTTGATTAGGATCTTGTGGCTACTGTAAGGCTCAGACAGCTCTCATAGTTCTGTAAAAGCCCAGCTGAACTCAGCAAATGCAAATGTCAAATACAGATCTGAGAAACACATCTCAGGGATGACCTTAATTACCTTACAGCCTCTCGTTTCCCAGGGAAGCAGACACCGCACAACGACCAAAAATTTACCACTTGAAATATCACCCGAACAAATCCTGCCACCACCTCCGCACAAGGTCTAGCTATGCCAAACAGCACTTTTGTGACAGTGATCTCAAGGGGATCCTGCATTTCCTTTCCTCCAGCCATAACCACTGTAGATCCCTTAACTGCACCAAAGAAAATAAAATAGTTCATATTGATCTGGAATCAAAATGTGCACCAAACACAAGATGCTGCCACATCCTGATTCAGCAGGGGACTGACCTAGAAAATCCACACAGCTGAACAGGGTTGCAGCTGGACTGAGCCCATCTAAACACTACTCAAGGCTGCCAAAAGGAGACAGTTTCCTTTTCTCTGTGTTCACCCCGCCTCTTGAAAAGCTATTTCAACTCGTGTTCTGGAACATCATCCATGAAAAAAAAATGAAACTTTTATTTCAGATAAGCAGTTTAAATTAGGACAGTGATGACTATGAGAACTGGAGGCAGCACAACTGAAAGAAAAGAACAGGCAAGATAGAAGACAAGGTCACCATATCCTGCAGCAGAAACACAGACCACCTCAGTTGTATCATTTAACCTTACTACACAGGATTTGAAAAGGCAAAGGACAGAGAAACAGACTGTTCTCTAAAGCAGAAGTGCTCAAAGAATGGAAAATTGCAGTGATGATTATGAAATGCAGATTCTCCAGGTCTCCCCACAACACCAAAATCAAAGGGATCATTCAATAAACTCAGTTTTGTCCTAACTTGCTTGTCACTGAAGTGACTGTTCAACACTTCAGGGTCAGTCTGTCTCACAACATGCACTTCCAAAAGCATTTCTCAGATTTCATTTATCTATTCATAAAATGCTCACCCTCCTTGAAACCCAGTGAGAACACACAGATATCGCCCTTAACACTACCAGCATAAGAATCACACCACCTGATGGGAGAGGGGGAGAGGGAAGAAGCCTGACCAGGGAAAAAAAGAGGCAACAAACACAAACAGGAAAAAAGATGGGAAAAGCAGTTAAACCCATATCTTGTGGGAAACAGGGAAAAATCTTGTTCGCTTCCAAGAACTTAAGTTTCCCTTTCCCCCCTCACCCTTCCAACTTATTAATTTACTAATTAAAAATAATTTTTTGAGTAATCCTTATAGGGAGTTTCCTGTTTACACAGCAGTTACTCTGTGATCCAATAAACTCCCCAGCCTGAAGTACGTGACCTTGACACACACTCAGTCCAGCATACAGCAGCTACCTTGTAAACAGGAAGCTGCCAGTGCACCAAGGCACAGGAACAAGAAGCACATAGAAGTTACACTTCTCCACCAGCACCTCCTGCAGTTTACTTCAAGTGCAAATCAGGAATTAAATCAAATAATATGTCATGAATATCTACACCAACAAGTGTTTGCCAGCACTCTCTGAAGCTTTCTTGAAAAATCACAACTTTCTTTTAACTGTAAACACCTTCCATGAGCTGACATAGCCAAAAGACTTGCAGATATCCCAGGGTGGCTTTTGAGAGGCTTTCAGGCATAAATGAATAAGAGCAAAGGAGAGGAAATTTTTATTGTAATCTGCACCTTACTGTTTTGGGGTTATAGGCAGCTGACAAGGATTTGTACTCATACATTCTGGAAGGTATCAGGCTTTATGGGAATCGCATTCATGGTAACACCAGTCAAATATATGGGTGTACCAGTAGAGACTTAAACACCAGGCTGCAGCTACATGGACGGCTCCCTGCTCACCTGCATCACAAAAGTCTGCTTTTTGATAAGAGCAGGAGTAGTAACAAGGCTTATCCTCTGATCTGGACAACAAAATTCCAAACAAGTGTATTTTGCATTTTAATCTTAGACACACTGATCTACTTTACAAAAGTGATAGTCCCACCTCACCTTGGTTCTCCGCAGTTCTAAGTTACACAGATTGCAACAGGCCTACGAAAAAATAATTTCCAAAAATACACCTCAAGCAATCAGCAACCATTCCCACTCAGCCCCTTGATAGATAGCAGAAGGCCTGGACATAAAAGCAAGCCCAAGTTTGTCCCTTATGTGGAACACAGATATTCTCAGTTACCCTAGTCACTTCTCAGCAGTGGCCCATCTTAGTAGACAGCCTTCAGAGAATATCCATCAGCAGTAATTTGCACAAAAAAGGGCAAATGGGCTAATATTAAGATGTTTTAAAGACATTTCAAAGGGAGAATTTCCAAGCAGCTGTAGTGATCTGGTTTTGAAAGGCATTCGGCAGGCACTGAGGGAATTCTTCAGCATTCCTTTAAAACAGGTTAGGGCAAAGCAATTAGCTGTCCCTTTAAATAACTGTATCCATCAAATCTCTGACACAGCAAGACCTAAAAGGGAACTCACTACCAAGTTTAGCACCATTTTCCCCTCCCTTCCACAGTGATTTGCTATATTGTAATCTATGCAGGAAGCCACAGCTACCAGCTGCTTGCTGCACTAAGGAGTCTCTCTTACCCTATAATTCTTGTTCAAGAGCCCATCAATAAAAAAAAACCATACAAATGGTTAAGGCTGAAAAGGACCTCTGGAGATGGTTTAGTCTATATAGTGCCATTACATCCTTGAAAAAACCATCAGCAGCTATGCTCACTTGCAGATACCCACCACCACTAACAACATACTACAGTAAAGGTGCTGGACTCATACTACCAATATTTGAACTTTGTCCCATGTGAAAGGCATGAAACCCACCAAAGGGTCCATGATGGGCTTTAAAGTACAGTATTCTCCAAAGCTGTCTTGGTGCACCTGCAGGTGCAAAGGGAAGTACAGAAACTGACACCAGCAGCAGCCCCGCAGAGGTGCCCTTCCATTTAACTCGTGCTGACAGCACCATCTAGTGCACTACATGCAAACAGACCTTTTTTCCATAGGTAACAAAGCAGGAAGTAAAGTTAACACCACACAGTAATTTCTAGTAAAATTAGAAATTGCAGGTATTGCTTATAAATAACACAGGTTAAATAAACTTGTTGTGTGCATACCAGACACTGGAAGGTCACTCCACAAGCACCTTACCCCAGTGATGATTGACGTGATCAGAACAGACACACAAGAATTGCTTTGGTGTTTGGCTACAGAATCAGAAGCTAAGTGCCAGTAAAACTACTAGTAGTGTCAAGTTCTGCCTATTTGACAGTCCAGAGAACAGATAAATGGGATAAATGTTGAATGAGTTCAAGTTGTAGCACTACAGCAGTAATCACCTTTCATCAAATCAAGAAGCCAACACAAAGTTGAAGAATAGGCACCTTTATTTCATTCTTTAAAACTTCACAATCACCTCATAATTTTCACCTCATCACATGATTCCATCTTTCATCATCTCTCTCTGCAGAAATACTTCAGTTCTTCAGGGCATGCTTTCATCCTCTGTTCAGACTTTGCTTGCACAGCTTTGAAGTGACACAGACAACACCAAGCAGTGTTACAAAGTACCTTTTGCACTCCAGCCTCCATTACTGGAAAGGAAAAGCGCTCCCTTAAGCCAGCCAACAGCTGCTGTGCTGATCAGGCATTTTTACCAACCTGTCCACTCTGGGAGCACAGGAAAACACAGTAAATATCAGGAGTGAAGATTCCTGGAACTGCACTGTTTCGGAGGGGGGAGTTCAAGGTATTTAGTTGACTGGCTGCACCTATCAGGCTAGTCTAACCAAATATCTCCAGCCCTACAACAAAAATTATCCCATAGTCTACAGCATTACTCACCTTGTTATGCCTTTACTCCAGTTAAAGATAGAAAAAAATAAAAAAAGCAGGTTGAGCTTTTGTAACAGTAGCATGTCAGGTAATAAGATATAAAGATATAAATTACCATAGTGGACAAAACAAGCCTTACTTTATAACTCCAAATTACACACAGCCCTAATCATAGAATCATAAATCATAAAGGTTGGAAAAGACCTCCAAGATCATCAAGCCCAACCTTTGACCAATTACCACCATGTCAACTGTAGGAGTAAGTGCCATGTCCAGTTGTTTTTTTTAATGCCCTCAGGGGTGGTGACTGTACCACCTCCCTGGGCAGCCCATTCCAATGCTTAATTAACCTTCCCATGAAAAAATTCTTCCCAACATCCAGCCTGAACCTTCCCTGGCACAGCATGAGGCTATTTCCTCTCATCCTGCTAATACTTGCCTGGAGAAGGGGCCAACCCCCACCACACAACAATCTTCTTTCAGGCAGTTGTAGAGGGCAACAAGGTCTCCCCTGAGCCTCCTCTTCTTTTGGGTGAGCCATGGGCTGCCAGCTTCTCCAAGAGAATGCAGTGAGACACAGCACCAAAGGCTTTACTGAAGTCCATGCAGACACATCCACAGCCTTTCCCTCATCCAATGGGCAGGTCACCTGGTCATAAAAGGAGATCAGGTTAGTTAAGAAGGACCTGCCTTTCCTAAACCCATGCTGTGGCCTGATCCCCTGGTTGTATTGTACATACTGATAAACTAACAAATGCAACTTAGTGCCCAAGCTTCTTCATAAGCTGCCCAACAGGGCATCTAAGATGAGGCGGTAAAGTTTCCACTTACATTACAGTAAAAAAGAGTGAGGCTCAAAACTGAAATTTATTTTAAAAACAATGTGGGTGGATAAAGCACACTTGTGTCATATTTCACAGAATAGTTTGGGTTGGAAGTGACTTTAAAGGTCATCCAGTTCCAACCCCTGTACCACGGGCAGGGACACCTTCCACTAGATCAGGCTGCTCCGGGCTCCATCCAACCCCGCCCTTGAACGCTTCCAGCGGTGGGACACACACAGCTTCTCTCGGCAGCCTGAGCCAGCCTCACCACTCTCATTGTAAAAAAAATTCTTCCTGATATATAATCTAAACATACTCTCTTTCATTTTGAAGCCGTTCCCCCTTGTCCTCACCCTACATAGCCTTGTAAGAAGTCTCTCACCATCTTTCTTGTAGAATGGAGGTACTGGAAAACCACAATTAGGTCACTGCAAAGTCTTCTCTAGGCTGAACAAGCCCAATTCTTTCAGCCTTTCCTGATAGGAGAGGTGCTCCAGCACCGTCACCAGCTTGGTAACCCTCCTCTGAACTGGCCTGATTGCCAGGAGAAAGAAAAAAACAATGAGAAGGAGGGAAAAAGGGCAAAAGACAAGAGAAAACCAGAGAACAGCAACGCGCAACACCAGGGGTTAAGTAAGTACTGTTAAACTTTGTCCCACTCAAGTCTCTCAGAAAGGGCTCCAACACCACACACAGCTGCCACAACAGCACGGGGACACCGAGAAATGCGAGCTTTCCGCACTTCCCAGAGCAGAAAGACCTCCTCATCTCCCCACGCCTCCGTGCCCAGCCGAGGGCGCTGCCAGGCACTGACATGGCGGCTGCGCCCTCAGCGCCCCGCGTGGCGCGTGCGCCGCCCCCGCCCGCCCGCGGCGCGCTCTGACGCGGGGAGCGTAAACAAAGCGGCGCCCTGTGGGAAGAGGGAAGCGCTACGTGCAGGAAGAGGGAGCCTCCATCTTAGGCGCTCGTCGCGGCGGCGGGATGGCGACGGATGGCCGGGAGGAGAAGGGTACGTGGCGGTAGAGACAGGGGCAAGCGTTAGGCCCCGGGGAAGGGCGAAGGCTCAGGCGGGGATCGGGCCCCGGCCTGAGCCTTCCCCCGCTCCCCAGGACCACCTTGGAAGCTGGTGGTGGGCCTGCAGCCCGGGAGACGTACGTCTCCTCCAGGGGAGCGGAGGGGCGGCGAGGTCGGGAGTGACCCTTCGAGGATGATTTTTTTGCGGAAGCGCTCCCTGTGTTTTGTTGGGGAGCAGGAGGCAGTAAGGCCCCTCGTACTTCGATGTCCCGGCAGCAGCGGGCTCGGGGCAAGGTGACTCGAACAGCGGGAAGAGGGAGAAGTTCGTGGGCCGTAAGTTTTACGTCCTCGACAGTGAGTTACTGCGGGTTGTCTTTCCGCAGAAAGTATTTGCTGTTTTTATTGCGGCTTTTTGTTTCTGCTTGGATCGCTAGGCCGTTTTGGTTTGGGGGTTTTTTGCACGGATTTCTTTGCGGGGATGTAGTTACTTTAGTAAGCAGAAACTGGTGTTGGAGTCTTGTTTTAGCGATTGTTGCTCGGCTTTTTGCAGTCAGATGTGATTTCTGGGCACTGTGGGTAAATAAATTTGAGTTAGAGGAATCGGACGATTTCAGAGTCATTACTCTGGAATAATAATCATCTGGGATAATTAGTGTCGAATAATAGAATCACAGCTCTTGTAATTGACTACCGCTATCCACGGAAGCCGAAGTGATCCGCATATTATCTGTGAGATTATATTAATCAATCCTAACAAAATAGCCTGTTTAAGAAGCAAAACCAAATTTAGGTGTAGCAGATTGCCGTTTGGTGGTTAGTGCAGAGAGTTACGGAGTTAAAAAAAGGGCAAAGTATCACTAGGGTATTGTGGCTTAGATTGCGTTCATTTGGATTTCTGTAGAGAATAATGCTTCCTGTAAGAAGCTTTTTGCAGGATATGTGTCCATAAAATGGCTTTGTCAGAGTGACAAAGGTTTGCTGTCTAATATTTCTTGTGAAACTATATGACATGGAAAATTCCCAGTAGATTTTGATAGAGCTGATCCTTAATGGTATTATTGTAAGACTGGTAGACTAAGATATGATCAGGTTATGTGGAAACAGATCTGATCGTCCACTGTGGATGAGCAGTGACTTTGAAATGTTTGCTGTTGTCATCTATAAATTTCTATTCATATAAATATTTATCCAGTTGGTCTTTAATTTTTTTTTAGTGTTTGTTAATCACTGTCAGGGGTCAAGTTATATTTTTATTTTAATTTATTTTTAATTATTTCTCATGTGAAAGGGGTTATTTTGACTAACAGGTGTTGATGCATGTTTGCAGCTGAACTGATTTCTGCTGTAAGTGCTCCCATTGTAAGAGAGATGCTGTTTTACCACTTAAAAAAAGCAGAAATAAGGCTTGCAGACCTATAGAAGGCAATGGGGAAACTCATCCTGCTCCTGTCTCCTGCAGCCTTTTTAAGGTTCCAGCTCCAAATGAGGCCCATCTAACCTGGAAAGGATTTACGAGAGAGTGTGTTTCTGACTTGCTTTTTCTATTAAATTTTCCTTCTTATTTACTTCTGAATGAGCTGATACAGAAGTCTTTTAGCACTTTTCAATGCTGCTGCGGTAGGTAGGTTAAAGTAGCTTACTCAAGTGTGTTGTTGTCTCACCAAGAGGGAAACAAATCTAAGGTTCAATACATGTGATTTGAGATGGATGATACGTTTAATTTTCTAATCCTGGTGCACCTCTTTTTCATTCGTGTCCAGTAAAAAAACCTTGTGCTCTAGACTTGCCAGGCTTCCTGTGGGCAAGCAGAATGCAAGCCAGGAAATTGCATCCCATGTTTGGCAGTTGCACCCATGAATCTGACTCTCATATATTTATCAGTCACATCAAGAATATTTGCTGTGGATGTATGTCTACAAACATAAAGGGCTGTTCCCAAGAGAACTCTGATGCAAGTTTGTGTTGCACTTAAATGCCTGCTAGCTGTAAACTGCCAGGGAAAGGTTTGATCCACTTCTCTCTGCACCATTTCCTTTGCATTAGAGACACTGACCGAGCAGTCCAGGGATCACTTCTGCATTCCCCTGCCACCAAAAATGTGGAGAAGTGCCAGCAGGAAAGTTAGTGCACATGCTGACTTCAGATTTGCTAGTATATAGTAGAGAGACAGTTATAGTACTAAATTTTTTTTTATAATGTGGATTATATTTGGGGTCTTTTTAATATCAAGCTGTAAATTTTATTTTGTGGCTCAGCTCAATATTTTGAGATAAACAAGCTGCCAAACTCTGGAGGGTTTAATTTGCTGCATTACCCCAGTTTCATGCAGTACAGGAGTCCTTACCTACGTCTGCTGTGGATATTGTAAACCAGCTGAATCTTTGGAGGTTGCTCTGGTTTCTTTTTCCTGAGCATAGAAAATGCAATCAATCACAAAGTGCAATGAGCTAAGAATTTTGGGGAGATTCCAAAATTAATACCTTTTTTATTTTTCCCTTTGCATGCTTAGGCTTAGTTCACTCTTTTTAAAGTGCTTGAGATATAGATCTGCTACCCTAAAGCTTGTAACTCCTTCTAACAGAATCACCATATATCCCCTTTGGTTTCAGGCAAAGTGAAACAGCCAGAAATTGTGACCGATCTTAGAAGTTTTATGAGCAGGTGTGGTCATTTACTGCTTCTGGCATGAATTTTCTTTAACACTTGCCCTTTTGATCAAGTTGTGGGAGTTTTTTTCAGAACAGCTCAGAGTTAGTAATGCAGCAAATAAGTACTGCTTTCCCCCTTGTGTTTTTTCTGTTTGTAAGTGAACCACAAAACCTACCCTTCTAACACATCAATGACAACAAAAATAGTGGGAGAGAGATAATTCAACATGCAAGTTTCAGAATTTTGCAGAGATAAGGGTCCCTCCTCTTTACTAATGGCACTCAGACTACCTCCTGGTCTCCCTCTTTCTAAAATCTTATACAAGCTTTTGCGTTCAGCTTTCATTTTTACATCAGCTTTCTTGCAAAGCTTTTGTGAGATGAGGAGCCAACTTGGACCTTGTTTAGAGGTCTAAATGTGTCTTGTGACATATTTTAATTCTTTTATTTGCTCTGCCTGATCCTTCCAAATGAAAGTGTGGAAGCAAATCAAGATGATGTCAATTTTTGCTTTGTTGCAGATCTGTAGCCCCGAAGGAAATATTTGGGTTTGTAAATACTAGTTCTGTAGTTTACAAATCCAGACTTTTTATGGTTAGTTCTGACTTTTTTGTGTATTTTCAGATGGTGAATTGAATGTTCTGGATGACATTTTGACTGATGCTCCTGACCAGGATGATGAGTTGTATAACCCCGACAGTGAGCAAGACAAAAGTGAGAAAAAGGGTATGTGACTTTGGTAGTGGATGTCTTCCAGGAACATACATGGTAAAGAATGTCTGTCTTATTACAGTTAGTCTTTAAAATAGTGGATTTTATAACTTGATTCAAAGAGTGAATGAGTTCCAAGTGTCTTTATTTCATGGACGTGTGCTTTTTCACCTGACCCTCCAAGCAAACAATCTAATCCATTTCCTTTTGTCTCAAGAGCAGTTGCTGAGTCTGGCTTGTTCTGAATTCATTTGCTGTTACAAAATGACTGTCCTTTTTGGCTCAATGAAGTGAGATGGAAGTGGAGCAAAGGGGTTGCAAAGTCTGATTCCAGCTTAGTTCTTGATTTGGCTTTAGGCCAATCCCCATTAGCATTTAATTTAGCATTTCCATGTATAAAATCTAAGAAACACGTACCTCTTGTGAAGTAAAGTACATGTTTTGGAACGTGAGCTGTTCCTAAGAGGCAGTTGAGTGTTGCTGCAAACCCTACAGCTGGAAGATGCTCCCTATGACTTGCAGCAGGGTAATTACCTAAAATAGAGAAGGTAGGAGCTTCTGAACAGTTTTTGTTTTGATATTGGAAATAACACTGAACTTGATATTTCTTTCTATTTAAGGATCAAAAAGAAAAACTGACAGGATGGAGAATGCTGAGAGCAAGAGGCAAAAACCTTCCATGCATTCCTCGAGGCAGATGATGCCAAAGCCTCCCAGTTCATCAGTTAGCAATAATAAGAGAATAGTGAGTACGAAGGGAAGGCCAGTGTCAGAATACAAGACTGAGGAGTATCAGAGATCTGACAGGAACAAACGCCCAGACGGTGATCGAAAGATGCGAATGTCAAGCAGTTCCAGGGAACCTTATAAAGGACAACCAGAAAAATCTTACATGAGGAAGAGGGATATTGACAGAAGGGCAAAGTCTTCTACGCCGGACGGTTCAGAGGTATTAAGTATTCTTGCTGCCTTATAAATAAAGCAATTTTATGAGACTTTTGTAAGGCACGTTCTCTTAGGACTGTGTGTGCATCCTGACAGTGTTGTATGACTGCTGATTCACTTTTTCTTTAAACATCAGAGAATCAGGCATGATGTGGATAGAAGACCAAGCAGATCTAGCCATTCTTCTAAAGAAGAGGTGAATTCTGAGGAGTATTGTTCAGATCACGAGACTGGCAGTAGTGGTTCCTCTGAACAAGGCAACACAGAGAATGAGGAGGAAGGATTGGAAGAAGAGGAAGATGATGAAGGGGAGGAGGACGAAGAGGTGGAAGAAGATGGGGAGGAAGATGAAGAAGAGTATGAACAGGATGAGAGGGATCAGAAGGAAGGAAATGACTATGACACACGGAGTGAAGCCAGTGATTCTGATTCTGAATCTGCCTCTTTCACAGATGGGTCAGTCAGATCTGGGTCTGGTTCAGATGCATCAGGTAGGCAGCATGTTGCGTGCTAATGTGAAATATCTTGCCACTGAAAATTTGGCTACTTTTAAAAATAACCGCTTCCTGACCATGTCAAAAGTAAGCAGTGGTAGCAGAAGTCAGGCAGATGTTAATTATGAAATACCATAGGCAAGAAAAAAATGTACTGGAAAGCAGTGAAACAAAATTGTGAATATCCAGATTACTGTGTTGAGGATTCGTTGTATTCTTGACTGCTTTGGCCTTGATGTTCAATGCTTTGAAACACTAAAATTAGTATTTTCTGGGGTATCTAACAGCTTCGTTTTCCACACAATTCATTTTAATTTAGTGTTGAGCTGTTTGGTATCCATCTAGATGAGTGACCAGGTAGACTGGTGTAGTAAAAGCACCTGGGGAAGGATAGCTGAATCTTAAATAGTGGCTGTGTTCAGCATAGGAAATCTAAACCTAAGTTGAAGTTATTAGTTATTAGGGCAAATTTAGAATGAAATAAATATTTTAAGCAGAAACTAGAAACAATTGGTTTGTATCTGTATATTGTAACTGGTCCTGACGTGCAGATGTTAAGTGCTAATGACGTAAATACTTTTGGGTTTGGCTGTTCGTTGTTTGTTTTTTCTAGGAAAGCAGCTTGCAATCCTGTTAAGATTCCTATTGTGTATCTTCCTTGTCTGAAGTCTCCATAAGTGGTCATCCTGCTTAATATGCTGCCTTTTTTAGCTCAGCTCTGCTGTTTGGAATTAGAGACAGCAAGGTGTAACCTAAAGACAAGTGAAGCTGTAATAACTGTTCTAAAAAGCTCTGTGGTATAACGTAACACTTTCTTTAGAGTGGAAATAATTGCCTGTGTGCCACAGTGTTGTTTTCCTACGATTTTTTTGAGCTCTGAGCAAATGAGCTTATATCACTATCACTACACAGTTTGTGCTAGATGTTGCACATTTGGGTGAAGGCTGGAAAGAAGTGCTAACCCACCCTTACTAAAAATATAATAATAATAAATTCTGTCTCTAAACATTGCACAGATTTACTTGATTTGTGCCATTCATCCTCCTTTTGTGAATGAAAAGCTTGAGTAACTAGCATTTGCTTCTGTGCATGATAGTTTTGTGGCAACAACCACAATTTTAATGTGCAAGCCAAATGGTAACTTCACTTTTACTGATGCTATTTTCCTGTCTCATTACTTTTTAATCTCAACTTTGTCTGTGTTTAAAATATGGCTTTTGTTTTTTATGGTTTCTTTTAGACGAGAAAAAGAAGGAGAGGAAGAGAGCTAGAGGTATCTCTCCAATTGTTTTTGACAGAAGTGGAAGTTCTGCATCAGAATCATATGCAGGTATTCTCCCCTTTCGTTGCTTGTCATTGTGACTTGCATCAAATCTTACTGTGTAATCTAAAATAAACGTAACTGGCTGTAGAAATTTATAGGGTATGTAGCTTTGTATAATTTGGTATTGATTTCTGGCATGTTGTGTGTGGATACCTTTGGGGGGGTGAAGTAGGCTTTCTTGTTACTTTAATGCTATTCTGTTGCTTAAGTGGAAATTTCACTTTTTTTTTTTTTAAACTTGGAAGATGATGATTCAGTGACTAGTTTTCTGAGTAGGAAATTGTTCAAATATTATTTTTGAAAAAACAAACCCAAATCAAACAACCCAAAACCAAAACAAAAAAAAACCAAAACAAAACACTCGTGCACATTGAATAGTATTTTTTGTGTGTGTGGGTGCGCGCCAGAAAGCATAATTTGTCATGAATGAAAATTGTATGGGACAAGGCTGTAGAAATTGTATATTATCTCTATTAAGGCTCAATCTGAACAAATGTACTTTGGCTAAACACAGGTTCAGAAAAGAAGCATGAGAAATTATCATCTTCCGTTCGTGCTGTCCAAAAAGGTATCATTTAAATTTGAATTTTTAATGCATGCCCCATAGCAAGCCATTGTCTCTGTTGATTAAATTACCTGTAAGTAGTGATGTTCTGATATAAATCAATTTGAGCACGTCATTGTTCTGAGCATGATAATTGAATCTTGAGCTACTTTTGCATGTTTTGGGAGTGATATGCAAAAAGTTCAGTCACTGTGCTCTTTGCAGAGGCAGCAAATTTAAAAAGGAAGTGCTTAAAACTGCAAAGAGGAACAGCATTACCATTCTCTATTGAACAGTTTGTGCTTGTTACGAGTGTTACCCATCATTTATGCGAAGAGCCTTAAGCAAGGCGATAAGTCCTACATATCGGAACATCACTGAATCATGCTGATTTTATTTTACTTTTTTCTTTACTTGGATATTTTAGTTTTAGTTTTGGTTTGGTTTCCCCTGGCATTTTGTGCTCTGCAGCTTTGACTTTAAGTTGGGTGGTTGACTGTGATAATACATAGATAGGAAACGGGTGGGATACTGTGTATTTTGAAGGAAGCAAACAACTATCTGTACTCAAAGCAACATGTTTGGTAAGTATTTACAGTTCAGCTTATTTGATACTTTGTTTTCTTTTCAGACCAAACAAGTAAACTTAAATACATTCTCCAAGATGCAAGATTCTTTCTCATCAAGAGTAATAACCATGAAAATGTATCACTTGCTAAAGCAAAGGTATGTTGAACTTTCTTCAGACTCATCCCTTTCTCTGTTTTGAGACACACCCACCTTAGTGTGGAAGAGTGTGTAGTTGGATGCATTATTTTCTATATCTGCTCATCTTGATAAATGCAGTAACAAAAGCTACTGTGCCTCGGTTCTTCTGCTTCCACCATAACCTAGGAAATGTCGTAGACCACTGGCCATTTATCTTGCCAAGAATAGGGTTTAAAAGGGGCCTTAGGGTCTGTTTGATAACGTCCTAAGCCAACCTCCATCAGGAATGCTGGAGTGGTATTTTTTCCCCTCCATCAGCACCTCTGTTCCTATTGCTGTACTCTGAGAAGGTTCAGAAAGTTGTGTGGCTTTCTTCTAAGGCTACATGAGTAATTTTGGTCAGGTGATTCAGGATCTGAAGCCTGGAAATGTATGCCTGGCAGTGCTGGTGTGAGTGAGTTCTTCAGGAGGGATTCCAGAGCACCAGATTTCAGCTGTTGAGGAATTGCACTAGATGTCCATTGCACCACTCCAGTGGTCTTGTATTGGCATGTCTTCTTTGGAACAGGTCATGGAGAAAATACTGGATTTGCTGTTACACAATATACACAGAGCAGGTGATTCTGTTGATGAAGGTTTTCTAAATTAGGATGAAAATAGCACTAAAATGATTAAACAAATCTCAAAGTCCTGGGCACGTTTGGTTTCCACCCCTCCTTCCAGCTTTGCAGGTGCAGTGAACACCATTCTGACTGGTATTTGCTTTAACTCTGCAAAGGAGTCTATCCTTTTTTGTGCTTTATCCATGTATGGAGCTGCAGTAGTATCCTTGTTCCTGAAGTTATTGGAGTGGATTCTTTGTCTCTCAGTGTAGAGGCATCAGTGCTTTGATGTTGGACTTCCATGAAACTTGCTTTTGTGGTGCCAGTGTAATAGGTTGTTCAGCTCACAGCAGGGCTTTACAAGCAGCCAAAAGCCATGTAATCTGACTGAAAGCTAGCAAAAACCCCAAATAGTTCTCTATTGGGGTTTGTTGGCATATAGTGGCTATAATGAATTACCAGAATCAGACAAACACTGGTCTGAGCTCAGAGTAGGGCATAAATACTTAGCTTCACTAAAAAACTGCAAGGAAAGAAACGTTGACTTTCGTATGTATATCGTATTCTGAGGCTGAAGCTTGTTTGCCCAGAAAATGGATGGGGAGTAATTCAATATACTGTTACTCTATATCTCAGCTCACTTAGTACCTTAAAACAGGTTGGGTTTTATTGTGTGTGGCTGCGTAATGGCTGGTGAAAGGGAAAAGATACTACTCAGTAGTAGTAGGAGATGTGTAAGGCTGAACAAAATGATTTGTCTTGCCAATTTGAAGTGTTATTCTGGTGTCTTTAATGTTGCACGCATTTCGCTGGAAGAGTTTTAAAGTCTGCAGATTGTCCTCAACAAATCTGCAATACCAAAGTCTACCTGCCCACCTTTTAGCATATATTGTGTTGGTTTTTCATAATTTCTAAGTCACTTGAAACATATGTGAAAACTTTCACCCTTACTATTTTTAAGTTATCTGCCCATCATTATAATTACAACGGAAGTCTTATAAATGGTCTAAATGCATCTTCAGTGTTCAAAAAAAGATTGAAAATCCAGGGTTTTAAGAGTTTTAGTATAAGGCAGGCTAAAATATTTCTTGAAGGAAATGAATTCAGCAGTACCTTTTTCTTTCTAATATGTTCTATTCCAGACTACAATATTTTGGTCTTGTTTTCTTCATCTACATTATATATTTATGTTAGCTAAATCATTTGAGATGAACTCTTACGTTTTGGTGATGGGGTGGGTGTTTTTCTGTTCTAGGGAGTATGGTCAACGCTTCCAGTGAATGAAAAGAAGCTCAATGCTGCATTTAGATCAGCAAGGAGTGTTATTTTGATATTTTCTGTAAGAGAGAGTGGCAAATTCCAAGGTAAGGAAAAGTGAACTATTATCAAGGTGAGTGAAAGTGAGTTTTACGTGCAATAGCCTTTTTGTTGTATCTTTGTTACAATTCGTACAAAATCCTTTAGGGTTTGCAAGATTATCTTCAGAGTCCCATCATGGAGGATCACCTATACATTGGGTGCTGCCTGCAGGAATGAATGCAAAAATGTTGGGAGGTGTCTTTAAAATTGACTGGATTTGCAGGTAAATAATTGTGCATTTATGTTGCTGTTAGTAACAAGGCATTATAATATTATTTCTGCGTGTTACTCAAGTGCCAACAGCATCCTTCTGAAACTTGATACAACCAGACATCTGTGCTCACTACTCACTTGAATAGACAGCTGTGGATGAAAAAAAAATTCATAAAGGGACAAATCAGTCTTGATCTGACTGAACAAAGAAAATGCTGCTGTTCTAAAACAACATATGAAATAGTGCAGTATTGCATAATTTATAGGTTGTGAGAAGTATGTTCATGGATTTAACTGAGTATGTTCTTACAGAAAAGATTTTAAATCTCTATTAAGGAAAAAAGTTACAGCAGTCCCGTGAAACACACTGCATGGTTGTATGAGTACTTTGGACTGCCAGAAAGACTAAATACAGGAAAAGGGAGACTTTGAATTAGAGAAAAATCTGTGTTGGAAAGGTCCTCTTGAAGCTACTGACTCCCACCTCCAGCTCAAAGCACTTCTAGTTTCATAGTTAGGTCAGTGCTCAGGGATTTATTTCAGTATGTGCCAAGAGCTACCACCTATAGAGACTGGTCAGTGTATTCAGAAGGTGAGATTATAAACAAGCACAATCCCAATATTGCACAAAGACCAAAATATTTTCTTTAAAATGAGAGTCTGTCATAGTACAAGCTATATTAGTTACTACTGGAATAAGTCAAAGTGAAATCTTCAGTTATTAATATGTAGAACATAAGAATGTGTTTAGAGACCTGATAGTACAAAGAATAACAGGATTATTCTATATGTAATCTCCTGTTGTATACATTTTAAATTTTTTTCTTAATAAAAAAATGGAGGCAAAACTATAACTGGTGCTACTTGCATATTTAGGCGGGAATTGCCGTTCACTAAATCTGCTCACCTGACCAATCCTTGGAATGAACATAAGCCAGTAAAGATTGGACGTGATGGACAGGTTTGTTAATTCTTGCTTTTTTTCTATAACTGACATCCTGTAGTGCTTGCTTCCAGCTTTGAATGTGCAGGAGATTAGGAGTGTTTTTATAGCAGTTACTTGTGGAAGAAGGGAAAGGAAACAGTACAGTGCCAATTCTGTTGTCATCTTTGTGATAAACAGTGTTTGCTTCAAAACTGTGTGGTATTTTGAGTTTGAAATGTGATGTGCCTTGCATTGTATAGTGTGCAAACCATATAGCATCAGGTTTTAAGAAACAGGTCTGGTGTTTCCACTTGTGCTCTGCATTGCATTTTTTTATATATACTGTATTGCTTAAGGCATAGACTCCCATTATAGAATGTATGCTAAGCAAATTTTAAATGTGGTTGGCTCTTTTCTTGTCAGACATACCAGAATGCAGGTATGTTGCTGCTGTCATCATGTACCCAAGCTGTGGGTAAAATAACAGGTTCTGTTTTCTTAAGACAAGGTGGGAGGTAATCTCCATAGTGTATGGAAAATGTCAGCTCCGTGTTGCATTGTTTTGCCCACAGATATGTTTGCTTTGTTGTGTAGCAGGAGAAAAACAATAGTTTTGGTCTTGTTTTTAGTTTAGTGTGAACTTCAAAAAAAAAAATTTCAGTTAACTTAGCTACTGTTAAATGGCCAAGGAAATTTTTTTTTTTTAATGTTTTGTGCACAATAGACTTGCAATCTGGATGTGGGTTTCAGCTTTTCTCATCGAATTATTGTACTGTTATGGTCTGGACAAGCATTGTCTGATGCTTGCTCTCCCTGCTTTTCAAGTCTGCTTATTTCCTGAAGTGGTTGTCATTTATCCATTTATACTTGCACAGCTGTGAATGGATCTCTCTTCTGAGGACGTGTACAGTGAAATTCTGCCTTTATGACATCATTTGGGAAGGTGTTCTGCAGGCCTGCAGTCACCAGTTTGAAGAAGCACTTTTTGGGATTGTTTTGCACCTGGCTCCTGTTAGATTTATTTGGTAGCCCAAGTTCTTGTATTAGAAGAGAGTCAGCAAGTTCATGTCTGTCCCTTTCTCCTCCAGACAACTTGTGGTGTCCAATGGTCCCATTATCTCCATCTTGTTCCCCATATCCCACATACTTCTCTTTTAATCTAGGCTGGAGAGACCTGACCTTCTCAGTCATTGCATGTAGGAATTGTTGCAGTCATTCAGTTATTCTTGGTGCCCTGCTTTGAAGCTTTTCCATTTCTATTGTCCCCCTCTTTTTTGAGATGCAGGGGCATGACTGCAGCCAGTATTTAAGGTGTGGGTGGAACATGAAATTTCAGTGTGATACAATGACTGTCTCATTCCGTGTTCCTCTCCTAATAACCCTGAACACACAAACTGCTTGTTTTGACTGCGGTCAGACATTGAGTTGGTATTTTCATGGACCTGTCTACCATACAATGAAGAACTCATACTGAGTGGTAGTGGTCAACTTCATCAGTCCATGGCTTTATATGTGAAGCTGGGATGGATTTTTTTCCCTACGTGTGTCACTTTTCTTTCCGTAATAGGTGATCATTTTCTTTGCGATGAAAAACAGTCTTCTGATTTTATAGCAAAACAGTGATGTGGCCTGTATGTCTCATGGGAAGATATGGTTACCCAATGTGTTGGACTATTTTATGAAAATTCTAAGTAGTGCCTAAAGAGTGAAAGGTAATGTAAGTGAATTTTGCTGTCTCTAGTGATACTGAAATCTCTTTGAAGTGTCCTCTTTTTTTTTTTCCTTAAATGTCTGTTGTCAGTGTATTTGGGGAGAGTTTCATTTCTTCAGTTTATAAACTACTACTGAACTTCTAACTAATTCTAGGAAATTGAGCCGGAATGTGGAACCCAACTTTGTCTGCTCTTCCCTCCTGATGAAAGTATTGACTTGTATCAAGTCATTCATAAAATGAGGCACAAGAGAAGAATGCACTCACAACCCCGATCAAGAGGACGCCCATCCCGTCGAGACCCCGTTCGGGACGTGGGAAGGTTAGAAACGTTCTTTGGACTGATAATAGGCACATGTGTCAGAATAACGTGATGGAGGAATGTGATTCGTCAAAGCTTTCCCTGCGATAAAGAAGAGAGAAAATCCTCAAATCAAGCTGCATGGACAAGTTTGTGGCTTCATTGAGGATTTCACATGGTTCCCCGGTCTGTCATTTTTCAAGAGGAAAATGGGGATCTTTGCTTTTGCAGAAAAAAGCTCTTAAAGTTCTGTCTCTAGTTTAGACTAGATCATTTATTGAGCTAATGCAACGTGTAATGCTAGCTGTGTAGGTAAGCTTGGCTTGATTACGAGCAGGCTAGATGGAGAGGAGGAAATATTTATATGCCAAAAATGTGTTAATATCTTGTAAAAGCCTTTTCTTTCAGGTGTGTCTCTGGATAAGCCTTATCAAATATGGGACTTTTATAAGGATCACTTAGAATTTTGCAGAAGATGCCGCCTCATTTTGAGGATAAAATATTTAAGTTATTTTGATATTCAAGAGGAGCATTATTGGGACTGTTTCAAATTGTGTCACCGTGATGTGTTAACCCTATTGCCAGATATTCTCTAACATGTAACCACTGAATTCACACATCTTGCTGAGCTTCTGAAAACAGTAGGTTCTTTCCAAAAGGGATCAAGTGGCCCTTGGAGACCCGGCAACAAACCAAAAAGAATGGCTGTTGCTGTGTCTGTATATACAACCTTTCCAGATGCTGGCAGTACCTGTGGACTTAAAGTATTTTTAGAGGATCGACATGGTTATTGATCACTGCTTTATGAACTTAACATCATTTTCCAGAAAAAAGGGGGTATAACTTGTTACAGAATTGGAGAAGTCTTTGCAAAGAACTGATACTAGCCCTTCTGCCAAACACCTTTTCCCCGTGGTAGCCACTTTGCATACAGACTGATGTATGGTTTGGGCTGAAACCTTTGGTTAAGTTTCCTTTTTGTGGAAACGTCCTGTGGTAGGTACAGAGCCCCAACAAGAGTCCCCATTTCCTTGAGCTTAAAAAAAAAAAAAGGACACTGTAACGAGTAGGTAGGAGGAAACCTGGCAGCGCCCCCCTATTTTTGGCTTTAAAGGACTGAACACCAAGATGGCTTTTGGAGTTAAGCTAAGAGGTTTCCAGTGCAATAAAGTATATACAAGTGAAGGTTTTGCAATGGACTGCAAACTATACATATAACACCACCACACCTTCTCAAGCCTGCCAGGGCCTCCATTTATGTATGTGGCTTTCAGCTTAAAGTCAGTAGTTGGACTACTATATGAACTGTTTCTATCATATTTTATACCGGTCGTAAATGCACTCTCAAAACTACAAGAAAGCGGTATGTTTATTCTTTACACCAGCTTTTATTTTCTTTGATCTGAATTTGCTGTAGATGCAACTGCTTTGGTTTTTGGGCTTTTTGCTCATACTAAAGAATCTGCTTCCATTTTAAAAAGCTTAGTAACTGGGTATGGTGGGCTTTAAAGACTGGAGTTGGGGAAGGGAGGGAGAAGTCACTATTTATAAAACTAAAATCTATATAAGCTTGTTACTCAGCCAGCAAGTTGCACAGTAATTAAGCAATATAAGAAAGTGTTAATGTCTTGTCATAAGGAATTATACTTATTGGGGAGGGGGAGGGGGGCGGGAAGGGAATGGTTTTGTAGCTGCTTTGTGTTTAGAAACAATGTTATGTTGGAGTCTCCCAGTGCAGTAATGTTTATGTACCTAGGAGCAAAATAAGCAGCCCTTGTCAGCTCTTTTTTGAGCCTAACAGCAACTGGAATGTAACTTTATAAAAAAGAGCAGAGTTCTGAACATCCCTTCTGTTAAAGAGCTGTTTTTATAGAAGAGAGCCCTAATTGTTTTAATTATTAGGAAGTTTGAGTGTTGTTAAATTGTAAAATGCACCAGTCCATTGTTCGTAAATTGCTTAGAACAGAAATTATTAGAAATAATGTAATTGGCCTATTCAATTAGGAAAGTCACAGTTAAAGTAGCAATTTCACAAAGCATGCAGAGTTTTATTTATAAATGTTATGGAAGTAGACCTTTTATAGAATTCTTTACCCTATAGCTATCAAATGCAGTAGTCTTCATACCCTCTGACTGCAATGTTCTGTGAAATTCTTTGTTGTCCAATAGGTTGTTTCAAAATGTAATGTGGAAAGTGTAATGTTAATGCCTAAGTTTGAGTTTAGTTTAGACAAATTTGTTACCTTTTGTTTGGTATGAAGATACAGTTGGGTAGAGTTCCTTCCTTAACTACCAAAATTCCTGTAGATAGAAAGTAACAGTGCAGTGTATGTAATTGAGCTATTTCTGATTCTTTCAGTTCAGATTTAAAGCTGTAGAATGTTTTGAAGCAAATAGAGTTGAGAATAATTACATTGATATCCTGGGCAGCTCAGACTGTTCCTGTGAGGTATTCTGCTGTGACGAATGCTCCAAGAAACCTTGTTTAATCTTTGATATCTAATTTGTGTAGGCGTCGACCAGAAGATTATGATATTCATAACAGCAGAAAGAAACCAAGGATTGACTATCCCCCTGAGTTTCACCAAAGACCAGGTTAATATCTTACTATGAAGATTTGTGTGCAGCAATTCACGAGTGTTTTCTCTTTTAGCATATCCTCGTTAATTCAAAAGTAAAATACTGCTATAACTTGGATATAAAAAATGTGACTTGTTCCAAGTGCTGCCTGCTGCTTTAACCCAGCTCTCAAAGAAGTCAGTGACACTGTTTCACTGGTTTGAGAGCTGAGTTAACCTAGGCTGAGCCCCTTCTAAGAGCCTTGAATTGTGTACATTGTTGTGAATGATCTTCTCAAGTGCTGTGTTGATGTGGGCACAAGAATAGGTCTGACCTACTTGTCAAGATGCTAATCATCAAATTAAAATGTTTGAGAAATTTCCACCTGGGAATGTCAGCTGAGACTGCCTCACTAGCAGCCTTTGTGTGGAGATGATGGTAGACATTCAGTTATGTTTTTAGAGAGAATTTTTACAAGCTTGACATGAGTTAGGAAGGAGGATGTTGGACTGTTTTATAAGAGGATCTAATGATGAAGGGAAATTCGTTGTTCCCTAGAAAGAACTGTTTGCAGTGGTAGTGCAGCAACAGCGCTGCTCATAGTGCAGCTTTTTTTTTCTTCAGAAAGCAGCTATTAAGAAATTGTCACTTTTAGTCTACCGAATTGTGCTTCACATCTCTTAGAAAAGCACATTCCGCTATTTCAGTCATAAATTTCTAAACCTGTTCAGAACGTGCCTGTATCTGCCCAGCTTGTCTGCAGAGCCTGCATTCTTTCGTGCAGAAAGTGTTGTTGCTTCTCTGCATCTTTCTAAGGCCATTGTTTAAAAAATGTTTAAAAACAGAACAAGATTTTTTAAAAATAGTGAAGCTCAGAAGCACTGTATTATTTTAGCACAAGCATGCCTGATGTTTTGCACCATTCTGCTGAGCTCTTTACTGAAGCTGTAAGAATTCTTTGCCCTGTGGGGCTTTTCCAGATACTTTTTAGTTTGTTTTTAATTTCCTGTGTAGCCAAAACATACTAGGAAATAAGCTTTAAGAGTTGCCCAGATGAACACATTCTACTGAATACAAAATTAGGAAGTAGTAACAGCCACATGCTAAATGCCTGGAGACAGCACTCTTCAAATTCATGTGCATTCCTAATTCATTCGACTAAATTTCAAGTCTTTATTTGCACAGTTTCCCTCTTGCATATTTGTTGGTATTATGTGCAAATTCTTACAGGTTTATCAATGCCACTTCATTGTTATTACATTATACTACTTGTCTGCATTGTCTGTTACAAGCTGTAAGTTGTCAAGAGTTATTTTAAAAGTGAGAGTAATGGCAGGTAGACATAATCTTGTAGCTGGCACAAAATGAAGGGACACTTTCTAATGAATATAATTTTTAAGATTGCTAACTTGAAATGGTAAATTGAATTAATACTGCTTGATGTTCGAACAGGGTATATAAAGGATCCCAGATATCCCGAAGTAGACAGGTAAGGTGTGTTCCTGTTATTCATTTTATGCCCTGGTAACTTGTCTACATGGATAAGTTGGATTTAGTTCTACAAATTTTTATTCCCAACAGACGATTTTCAGGAGTTCGCCGAGATGTATTTTTAAATGGGGTAAGTTGTTGCATGCAGATTTTTGGGGAACTTTTTATTCAGCTTTCTGCACTTCCAAAGAACACTCAACACAAATTTTAATATTACTGTCTTTCATTTTAGTCCTACAATGATTACGTGAGGGAGTTCCACAACATGGGACCACCACCACCTTGGCAAGGAATGGTTTGTGTCTTGTTGAATTTAATTTTTCTCCTTGGCATACAGCTTCTTTTTGTTTCCCCCTTAAGGAGCCTGGCATATTCAGTGTGCTCTCAACTCTTCGCTTTTCCTAAAACGTATCTTTGCTGTAACAGTGTAAAAATTTTAGGGGAAAAATACTGATAATGAGTATTTTGAAACTTACTCTCAAGAGTAGTCTGGTATTCTTAGTAAGCTGTGAGGAGATGGCAGAACTCTCCTTATCCTAGACAGGAGGGTGTGATCACATTCTGTATTCTGCTAAATGTTCATGGTAATTGGCTCTTGAACAGCAAGTGCATCAAACAGGTGGACTTGAAGAGGCTCATGGAATGGGCTGCTGGGCTCTAGCATTGTGCGGTGGCTTGCTTTTGGCTATGGCAATGAAGCATGCAGGAAATTAGCAAAATGTGCTGCACAACCTAATGATAAGTCTTTCTGTATAACAGCCTCCACTGAAATGCATTTTTTTCCCAGTCAGATGAGCAGATACTTGAGTGTTACACATCTACATCTATGTAGATAGTTCACTTTTACAAGTTTTGGTTTTGCCTTCAGGAGAAGTAGTCATAGTGAGGTTATTTTGGTTATATTTAGTAAGTCTGGCCTGGTTTTGCATAACTGTAATGAGTCTTTGGGCTCTTGTTTGTACTGGAAATGAGCAAAAAGCAGTGCCAGATGTAGAGATGCTCCTACAGCCTCTCATTTTTCTCAGCTGAAACACAACTCCTTACAACGGAAGGAAGTAAAGAAGGTTGTCAGATGGGGAGAAAAAGTTTTTCAAACACTGGAGGAGTTAGGCCTCTAGAACCTCCCTTTTTTTTCTCCTCCCCTCTTCTGCATGCAGTCCAACTAGTTGTCCTAGAATCCAGTGCTCCCATTTACTTTCTTTGTAACAAAAGTGCAAGCAAAGATGCTTTGGTACTATGGTAAATGAAGACCTTGCTGATTGAAGAAATGGAAGAAATCAGCCAAAATATGTCTTGTTTAAAAACAAAAACTGCTAGCATTTTGTCAAATAATTTGTCTTGGGAAGTCAGCTTTTTAAATTTAGAATAGAAACATATTCATAAGGAATGAGTGTTACTTCTTTCTATAAGAACTCACTGGTTTGAACAGAATTCACATTCTATATGCAAAGGTTTAAAAAACCCAAAACCGAAACTGCCACATTTAAGTAGCAGAAGTTTTATGTATGGTGTCATGTTAAGGCAGATGCAGAAGGAAGGGCTATTGGGCTGTGGGGAGGGTGTTTATCAGACTTCCCCAAGAAATGGTAGAGAGGTAGTAAAGCATGCCAGCCTAATGAAAAGTAGTCTGCTCTTCAGTTAGGAGGCTGTGATCAGATTTATTTAGATGCTGTGTTTTCCATCTGAATGATGCACTCCTTGTGTGCATTCATTTGCTTCAACAAACTTCCTGTAACTTTCTTGTAGCCACCGTATCCAGGTATGGAGCAACCACCACACCACCCTTACTATCAGCACCATGCACCTCCACCTCAAGCTCACCCTCCATACTCAGGACATCATCCTGTACCCCATGAAGCGAGATACAGAGACAAACGAGTAGTAAGTGTCCACACAGACAGAGGGGATGCAAGGCTGCAGGCTGGAGTAGGAATCTGGGGTCCAGGGGTAGCCTAGCCTGAGCTTTGTTGGCTATGATGAACAGCATGTTTATGACCTGCATTGGAGTTCCTTGGAAGGATCAGTTGTTTAGATTGACTGCACACTTCCAGCAAATTTGAAAAGCCTTTCTCTCCCTGGTGAGGTAGAGGTGAAAAATTCTCAGACTCTTAAACTGAGTTGTATTGCTTAAATTGGCTTCCAGCCTGTCCACCTCTGAACATTTTCATGCTGAAGCCTGGTTTGAATAAAGACAGGCCTGTAACTTTTCTTGTGCTTGTGGACAACAAATTACTTTATCAGCAGAATTTTGTTTTAAAACTTCTTATAGGCACATCAGAAAACAGAGCAGATTATTAAACTTCTGTTAGCTGGCTTGAAAGGCTCCTTAGCTTTCAGGTCTCTTGCTGGTGTCTGGCATTTGACCCCAGATTCTGCACATGGATGCTGGACACTTCGTTTGGTTGGGTTTGGCTTTTTTTAAATACTCAGCTTTCTGAAGAGTTACAGCCAGCCTTATAGATAAGGGAGGGAATTCTGATTGGGGAAAGAAAATAGCAGAGCTGTCCTTTCATCACAGCACGACTATGACATGAGAGTAGACGACTTCCTTCGCCGCACACAAGCTGTTGTCAGCGGTCGGAGGAGCCGGCCCCGGGAGAGGGACCGAGAGCGGGAACGCGACCGGCCTCGAGATAATCGGAGAGACAGAGAACGTGACAGAGGCCGTGATCGGGAAAGGGAGAGAGAGAGGATCTGTGACCGGGACAGAGACAGAGGTGAAAGAGGTAGATACCGAAGATAATCTATCTGGAACCAGTGCTCACTTGAAACAAAAAAAGCTTGTATTTTTTTGTGTGTTTACAAGTAGTACATTTTATTTTCAGCTGTCTACTTAAAGTTCGTTGTGTAGAAGGATTTATAATGACCCTCTCTATTCCAAGCATGCAGTGAACTATGAACTGGAAAAACTCAAATAGGCCAAAAATAAAATACACAAAGCTGACGCTCCACTCATGTTTCTATTGGAACAGAGTTGGAAGCAGCTAAGAATGTAGATATTGATTAATTCTCAATAAATGTTCTACTTAGTGACTTCATTCTAGGTTTTTGAATACTGATGGATAACTGCCTTTTTTTTTTTTTTT
>VXAX01001955.1:1268103-1288602 GCA_013399835.1 Leptocoma aspasia
TTTTTTTTTTTTTTTGCTTTGATGTTTTCTTCCTGTAGTTTCATATGGTTCGATGGGAGAATGCTGCTATCAAGTATGCAAATATTGAAGTATGATTTCTTTTTTTTTTTTTTTTGACGGTATGGCAGTGTTGTAGCAGCCTTTTTTCCCCGCCCTTTCACCCCCATTTTTTAACCCTATCTGTGAAGTCAAGTGGGTTTTTTTCAGTCTTCAGTAAGGAAAGCAATATTAAGAAGACACTATTGATACCTAATTTTTAGCCTTTTTTAAAAATCTTCCCGTGTTCAGTAACATTTTGGTCAATTCTCTTGTCTGGTCTCTTTCCAAAATGTACACATTGCTTGGAATGTTCACAACCTGCGTGCGTGGAACCAGAAAATATTGCTGTATTCTACATTGCTACCATTTTTTTTTTATAAAAATAAATTGGTAACTATTGAAATGTTTAAAATTCCATGTCGGGTTTCTTCGTTTTCTAAGCTTGACAACTTTGCTAGATTCTGGCAGTTCTAGGAAAAGATCTATGTTCAGAAATAGTTCAAATGTTCTTTGTGGTAAGCAAAATTGATCTGAGGCCTGAATTTAGGAAAAGGACTGCTGATACAAAAGGTAATTGCATTTCTGTTTCCATAGTGAAGTAGCCAATAACTCCTGCAGCTCATCAGAGTTAAGGCCCTACATGTTCAACTTAATTGTATGATCTTAAGATGTTAAGAGACTGTCCTCAGCCACAAGGTACCTGTCTCAGGAATGTTTTAGTCCTGCAAGATCCGGAGTCTGCACATGTATTCTTTGTAGTGATCATTTGTTACTTCTCTTAAATACGAAATATTTTACCAAGTGGCAATGGTAAAACTGTGAGGAGGGGAAAAATTAAAACTTGTAGTGAAAGTTCTTCAGTTTATCCAGCAATTTCCAACTTTCCAAAACTTGTAAGAGTAGCACTGCCTTGGTGGGACATCTTCATAAACTTCCTTCGGTGTCTTCTCATGTAAGAAATCCAGACTGTGCTTTAAACACCTCCAGCTCCACCCTGCTGGGTGCTGCCGCTATTTTTATAAAAGGCAATACAGGACTGGTCATTGTGTGGCATTTGTGGAAATGTGGTTTTTTTTGATCTGGCAATAATTTGTGCTCTGTTTATTTTAGTCTACAATCACAGTAAACATCTACACGTATTAAACAAAAAGTTAGACCTCCAGTGTACAAGTTTGGCTTCTTTAAGCAGTACAAGACGCTGAATATGTGTTTGGGTTCCTCAACAGAGTTTATTGTGCACAGAGGGGTATTGCCTGCTAGATGGAGGATTAGATCAGTCTGTCAGATTTAGAACACATTCTATGTCTAACTGGAGAAATGCATCATAGATCACCCTCATACTTCGATATTTTTCTCTGCATTATATACACTCTAAAATGAAGAGGGGGTGTTGGTTTTGTTTGAGCTTTTTTGTTTGGGTTTTTTGGTTGGTTGGTTTTCTTACTTTTTAAACTCAGTGCTAGATAAGCCAAATTACTCTGAGTAGGTTACAGAAACGAAGCACCTCCTTACAGGGACGGTGCAGCACTTTGTTCAGCTTTTCCCATCTATCCTGTTTCCAGTGTCCATTGTTAGCCCTGTCTGACCAATACCTGTGCAGCATGTTGGGAGGCTTGCTGACCTTCTGGCATCCAAACTGACATCTCAGCAACTGGGTGACAGGGGCTCGTAGTGATCCAGCTTGGTGGAGCTGTGCCTAGGGACCCACCCGGCTCTCTGAACAGTTACACCAACCCCTTTCTGATCTTAGGGGCCTTAGTGTCATGCAGTTCCCCTTTCTATTCACTGTGCATATTCCTGGTTATGATCCCATCATGACAACTGGAACAGTAAACCAGAAATTTCCATGAGATGCACTAGTCTTCTTGTAACCCCTCTATAGTTTGGAAACAGTTGAACTTTTGTACATATTGTAGTATGAAGAAGTTTAAGCAGGTGTTGAAACCCGACAATGCTAATAAAAAAAATTTGATGTGGCGTAAGGAATTTTATTATGTAAACAAATAATCATTATCTGTTTGAAAACAATTCCAGAGTATTTAAAAACATCAGTTTAAATTCAAGCAGGTTTTTTCTTGAATAAGCTGGCACAGCAATGAAATAACCTCACCTGGAACAGGAGGCCTGGACTAGCAGCATTTTACAGGCATCTTTAACACCTGAAGAGGTACTACATTTACTACCACTCTTACCTGACCCAAGTGCAGCACTACTTTCTCTCCAAATTTTCAGGCAAGGCAAGTGGCTATTGCACTGTTCCCACATGGAATGTTACTTCTTTGCAAGTTCCCTCTCTAGAGGTTTTCCTGCATTTATCAATTAGCATGGCTCAGAGGTGTTTGGGGGTTAAGGATGGGCAAGTTCCTGACAGGTGGTTTTCATGCCCCTGCAATGTTGCAGTTAGAATGATGGCATGTACAGCAGGAATTCCTGACTGAGTGGGAAAGAGAAATGGTTCCTAGGAAAGTCATTTTTTTGGTGGTCTTTGGATTTTAATCTCCCCTCAGCCCCCAAGTAGTCAGTGCATTTGCCACTTGCAGCTCCCAGTTTTCACGATCATGGTCCTTCAGATGGGCGCTTTTTAGGAGCCCATGATCTTGGATTCACTGTGCAGTCTGGAGAGAGTTTTTCTGACAGGAGAGGAGGCATTTTGGTTGTGAATCAGTGATTAAAGCCTGCGTGACACTAGAGGAGAGGACAGTTAGGATAAGGAGTCTAGTTGCAGACCCACAGGGCAGGGCTGAATTTATGAAATATACCAAAATATTTGAGATATTTGAAAACTTAGAGCAACAATTACCATGACAAGGACCATGTGTGATCAGCTGACATGGTGCCAAGGGAAAAGCAACTATAATTCAATTTTATTTAGACCAGAAGGAATTTGGTAGCTAAGCAAGCAGCTCTGCCCCACGACAGCTTTGTTGTGGTGCATTCATTATATGCCCAGCTTAAAGCATATCCCAATAAACTTGTTCACCAAAGAATGTGCATAAATGCCTTGCTGAATCAGCCTAGGAGAAGAAAACTGCTCATGGGAACAGGTTGTCTATTCTTTCTTCCTCTTTGCAATCCTGCCACATCTTCTACAGCAACATAGGCAGCACTTGAAAAGAATGAAGACAATAGTGGCTGTACAGGTGAACAAGAATGCCAGAACATCCAGGGAGTGGTACTGGTACCAGGTGAGATGGTGAGCAGCTGGTCTCAAGTGCTTTGCTCCTTTGTGACGCATGACAAATTCAATCCAGAAGACAGCTCTGTCCAGAGGCTTAACAGGCTGGTCATGCTGTATCTTGGATAACTTCAGAGCATTTTCCTTATAGCTGGGGGGAAAAAAAAAGAAGAAAGTGGAAAGATTTTTCACTTATTTCTGAAACAAACCATTTAGCATCTGGCAGTCCTCCTGAGGAAGGTAGACAGCTCTCCTTTTACTTTCAACAGTCTTATTTGAATATATTTGAAACTGGTCCAATTTATTCCTGTATGTGTAAAATTGAGTTAAGAATAGTAACAGAGAAAGCCAATATTTTGCAAAAAAAAAAAATTATTCAAAATTATTCCAGATACTCCTTTAAAAAAAAACAACTTGGAAGCATTTGCAGCATTTCTGTTCCAATATAGTAGTGTGCTGATTTAGACTGGGATAGAGTTAACATTCTTCATAGTAGCTGGTGTGGGCTATTTTTTGGATTTGTGCTGGAAACAGTGTTGATACAATAGGGATGTTTTCCTTACTGCTGAGCTTATACCCAGTCAAGGCCTTTTCTGTCTCTCATACCACCCTACCAGCAATGAGCCTGCACAAGGAACTGGGAGGGGGCACTGCAAGGAAAGCTGATCCCAACTGACCCAAGAGGATTCCAGACCCTATGGTGTCATGCTCATGTACCATCTGCCATCCAGGTTGTTACAGATCACCTCCACCATGGCTGACTCCCTCAGATACTAGATACCTCCATCAGTGCTGGTCCATTTGCTTCAGGAATTTGCAGGTTCTTACTTGAAGGAACATCTGTCCTTCATATGGATGGGAGTTTCTGCTAAAGTTTGAGGACTTCTGCATTTTTCCAATCCCTTTGTCTGTGGTCTTATCCTTAGCTCCTGGGCTTCCTTCTCCTCTAAGTCCTGACTGATAGGTACAGTAACCTAATGATACTGCTAAGTCAGGGGTGGGAGAAAGAACTGTTATGACTATAGGCGGCTAAGACCTAATAAAACTAGAATTGTCATTCAGAGCCTCCAGAGGATTTACACTAGCAGAGAACTCTGAAAAGCTCCTCTGAACTTTCCAAGGACTATTTTTCTCAGAGCACTCATAAAATGCAATATAAGGAAAACCAAATTACTAATCTCTCCTTTTTGAGAAGTGCTGATTCTCAGAAAGGAAAGGTGGTGTTCATCTGAAATCCAAATTTCAGCTACTCTGCATTTTCCATTCCCAGAAGAACCAGCAGAATTTCTCATATCAGCAGCCCGGGATTTTAATAACCTCAGCCTACTGTAAGGCAAGAACAAAACTCACGTAGAATTGTAAATGACTGTGTTCAGTGCATCAACCAGGTCCTGTGTCTTCATTGTGTTGAAATCCACCTGAACTGCAGCTCCTTTTGCTACCATGTGAGCCATGTTGTCATGCTGGTCAGCAAACATGGGAATCCCAACCATTGGGATCCCATGGTAGATGGCTTCATAGAGCCCATTGGTCCCACCGTGTGTAATAAAGGCCTTTGTCAAGGGATGGCCTGGAACAGAAGGAGAGGGGTGTGTTACAGCAGCTGTGGCAGACTACATTCCCTGGGATGTGAGCACAGCATAGAGGGGCCAATGCACTGCTAGAGAAGGGAACATCCCTGACCTCTGGATCAGCAGCAGAGCTTGCATGGTTAGCTTTCACACAGTCATACTTGCTTTAATACAACACATGAATCAGCGCATCCCTCCAGACTACCCCACAGTTACTTCGGCCCTTCCGCTATTGTGCAGTTGTAGTTTTCACACGGTATCAGGTTCAGAACAGCCCCATGCTTCAGCCTTGCTTAGGTCAAGCTTTGAAGAATGAGTCCTGGAGATGAACTGCAGAGGCCAAATCCAACTCCAGAGTACATCTCTACTTTGGTATTTACTCCTGCCTACAGGTGCTTTTGAGCCCTTCCAGACAACTGCCACCAAGCTCTGTAAATCAGAGCCTTTTAAGAAACTCACCTCCCAAGAGCAAAGCTTAAGCTGTGAAATGAAGTGTTTCTAGAAGTGTTACATGGTTCTGGCCAGAATTAACCATTCTAGTGGAAAAACAAAAGGAAACAGTTTTTCCAAGCATGCAATCCATCTCAAATAGAATCAGTCTTACCAAGCAGGTCATTTTGTGGTATCCAGTCAAAAATCCTGGTGTTGGAGCCCAGAGTTTCTGGTTTTTTCCCTTTGTACCGCCAGAGGACCTTGAACAAAGGAAGAATAAGATAAACATGGTACATATGATATGCCTTTCTGTATTATTACATATAATTTAGAGCTTTATCTCAAACCCATATACCTTTTCCCAGTAATTGAGATCTCTTTGGCTTCAGTTGAACTCTTTGATTGGTTATTATGTGCTAATTATAAAAAATGCATGGAGTGATTTTTGTATTTTGACCTGTAGACACACCTCCACGTCATTTGGTTCAGAGGAGGTGAAACACCAGAACTCCCCATGAAGTAACTCAGCAGTCTGTCTCTCTGAGAGAGCCCAGCTTCCTGGCTTTATCACATACAGCACGGATGCGGGTAAAGAACAGGCCACTCCAAACATAAAAGGGAGTGAAAAAAACAACTTGTTTGAGGCTTGAAAAGAAATTCACCTTTTGTGGAAGCTGGCTGAGGGCTTTGGCAATCACATTACTTTTTTCATCACTTAGGTTGTAGACCATTGACCCAAGAGTGAATACGATGACGCCGTGTTCCCCTGAGCTCTGAACAAATTCTTCCATTTCCTAAGAGAGGCAGAAAGGGTAATTACACCATGCAGATTACACAGATTTCTGTGAATAGAGAGCATAACCTTTTCAGCTTATTAAGGAAATGAGCACCTCCTCGACAGAAGGGCTTGACAAAGACCTGGCCCTGTGGAAAACAGTCAGTTTCTCCCTGACAAGGAGCAGGACAAGTTGAGACAGGTGACATATGCTTTGTCTTTTTGAAAGCAAGTTTCAGGATCCATTTCAAGCAGCAGGAATGAATCCTAGCATTATCATGAGCAGGCCATACATACTCGGTGACACTCTGCTTAGAATGGTCATAGTTCTGGATTTTCCTGGAACAAGTACTTTGCATTACATAGCTCTGCTGAAATCTGAGAGGGCATTTCAGCATCCTGATCACAGATGCATCGAGTTGGTGCCATCATTTTGCTAGTCAGACAGTTCTCGTTTCTTACAACGCACCACATTGCTCAAAACATCTTCTACAAATCAGACCAATAGGTTTTCCTGTTCCTTTTATTGGCTAGTATCATGTGAACTGGAGCAGTAACATGCAAAAGAGAATGGTTATCCATTTTCCCCAAGCTCAACCCATGCTACAGGGGAGTGGGAAGAGAGTTAGAAGGTTTCTTTTAGTAGACAACTTGCACTGAAGACGGCCTATGTCTTCCAAGGCTCCTACAGGAATGATAATCTACTCCAGAGCTTGTCATGTTGTCATCTTCAGTATTCAGGAGTTTCAAATTCCACCTGAATACTGCAATTTACAACAGAGCATAGGCTGGAGATGCTCAATGCTTTACTCCCTTTAAGATTTCTTAAACTAAGATACAATAGAAAAAGTGTTTATCACTCATCTATTTCTGCAAGTTTTGTCCCTGTTTTACCTAAAGAATTTGTCTTGTCACAGTGTCTTCTGGCACCGGGTGTTTCAATGTTATCATGGGCTGCAAGTCTGTGTCTTAGAATTAAATATAACATTTAAGTAATATCCTGAGGTAGCACCAATTTTTCCTAAAACAGACACTGTATTACCCCATGCTGACATCAGCTATCCTCTTTTAAGGTAGCAGACTGTAAATCAGCCCTCAGTTTGGACAAGTGTGGACGGATGCTAAATAGTTCCTTGCTCCCCAGCAACACCAGAGCATCTTCTTTAAGAATGAGCATTCCCAGGACAAGGCTTGCATGGTTATCAGGGAGAGAAACAGTCTTGTAACAAACCAGCCAGCAGAAAAACAAAGTTGGGATACCTTTGGTAATGGTTTTGCAGGCTGGCAATGAAGTCCTCCAACAAACTCAAAGTTGGGCAGGAAAGGGCGTGGAAATTCGAAATCCCAGTATGTTCTGATTAACCAAATCTCTGCTTTCCCCATTGTCTCACACAGGGTTGTGGGCCTTCCTGTGGACAAGGTACAAGACGTTTACAACATGCATGGGAGTGACCTTGTTTGCTCTAGATTGTGAAACAGGAGCCTTACCTTTTGGCACTCCCAATCAGTGTAGTTTATCAAGCCATGCACAAAATTAAAACATCCACAAATCTAGATCTATTCTTTGCCCTGTCCTGTGCTCAGCTTTAGCACGTGGCCATGAGTAAGGCAGTACAATCCTTAAAAGGATTTTGAACCTTCATGATTAGAGAAATACAAGCGAGAAGCATTTAGTATCTGATACAGAAGTGCAATTCCTGTAGTGCTGAATTATTACCTGTGCTTGTAGTAAAAACACAGAGAACACTTGGGAAAGAGAACAATCACAGAAAATTTCTTTCAAATAAAAAATGAATGAATCACAAAGTGATGATCACCTCTCAAGGAGGAGGAAAGTTTTTCAACAAAGTTCTGTAGCATTTTTCAAGTGGTGACTCATTTAGCGGCTGCTCAGACAACAGTAAAAGACAGGTACAGACATCTCTAGTTTTCTTGAGCACTGGGTCAACTGCTTCTGACACATATTGGGAAATGCAAAATCCAGTATTTCTAGAAATCCATCTGAAAAAAAATCTAATGGTAATCTGATGTTTTATAGTTTACCATTTGGAAAAATATATATTATTAGGTACATATTGCAAGTTGTCTTTGCAGTATTTTCCCCACGAAGTGTAACTGGGGAGTAAAAGGGTTAGAAGTATTGATAAACAGTTTTCCAAAGCCAGCCTAATTCAAGCAGGTATCAAGCTAAATAAGCAGCAGGATAAAAATTATCTGTAGGGCATCTTCTTATATTACTTGATCAGTATAATAATCTACACCAGTAATTTTTTCTTTAAATTAAAGAGAAATGAGTCAAAGTTGCTGACGTGAAAATTAAGTTTGCATTACAAGTAGAGTGATATAAAGGTATAATTAAGTCTTTATGTGGTATTAAAAAATTCAGGGAAGAGAGACTAGTTTCAGAACACAAAGGCATTCTTTGCAAATGCAGGAAAAGCTATTACAGCAACAGAAGAGATGCCCTTGTGTTTGTTGTTCACTTCTTATCTGCCTAAACTTAGATACCCTGGACAAGATTCAAAGTCCATTGAACTAAAAGGTTTCTTTGTTAAATGTTGAATCATGCCTGAGTTGTACTATGTTGGAGCAAAATTTTCAGGTATGTATGTAGTTTAAGGAGACTATTTCAAAGTCTGAATGGTGAATGAAAGGGAGAGGTGACAGCATTTACTGTCAAGAATCTGAACTCACACTTAGCATCCTGCACCATGCAGAGTTGCAAGATACTTCAGGATTGCCATCTCTGCTGGCCTTTGAGAAAGAGTATTTTGAGACAACAGCATGGTGGTCCCAAGCATTCAAAAGGCACAACCTAGGCAAGAAAAGAAACCACTCAACAGCTGCCTTACCTAAGACATTACTGTAGTACCCATCCCATTCATCTCGCCAAAACTTCACAAAAAATAAATCCGTGTAAACGTAAAAGAGGAAGTTCTGTAGTCTTTCCATAAAGGACATGTGGTGTGTCAGCCCCATTGTGCTAGCAGGCACATAGGAAGGTGGGGACGGGAGCCCACCACACAGCCGCTCTACCACATTCCCTTCAGAGAAGCGGAAGCTGTAGACGAAAGGGATCTCTAGGATTTCTGCTACAAGCTCCCCACCTACAGCCAGGGGGTCAGCGATCAGAACATCAAACTTGGCCTCCTTCAGCTTTGCTATCAGCTGAGTGTTCATCACCAAGGTGTCACAGGTCTGCTTTGACATATTGGTAAAGACTTCCAGTTGCTCTTTCATTGTCCACATGATCTCCCAGGGAAAGAGGTTAGAGGCTTCATTCAGCCAGAAATTGAGGAAGTCCTCCATGAAGGCATCCAGGGTCTCCTGGGTAAAGGGAACTTGCAGGACCTCAAAAGTGAAAGGGGATGAGGTGTCCTGGTAGTTGATGAGCAGATTGCTTGAAGGCACCAGCACGGTCACTTCATGACCCCGGAGAACGAGCTCTTGCAGAAGCACTTTCACATTGATCCAGTGACTGGCATCGGTGGGCCAGACCACCACCTTCCCGCAAAAACCAGTGATGCAGCAGCATGTGTAGGCCCAGAGCAGACAGGAGAGCTTTGGCCCCAGCATCTCAGCATTCCATGTACAACTCTGGACTGACTGAACTGGAAGCAGTTCACAGCTTCACTGTGCAAGCACTGTAGAGCCAACCAATTAAAAGTGGCATTTGTTTCGTGACTAGACTGGCAAACGTGACAACATTGGCAAACTGGCAAGAGGGAATGTCGTAACACAGAACAACACTCACGGGAGGACTGGGCAAGCAGCAATTCCTATTCTGGAGTGTCCTGCAGAGCCACAGCTGATCTCAAATTACAGCAGTTCCTATCTGCTCACCACAAAGTGCATTTTGCAGCATGTGAAGACTAGAAGCCTTTTCCCTGTGTTGTGGTTTAATCTTGATTGGCAGCTAGGCACCACAGAGCCTCAAAATCTCTCACAGTAGAAGGAGAAAAGGAAGGACAAAAGTTAGAAAACTCATGGACTGAGACAACTTAAATAAAAAGTAAAGGAAAAAAAAAAGAGCAAGAAAAGCAAGTGATGCAAAAAGACGAGTTGCTCACTACCAGCCAGTGAGTCCCTGAGAAACAGCAGCCTCAAACAAACTTCTCCCTCATATCTTTTATTTTGCTGAGCACAAAATCATTATGGTCTGGGGTATCTGTTGGGTGAGTTGGGGTCAGCTGTCCCAGCTGTGTCCCCTCCCAACTTCTTGTGCATCTCCAGCCCCCTCACTGGTGGGGTGGACTGAGAGGCAGAAAAGGCCTTGACACTCTGTAAGCACTGCTCAGCAGTAATTAAAACATCCCTGTGTTATCAAAACTCTTTTCAGCACAAATCCATCATGCAGCCCATGCAAGCTAACAAAACAGGTATTGCACATGGAGCCGTAAATGCTAAACCCTGCAGTTCACAATAAAAAAAGACACCAGAAGATCCAAATAGCTCTAAGGCTTATACAACAGATACCAAACCGAGCTTCAGCCAGCACAAGATTTTCTAGTCTCTGTCATCATAACATGATAAGCAACACAAACACACAGCTAGGTACTCTAAGAGTAGGATACCTTAACAACTTAGCTCTCTCAGCAGAATTACACCTTACTAGTGAAATATAAATAAAAACACCTTAAAGTCTCATATTGAAGTACCCATTTTATCTCCCCACTAGCAATGCATATGTTTGGCCTGTTTCCAAAAATGGTAAAACAACTATACAACTATTATTTTTTAAAAAATTAAAAAACACTTTAAAGTAAATATAATCTAATAGTTTTTTAGACACTTTCAGAAAAGCAAAGAACCATGTCTCTGAGAGCACCTTTTAACACTGTGAATTGGGGCTCATCTAACCTCACAGACTTTTAAAGGTCCAGAGGAGGATAATTGTCTCTAATTTTGAGACAAGGTAGCAAGTAAGAAGTCTTTTATGGGAGAAAAATACTAGTGTTTGGTGGGTATATAGTAATTTACTGTTCTTAGTGTTTGTCATGATTCATCTATGAATATGACTAATGAGCCCTGTTTCAGGTGCTTTAGCACTATTCTACATATCCTGCAAGTACCTGTACAGACTTAGCTCTGCCACTGTTGAAGGTCTCAGGCTACAGGCAATGTTTGTACTTGCCTGGATTGCTTGACTTGATGCAGGAATTTTGAAGGAAGGAGAGTGAATTTGGGGCTGTCTTGCATCTGATTTGTGCCTTAATCTTTCATCTCTGGGTATTTACTCTTGTGTGTACAGCAGATGTAATTTCTGGAAAGAGAGCAGCCTTACCTAAAACTTCAGTGTAGTATTGATCCCAGTTTGCCCAGAAAACGCAATGAAACATGAAATCATTCAGAGCGTAGCCGAGGATGTTTTTTAGCCTTTGCCAGAAGGTCATCCTGTCTGTTACGCCCATTAGGGTGGTTGGTACGTAGGAAGGAGGTGCTGGGAGTGTTCCACAGAGCCGCTCCACCGTGTTGCCCATGGAGAACCTGAAGGTGTACACAAAGGGGATACCCAGCTTCTCAGCAACCAGCTCCCCACTGGGAAATAGTGGATCTATGAAAACTACATCGAAGGCAGATGCCCTCAGTCTTTCCATCAGGGCCACGTTGTTCACAGCTCCATCACAAATGATCTTGGTTATGTTATTCATCTGTGATACCATTTGAACCGTCTTGTAAATAGTTTTCCAGATAGGTACCTCTCTCTCCTCATAAAAAAAAAAATAAAACATTTCATCCATTAAGTCAGTCATCTCCTTTTTGGTGATTGGCACCTCAATCACCTCAAACTGGAAGGGTGAGGGCTGGGTGGGATTGACGATGAGGAAGCAAGAAGGCAGCAGCACGGTCACCTCATGGCCCCGGGCCACAAGCTCCTGTAGTATGTGCTCCATGTTCAGCCAGTGGCTGTTGTCAGCCGGCCAGACCAACACCTTCCCCCCGGACGCCCAGCCCAAGGCAGCCAGCAGCAACAGCACTGCCACTTCCTTCCCTGCCATAGCCTGCCCTGTGTGCCCCCGTGGCCTTCCTTCACCTTCACCGGGAGCAGTGGCGCTCCTGAACTGGGCTGGGCATGCATGACACTGCCTTGAGCCCGAGGGCGGGGAGCCAAAGGTAGGCGGTGTGAAATCCTGTACTGGATAATAGCATGTTTGATATCATGTCTTCCTAGGGCACAAAAAAGGTGACTGGCACCAGCTGGCACCCTCTGGTGGTAAACAGCTTGCTGAAGCTGGAAGATGTGATTCCTCTGGAGCAGCAGGGAGAGCCGTCAGCCCTGGGGGGCTTAGTCCAAGGATTGTATCCTGTTGGTAATCCTGTCTCTCCTGCCCATCTAACTACAGTCTCTGTGTTACTTGTTTGGTAGAAGAGGGGACTTTTTCATTCTTTGGCTCTTTGAAACACAGCTCGGTAGGCAGCAAAGATGTTCACTGACTGTGGGCACGTTGTTGCTTTCATAAAGCCACTAAGCATTCCTTTAGAACACACTTAAAGCAGTGATCCGGGGCTGTGGCCGAAGACTTGCCTCTCGAAGTGGATGAAACTACACAGCAAATTACTGCAGTATCAGAGTAAGACTGTCCTCATGTGATCTTGCCTCTTACAGAGCACTGTGGGAGACCAGGAGGAGATACTGCAGGCTTCCTGCCTGCCACTGAGTGCCTATTATGCACTATAAATTGAACCAGAAAATCCATCAAACAGTTTTATTTATATGGTCCCTCCTGATGTGCAATTAAGAACTACTGTAAGTTCTATTTTGTGTGCTAGAAATCATTATTACAGCATTTCTGCCCAGTGCTGTTACCCAATGGTTTCCTAATGTTGTCATCCAAGGCTTTTGGTATGGTTTCCATGCTGCCTAGACACCTTTTCTGGGACAAAAATGTGGGTCATGGAAACAGCTGGACTGTGAGGAGCCAAGCTGAGATACCTCATGTACTGCACACATGACACCAGCTTGGTGTACTTGTGGAGTCCTGCATCATGCAAGTATTTGCAGGCAATTGAACTCTGAGAGATTTGCAAGAGGTCTTTTTGAAGAGCTCAATGGGAAGGCAGTAGAAATGACATGTGATTAATAATAAACATATTTTTCTACCTGATCACTCAAAACAGTCCAGAAGAAAAGCCTGCAGAGAAAAGTTTATTGTTTTCACTGTTTGCTTTGTGGGTGGGAGGGTATGTTCTAAATGAAACTTGTTTTGTGCAGAGTGAATTGGTTTTATATGACCAGTGACATAAGTGAAGTCTCTATTACAAAGCCACAATGCACTTAAATATTGCTACTGAGGGTGACAAGGCTGGCTTGTGATTCACCAGCTCCCCCCTCCTTGTTATGATCCTCTGGATGAGGAAAATGGCTCTGCTCTTGGCTGCTTTCTGTGCAAGCAGTCACCCTTGCTGAGCGCCCTGTATGGTGTGGAAGTCATATCAAACTCCACACTACAATTATGACAAAAGTCAAATCTATTCATTGAGATTACCCTGATCCTGTCTCAATACAATGGCATAGCAACACAGCACCCTGACTTCTTGTTGCTCAGCCCCTTTTAAGGGACATAATGACAAATTCTTGCTGACCTCTCTCTTGACTTTGTGACCCTGGTGGGTTCCTAGCTCTGCAGGTCATGAGGACAGACTGTGTAACGAGAAACGAAGTATCAGAAGGCTTACCTAAGACCTTGCTGTAGTAGTTATCCCAATGTCCCCAGTAGCTCCGGAAAACGTAGTCTTGCAGGTGGTAAGACATAAAGTTTTTTACTCTCTCCCCAAAAGACATGCGGTCAGTGAGCTCAGACAGGGCTGCAGGTGTGTAGGAGGGTGGGGTTGGGATCTTGCCACAGTGCCTTTCCAGAGTGAAGGCTGGGGAGAAACGTAGCGAGTAGACAAAGGGAATGCCCAGCTTGACAGCCAGGAGTTCCCCACAGGGGGTCACAGGGTCTGACAGCAGCAGGTCAAAGCCAGACCCCTGCAGACGAGCTATCAGTTCTTGGTTGGTCAGCACTGCATCACACATAATCTTGTTCATCTCCTGCCAGTGTACAGACAGTCTTCCCAGCTCCTTGTAAAACTGCCAGAAGGTCAAGATGGTTGGCCTGTTGTTGAGCCATAGATCCACTATTCCATTAACCAGGCTCTCAGGAACATCTTTCTCAAAGGGCACATAATAGGTCTCAAACTTCTCCGTGGCCTTAGGCCTGGGTTCAATGTAAAGGGTAGCATTGGATACCAGGATGGTAAGGCTGTGCCCACGGCGGATGAGCTCCTGTATAATTACATTCATGTTCAGCCAGTGGCTGCCTTCTGTTGGCCAAACCAGTATCTTCCCACAGAAGACAGGACCTAGAAGAGCAACCTGAAAAAGAAGCAGCTGGAGGTATTTCTTTGAGCTGGTTGTTTTCATGGCCATGGCAGAGTCAAGGGCTAGATAGTCTGGGAATTTTCCCTTCCAGCTGGGAGTGCTGCACCTCTGTGTTGTGTTGGATGGCTCCTTACTAGCACTCTTAGCAGAAGTGAGACTGCTGTTGCACAGGGTAGTGCCTTTATAACCCGTGTTTCGTCTGAGCTCTGAAAAGAAAAAAAATACGTTTGGTGATTCATCTTTCCCTTTCTGCCTTTTTTCCTGTTAGTTTCCCACCGAGGGAGTTCTATTCTCTTGTTAGGAGGATGACAGCAATCCTTACTGCTGTCAAAGGAGCCGGTCCCCTGGATGCCAGCCCTGAGACTCAAACAAATCCCTTGCATTTTTTCCATGAACTAGCAATGCCAGAGGCAGGCCAAGGAATAAGAGGCCACATGTCTGACTTGGAAGTGGCATCCTTTTTCACAGTGAGATGCTAAAAATGCTGATATTTCTTATGCTGAGAGAAGTCAACAAATCCTTCATTTGGTTGATGATAAGGCAAATAATAACATGCAGTTTGTTCTAATAGGTCACTGGTAGCTTCCAACTGCTCCCAGACACCTTCCAACACCTCCCAGACACAGTTCTAACACAGTGAGTCCACTGCTACTGCCTGTGGCACATCACCACCAACCCGGTCATGTTGTGGGCTCAGTTTGGGTGTCTAAACATGGGTCTGGGCCTCTTCTGGGCCCTAAAGGTGCTAAAGAGCAAAATCTACATCATCTGGGATGGCTCTCACTTGGAAAGTTGTCCCTTGAATATAAACACCATGCCTGGAAGCAGTTCTTTAACCACCTGGAGCTAAAATGACAACTAAAACCCACACATACAATGATACACTCATTCCAACACAATTTGGGGAACAAATGCCATGCAGCAAAAAACTCTTACCTAGCAGAGTCTTCCGAGGTATATAAAGATTGTGCTCTGAATTGCAAGGTGAAATACGCTACACCAGTTTGCTGCTTTTCCTTGCTGCTCCCTCCTTTGTGCCTGGGCTGCTCCAGCAGGATTGGTTATCAGGCAGAAGGAGCTTAAGTAAGTTACCCTATGAAGTGGACTTTTCAAAAGGAGGAAGTAATAAAATACGGGATGATGGCAACAAGGTGTGTATTCTGTACTTATTCATTGCTTTGTTATGCTCTGGGAATTTAATGAGTTGAGATGGTCTTTCCCTTGCCAGGATATACTATAATGTTATTACAGAGCCAGATTCTTAGGAAGACTTTGTGTCTTAGAGATAAGAAATATGGTGTCTGACTGCTAAAAATACTTCTTTTACTCCTTTTACACCTGTCCCAGGCGGCAAAACAAATTTGTTTGTTACATAGTAGATATGTTTATAAACTATTAACAGGAACAAAGAGTGAATCTTGTGGTTTGTTTGTAGTGGTTTTCAAAAGTTGGTGCTGTCTGTGCGAGTTTCCAAAAGTTTGTAAGTTACTTGTGTTGGCTCTGTAGCCCTTGATTCCAGAGATCTAGGCAAGTGTTTAATAACCTGAAAATATAGGAATCTAAAGGTGCATTTCAATGATTTTTAAGTTTTGTCTATAATATTCAACAGGGCTTTTTCTATGCCCTCAGAATCCAGGACTATTATGCCAGCATGTTTCAACCACAATTTGGGCTTACAGCCAGGAATTTCACTACAGTCTCTCCACAGACCTTTGTATCCAGAGTAAGATTTTTTTTTTTTCAGGCTAATTTAGCTTATTTTGTAAAGTCCCATAAGAAACTCATAGTTTTTCCAGCAACTATTGAGAGGCCATGTTCATATGGGCTAGAGCATGTCACAGAATCATAGAATATCCTGAGCTGGAAGGGTCAGGGTCCACAAGGATCATTGAAGTCCAACTCCTGGCCCTGCACAGGACAGCCCCAAGAATCACACCATGTGCCTGAGAGCATTGTCCAAACGCTTCTTGAACTCCCTCAGGCTTGGTGCTGTGACCACTTCCCTGGAAAAAAACTTAGATGGGAACTTGTTTTTTGTTCCAGCCCTTTTGGTATCAAATTCCTCCACAAGCAAATGAGAGCAATTGCTATGGGAACCAAAGAGTTTAAATTGTCTTGTTTCCATGGCCAGCTCTAAAGATGATACTCAGATTACTCAGATCAGAGAAGATAAGCATTTTGAGAGGATTAAAGAACAAAATCCAGCACATGAGAGAGAAGTGGGGCAGAAGAAAGTAGATGGTGTTAAGTGCCTGTATTTCACACATCTAACATTACTAACAGAAGTGCTGCAGACAGTGATGCAACTTCCAGCCTTGTTAAAAAACAACAGGCTTTTCAAGGCTAAGGTACTCATGCAAAAGTTAGGCAATGCAAACTGATGTTTTCCACACATGGGTCTCTTCACCATTGTGCTGGGTTGGTGGGGGTTGCAGTGTGCATGGCACTTTGATTTCTGGGAAACCTCGGTGCCAGCCAGCACCTCAGAAATTCAGGGCCAGGGTGGAAAAGGGAAGTTTTTCCTTGAAGGGGCACCAAATAACTCTGTGCTTTCCCTTTCACTTAATGCAATGAAGCGCTTCTGGTCTGAAAGCAGATTTAAAAGTCTTGGCTAGCTTTTTCTTTTTTCCTTTGGGGGGTGGGGGGTTGGCAAGGGGAAGGGAGGATACTAGATCGGGAAAACTTCAAAGTTGGCTCATCCCTACATGCAGAGGTGACAGGATTGAGCAATTCTGCAAAGTCACATGTGCAAGTGCTCAGTAAAAACAGTGCTTTGTAATCCCTGGGGTATAGGGAAACTCCAGCAAAAGTTAATGAGATGAAATAGCCTCACCATGACCATCTTTCTTGAATAAATTGTATCTTTATACCTCTGCACTGTTACCACAGGATGAAAAAGATGGGCTAGGTTTATAGCATTGCACTTGGATTTTTTGATTCAGTTTAAGATTCTATGAACTCCCTTCACTGCTGCTGTAGTGGTGCAGGGGCACTGTGGTATGTAAACAACAGCCATCAGGGTGGCTGGTACAGGAGCCATTTCCACTCTGCAAAGCCAAAATATTAAAGAAATGAGAGAAGATTCAGGCTAAGCTTGGTGTCCCTGCTAAGAATCTACGCTGTTGGTGGAAGAGGAGGTGCCGCACCATGTCCTTGTCAGCTCTACAGTGAGGAGCAGCAGCAGACTTGCCCAAGCTCCCTGCAGATGTGGCACACTCCTGTCTTGCCAGTATCTGTCCAACCTCCCAGGGAAAGCTGCATGCTATGGTGATGGGCAAATCTGCAAATCCCATGGGTATGGACATGATGGGACTCATCTAATGGCTCATCAGCCCAAAAAAGGAGGAGTTGCTCTCTCCATTCCACCTTTTCATGCATATTTGCTGTTCATACTCCCATGGCAAGCCTTTCCCCATGACTTCCCAGTCATCCTGCCAATGGTTTGTTTTAGTGGGAGAGTTTACTGCTGGGGCAGGAAGGAGCCAGGCAAAGACCAGGTAGGCTACAATGGCCAGGGCAGCCTGCTCACCTGGCACTGTGCCTGCCCAAGAAGCGGCAGTGATAGCACCAGAGCACAGACCAGAGGTCACTGCGGCCATTGCTGCACCCACCGCTGGGGACAGGGGTCCCAACTGCGGGGACAGGAGCACACCCAGAGCCCCAGGGGTGCCCACATCATGCCAGCATCACCCAGAGCAAGCAGCTCTCCCCTTGCCTCAGCACCCCTGGGGAGCAGGGAACTGGGTCTCTGGGGTTATTGCAGAAGACCTCAGATCAGGGGAAGGTTTAGGGGTGCTGATTTCACTCCAAAGTACCCCAAACCCACCACCCTGGACCCCCACACATGCAGCTCTGTGCAGCTGAGCATGTGCAGAGCACCCAGGGACACCCATCTCACCTAAGACATGCTGCTCTGCGCTGGGAGAGGGACGCTGGGACAGTGACACCAGCAGAGTGACACTGAGATGGTGACAATGTGAGAGTGACGGCAGCAGTTTTTAAGGGCAGAGGCAGGGCGCTGAGAGCAGCAATGTTTACCAATGTTGTGGCTGCACGGAGGGAGGAGCAAGTGCAGGCAGAAACCAGCAGTCACTGACCTGCAGGCGGGGCCACAGAGGACATCTCCAGCCCCACTAGTCCCACTCTCCCCCACACATCCCAGTCCACATCCCACTGTGTGAGGGTGGATCTTCCCCAACATCTTCCCCACATGCAATTTTGTCAAAACCCTCTGCAATCCCACGAGCTGCTGCTGGCAATTCTCCCACCAGAGAGTCTGAGGGGTGACACCTGCTTGTCACCAACCCAAGAAGAGGACAGCAGCCCCAGGGCACAGCTGGGTTGGGATCAGCAGAAGCTCAGAACAGTGAGCACCCCATGGTAGGGTCAGGGAGCACATTTTATTTCTCTCCAGCAGTCCCAGCGGACAGGAAGGAACGGCAGCAGTGCCATCACAGCACAGGGAGGATTTGGGGGGCATCCGGCGGTGTCTCCTCAGATCTGAGTGCGGAAGCGCAGGTCGGTGCCTGACATCTTCTGCGCATAGTCCTGGTCAAAGCGCTCGTTCTGGGCCACGGTGAAGTGGTTCTTCCAGTCTCCGGTGGTGCCTGTGGCCGGGCGAGATGGGGCTCAGCAGGGGCCAGGGGGGACAGCGTGCCAGAGGCCCCCGCAGCCGCTCACCTTTGCGCATGAAGGGGGACACGCTCTGGTCCATGAGGTCAGAGGGCACCTTGCTGTAGTTGGTGGCAGGGTTGTCCCGCATGGCCTCGAAGGACGTGTGTCGGGCGATGGTGTCCAGCGCCACCTCCGACAGCTTCTGCCCCAGGAACTGGGCCACCTTGGCAATCTCCCGGCGGAGGTCCTGTGTGACACAGGCAAACACTCACCCCTCCTGCCACCCCCAGACCCCACACCACCATCCACCCCACCCCATCACCTCCTTCAAGTCCTCGTAGAAGAGGTAGAGAATAGGGTGATCCTTCCTGCGCTCCCAGTAGCCCTTGACGTGGTTGTACCAGGAACCATACGCCACTGCATGGGGAGAGCAGCTAGTGGATGACAGTCCCCTGCAGGGTCCCCTGCATGCACCCAGGAGTGCTCTGTCCCACCTCTGCCAGCCATGAACTCCTCCAGGTACTCAGCCCATGTCCCGGGGTGCGGCAGCAACTTGTTCATCAAGTCAAAGTGGTAGTAGGAGATAGCCACATCCTTGGGATTGCGCCCCACATAGATCATCTGCAGATGGGCCATGGAGGTATGAGGGGCAGCCCCAGCACCCCCAACAGGGAGGACGCTCCAGCTCCTAGAACTGCCATGAACACTTAGGATGCTGGAGGGAGCATTGGGGCATCCTGTCTCAGGGGAACAAGGGTGCTGCAATTCCCTATAGGGCAGGGACCAGGGTTGGGGGTTACCTTGCAGCAGTTTTCCCAGAAGGATTTGGGCAGGATATGTGTTGGCAGGTGAGTCTTCACCACGCGGGGTGAGGGCATGGTGACCAGTAGGTCTGTTCCTAGGGGATCCCAGAGCACTTCCTCAGTGGGCCCTTGGCAAAGACCCTTGGAACTCAGCCCCTGTGGGGTACCTCTGCACCTCACTACCTGCTGCTATCTTCCCGGGGGCAGAGAACTCCAGCATGGGCACTCTCTTGCTGATAATGTCCCGCTTGCACTTCTCAGGATCTCCGCCTTGCAGGATCATGTCCACAATCTCGGTGACCCAGGTGGTGCCTGGGGAAAGGAACCCATCAAGGGGAGCAGCCAGGGCAGCATTGCATGTCTCAGCACTGACAATCCCTCAGAGCTCGACCAGCTGCCATGGGGGAAAAGGGAAATCCTACACAACTCTGTCCTGACAGCCCCTAAATGCCCCCAGGTAGTGGGTCTCAGCTGAACAACACACTTGCCCACCCAGTACCAGCACACCTGGTTGCCTTGGGGATGCTCACCAGATTTGGGGTAGGTGACCACCACGATGTCTTCAGGGCGGCTCTGGAAGCTGTCAATCCGTTCCCAGTTGTGGGCAAAGGCATTGACCATGGGGATACCGTGCACTGTGAGCCAGGGCTGACGCAGATAGGAGTCTGGATTGGCCATCCTGTTGGGGACAGGGACATGTGGCAGGGCTGGCTGATGAGGGGAGG
>VXAX01001959.1:0-36122 GCA_013399835.1 Leptocoma aspasia
CGATAGTCCACAGTCAATCTCCAATCTGTCATACTTGTGCACAGGCCAAATGGGACTGTTGAAGGGTGAGTGGGTTTTGCTGACCACCCCTTGGCTCTCCAGCTCATGGATCATTTTGTGGATGCAGATCATGGCATCTCGATTTGTCCAATACTGCTGGCGGTGCACTGTCGAGGTGGCAATTGGCACGTGTTGCTTTTCCACCTTCAGGAGTCTTACTGCAGACAGGTTTTCTGATAGTCCAGGTAAGGTTTTCAACTGCTTAATGTCCTCTGCCTCTACAGCAGCTATTCCAAAAGCCCACCTGAGTCCCTTTGGGTCTTTGTAATAGCCGTTCTGGAGGAAGTCTATGCCTAGAATACATGGGGCCTCTGGGCCGGTCACTATAGGATGTTTCTGCCACTCTTCCAGTCAGGCTCACCTGGGCTTCCAACAGAGTCAATTGCTGCCATCTCCCCATCACACCAGCAATGGAAACAGGTTCTGCCCCCACATGTCCCAATGGCATTAGGGTACACTGCACACCAGTATCAACTAAGGCTTCATATTTTTGTGGCTCTAATATGCCAGGCCATTGGATCCACACCGTCCAAAAGACACGGTTTTCTCCTTGCCTCTTCCTTAGCCAGAGGCAGGGCCCCTCTAACCCTGGTTATTATTTCTTTCTTGGGCATACATACTAGAGGTTCCTTCAAGGGGATCTGACAGATCATACCCAGCAACTTGGTCATGGGAGGTTGAGGCTACCTTCACTTTGCTGGAACTCCCTCGGTTAATGTTTCCCTCCTTGAGTTAATGCACCCATGCTGCCAGGACAGAAGTGGGTTTCCCATCCCACCTTCTCATGTCTTCCCCATGGTCACACAGAAAAAAACCACAGGTCAGCTTGTGAGGTGTACCCTCTCTCTCTAGCTGGGGGATGTTGGGCTCTGACTCTGGGGCCTGTAACTTGCACTGGTGCCATATGGGAACTGTTCCTCCTCACCTCCTCCCTTATCTCCCTCATTTCCTCTTTGAGGTCCTTAATCACAGCAGAGACATGAGCCTGCATCGAGCCATTGATCATACTCTCGTAATTTCTAAGCTTGTTGGCAATAGAGCCCATTGTCTCTCGGTTGGTATCAGGATTTATTGTTTCAATGAAGGTGGTGTATTGAGATGGCCCTAGATTTGCCAGACTCCACAACATTTGCCCTGTGCACCTGACCTTGTTGGGGTCATTATCATGCTGTCCATCCCTCCCAAAGAGTACCTCCAATACTGCCACTTCTCTCAGNAACTACTGTATGATATCATTAGCATTTAGGGAGAATCTGCGCCCTTCAAAAACTGGTGGGGCAGACTCAAAGTGATGGTTGAAGGGTTGGGAGAAAATTTCCCCCTGTGTCATTTCTTCACAGTAGGTACCATTATTAAAATAACCCCAAAAACATACAGTTAGTGTATAATAGCTCTGAATCCACATGCCTGCCTTCCAGAGGAAGTTAAAGATCCATGAATTCCTCACCTTATTAACCCATAAACCAAACTGGATAATAGCCACAGTAGCCTTAGTTATAGGACCTGTGTTTAGATAAGGGCCTGCAAATGGAAGAAATAACAGGCATGAGCATGTGCCACCCAAACCAGGGTAAACTAGACTACATGGTGACACTTCATGAGGTTTCTATATCAGCACACAAAAATTAGTTTACTCAAGAACTGTTATTCCTTTTTCTCTTGATGCCCTCGGCCCCTACGTTGGGCACCAAAATCTGTCTTGGTTTGAAGAGAGAGGTGTCTGGTAAGGAAGGCAGAAACCTCCCTTGAAATGGAAAATGTAATCTCCCTCTCTCTGAATTATTATAATTTAGAAATTAAGAGGCTCTCAGGCAAAGATATGGGAATATGAGTAACAGTCATTTACTAGGAAAACTAAAAAAATATATAAATGTAATACTACAAACAAACAAAAAAGGAAGACCTCTGACAGAGTCAGGATACAACCTGACACCCTGTTGGTCAGGGTGTTGGTAGCAGTCCCATTAAATGATGGCTGCAGTCCTGGAGTGACAGATGTGGTTCTGCTGAAGCAGTGATCCTGTAGAAGGGTGTAGGTTTTCCTCTGAAGGTCCAGTGGTGTTGTAGATGGGCCTGGTCTTCCTCTGGGAATCCAGTGGAGAAGAGGATACTCCTCTTGGAGAAGAAGCTGCTCTGGTGTCCCAAAAAATCTCTGCTTATATCCAGGTAGGAATGCTTGGCTCCTCCCTCTGGGTGGAGCATCTCACAATGAGATGATGTAATTTTATCAGTCATGCAGTGAGACTCAATGGCTCATTAACAGTAGATATCTCCCCAGAAGGACTGGTTGTGAAAGAGATAAAGAAAACTGCCTAATGAAAAGAAGATAACCTCTAACAGATGGGAATAGAATACCCCTACCCACATGTTGGAACCCAGGACAATAATTTTCCTGCTTTTGCTCTCTTTTTAATCACTCCTGGTTGTCCTCCTCCCTCCATTTGACCCTTTGCAAAATCCTTGAGGATTTGGGAAAAAACAGAGAGAAATTGGCACAAATCCCACAAAACAGGATTAAATTTGGAACTACAATAATCAGAATCCAAGCCTTTGGCTCTGGCTGAGTAATCCCTCAACTTCTGCCTGCTTTTTATGGAGTAATTCCATGTGTTTGGTGACAAATTAAGGATTTGCTCTGCATGGAACCAACAAGGAATGAGCCCTGCTGCAAGTTCATCTAGGGGGACACACAAGGAGGAAGGGAACATAAAGTGTTTAAACCAGGAATTATTTCCATTTTCTGGAAATAAGATCCACCACAACCAAAGGAATTATAAAGCCATGTAAAAACACCATTCCCAACTAATGTCTTTCCCAAATTCCCCGCAAAAACCACACATTTGCAAACAAACCTTCATTACAAAAGTAAATTTATTATGACCTCACTTTTATAGCTCTATTTTTTAAATTCCTCATAACAATTTATAAATAACTCCTGGTCGTGGTTGCCACAGCTGGGGGTGAGTTTGGTGTTTGGGAAGGTACAAAAAGAAGGAGATTTTGGGAAGCTTGGTGGGACTACAGCACCATGGCCTGGGGATTCCCGAGGAGCAGCGGAGCCAGGCGCAGGAGAGCCCGCATGGGGACGTGCAGCCTCCGCAGCTTCAGCAGCAGCTCTGAGAAGTTCCTGCTCCCTAAAAACATCCAAAGCAAAGGAGAAGGGTGTAAAAATGAGCAAAGATTTGCCCAGAATTGGAGGGGGAAGCTCCAGGGAGCTCTGGAGGTCTCTTCCCATGTATCCGTTTGTTGTGCGCTGGTTGGAAAGTGAAGTTCTATAAGAGATCTCAAATCCAGGAAGAAGGAGAACACAGAGGAAAAGAACACCCAGAAGAGAGGTGTGTAACAGGCAACTAGAATCTTGCATGCCCAGACACAGGAATTTGTAGCCAGCACAGGATTCCTGGGATAGGCCTCAAATCCCTCATGGATGTGGTGACATTTCTGCCCCAGCCCTAAGCAAGGAACAGAGCTCCCAAAATTAAGGTCCAGCTGCCTTTCTTTTCCCTTAGTAACCTCAGGACTGGTGTATTCCCAGGCTGCTGAAGGGCAAGGAAAAGGTGCCCAGTGAAAGGATCCAGGATTTCCCCAAGTCCCAGTTTCAGACTCACCTTCCAATCCTCCAGCTGCCAGCTGCCCTGGTGTGGGCACAGAGTGGTAAATCAGGAAGCATGCCAGCATGCTCAGCTGGGATTCCTCAGGAGCCTGCCCGCTTAGGTAGGAATGCAGGGACATGTCCCCTCCGGCTGCAAAGCACAAGGAATACCTTTGGTGACATTTGGGAAGCAGGATAAAGCACAGATAAATACCACTGAAGTCTCCATTCCCCACAGAAGGTGGGCTGGGAGGTTGTTTTCCAACCTCCTTCCTTCTGCTGTGGCCACCCTACAGTGGTCACCATTTGCTTTTGCTCTGGGAAAAATCTCCCTGTGCAAGATGAGAAAAGAATTTTCTCTGGGAAACATCATGTTCCCTGCTAAAAACCTCCCGCCACTCCTGGCAAACACAATTCTCCAGGGAATGTTCCACACCAAACTGAAAACGCCCTCCCTTCCCTCATCAGTTTTCCATACTTTTGAGACAAAAATCAACCTGGATCAGCAAGACAAGAACCAGGTGAGCAAAATGAGGTGGGCTTTAAGGTCCCTTCCAACCTAAACCATTTCGGGATTCCAACACTGGTTGGATTGAAATTACTCCTCTACCTTGAAGCCACTGATCCAAGGTGTTATCTATGGTGCACTTCATCACTGGCAGGAATTCCGAGTTCATGAAGAGCCCTCGGGTTGGATTCCTACTCATCCTCTCCTGGTGGCTTCGGGAGTTGAAGAATTCCAGCACCAGCTTCATCTGCCACAGCTCGAAGGTCTCGGACATTTCCCGCCTTTCCAGCCTCCGCACGGCCTGGCAGCAGGAATTGGAGTAGGAATGAAACAGGAAGGAAATGGACTCCTCAACCCCTGCCCTCCCTCCTCTGGAAAAGCACATAGAATGGCCACTCTTTGCCCCCCAAAAAGTGGGAAAAAGTGTTGTTTCCAACAGGAACAGGAGTTTCCTACCTGGTCAATGGCGATGTATGTGGGCAGCATCTCTGGATTCTCCTGGGTCACGCACTCGTAAAGGATGGAGGAGAAAAGATCCAGGATTTCCTGTTTCTGAGGAAAGACAGGTGTCAGGCACAATTTATTCCAGGTTCCTGCCTCCACTCAAGTTAATCTATGCAGTGGCATCACAGAAATTTGGGATAATTAATGATACCACTTCTTCCTTGGGATAATTAAACTGGGTTTTATGCCCTCCCTTAAATAATTTTTAAAGAAATTCCATATAAAACACTTTCTGTGCCTTCCCCTAAATGCTTCATGGCTCTCTGGATTTGTTAAACACATTCCTCAGGGAACAGGACAAAAAATCCCAATATCAAACCAACAGGAATCAGAGGATCACCCTTGTATTACACAACATCCTGCAGGATATTCCCTGTTCCTGCAGATTGCAGGGCTAAATTCTGCTCTAGAGTTTAAGGCAGGTTTTCCCAACTTTTTGGAATAAGTGTTGGTCCACACCAACACTTCCTACCTGGCCCATGTTCACAGTCGGTTTGCAAAAATAATCGGCGAAGGAAAAGAGAGCGGGATCAGAAGTGAAAGCAGAAATTGCTTCTGGCTGGGAAAAAAGGGATTAAAACACATTCCTAAAATGAACTTCTTGAATTTATGCACAAAGATAACAACAACTGATTTCCGAAGTGTTCAGAACACAAGGGAGAAAACTGGAACCCACACCAAAGGTTGGAATCCACGTCTAAAGATTGGACTCAACGACCTAAAAGTTGGACTCAATTTGAAGGCTAGACTAGATGATCTAACGGTTGGACTCAGTGATCTAAAATTTGGATTCAGTGATGTAAAGGTTAGACTCCATGACCCTGGAGGACTTTTCCACCCTAAATGATTCCATGATCAAGCACTTCATGGGCAGGACATGTTCAAGACTTGTGTCTGCCCATGGCAGATGCACCTACATGTGGCTGTCCTGTGAAAGCCACCAGAATTCCCTCCCTCAGCAACATTCCTGGCAGGAACCACCCTGGGAGCGGTACCTTGAATGCCCGTGCTTCGGGGTTGCGGTGGGTGACGGTCTGTGCCAGGAGGCTGCGCCAGCCCATGGGATCCTCCTTGTAGGAGAGCTGCCCAGCTCGGAGCTTCACGTACAGGATGCCACCCTTGGAAAGGATCGACCTGGAATGGCACAATGGGGCCGATTTACAGAATCGGTTCAAAGAGAGGAAATTCAGGCTGGATATCGAGAAGGAATTCTTCTCTGTGAGCACGGGGAGGCCCCGGCACAGGTTTCGCAGAGAAGCTGTGGGTGCCCCATCCTTGGAAGTGTCCAAGGCCAGGCTGGACAGAGCTTGGAGCAACCTGGGGTAGTGGAAGGTGTCCCTGCCCATGGCATGGGTGGCACTGGGTGATCGTTAAATCCCTTCCAACCCAAAGCATTGTACTAATGGACTATGCTTAATTTAATCCTTCCAGTTGACAAGAGGGCAATCAATGGTTGGACACATTATCTTGGAGGTCTTTTCCAACCTAAATGATTCTGGGATTGATTAATGGCAAGTAAGTGACCTAAAAGCACCATGTTACTGAGCAAAGATAGAGCTCGTTTCTCCCACTCCTCACTGAGGAGTGCAAAGATGAGAACGATCCCGCCCTTCCTCCCCTGCCAAGATCCTGTATTCTGGTAAAATCTCTGGTTCCCACAGCTGCCCCTCACGTTTCAAGCATGTCATGAGGGCAGGTGGCACTTTGTCACATGGGGTGACATGAGAAAAAGCATTTCACAGGGCAGTAACAGTCCCCAACAGTCTGGGAAACGTGACATCACCATCACTCAAAACCAAACCAAAACCATGAGTTGTAGCTGCTCTCTGGTGCCTCCATCCCACTGCCAGTCTCTGTGGGTTTACTATCAGGTTTTCCCCGGCCCTGTTTTTTTGCATGAATTATTCACCTCAATGGGTGAAACCCAACTCTGCAGTTTCTTTCTTCCCCCCTAAAGTACTGTCAGATGCACAACAGTGACTTGATGAAACCCATGTTTCTTTCTGAGCTGTGGGAGGGTTTAAAAAAAACATGAAATACGATTACTACAAGGTCATGATTTAGTTGAGCATTAAAAAACACTTACTGGAGATGAGTCGTTCCCTTGCTTAAATCTATTAGTAATTCCCAGTACCGGGGGCCCTTCACTCTGATCTGTCAATAGAAACATTTTATTACTAAATATAACCAGAATCATTGAATTGAGAGGTTTCTACTGTTTTTTTCTGGGCTGTTTTGTAGTGTTGCCCACACAGAAAATTCAGGAGGAGGTTTGTGTCTCCTACAGGGAATTCCCTGCTGTGTCAGATCTTGGAAGATCTTGATCAAGACAGAAGACAGAAAATTGTCTTTGGAATCATAATGGGACAATGTCATCCAGAGTCAGGCTAAGGAATCAGAAACCATCGGATCTCAGATCCTGAGATTTGTGACACAAAATCCAGATGATTTTCCATTAAAAAAGAGATTTCCTCTACCTGCTTCAGTAAGTGGAGCTCTGGGAGAAGCGTGGGTGCCATCAGCTCCTCAGTGGCCTCCCCGTACCACTGTGTGCCCTGCAAAATGTCACGGGAGCCACAGGTTAGAAAAGCTCATTTCCATGGAAAAAGGAAGGAAAAGGGCATCTTGTGGGGAACAACTGCCCTGGGAGCAGGCAGGGGGTTCTGTTCCTAAGTAAACACAGGACTCCAAACTGTGTTTTCCATGGATGGATGCATCAACACCTAACACTGGGCAAGGCTGAAACATGAAGGTTTGGGAAGCAAGCTATAATGGGAACATGGAGAACTCTCTGCCAGAACCAGAGATGCACCTCTTCCCCCTAAAAATTCCAAGATGCTCAATTCTGAGCATCTCCCTTCTCCCATATAAAATAAATCCCACAGAAAGGACTCTTCCCTGAAGGACACCTGATGGAAGCACCAAGGAGAAACACCAAGTTGCTCATCTCAGAATTAGGAGAAGGCTTGGAAAACCACAAATGGTTCCAAGCCACCTCTGAGCCTTTGGAAATCCTTCTGAAGGGGGAGAAGAACTTGGATCAGTCAGGACACCCTTCCTTACCTGCTTGAAGACTCTGGTGACTCTCCCTGTCCTCCCTTCTGCTCTCCAGGTGCCACCAAAGCACACCTGAGGTGTGTGAGCGGGTTAAGCCCAGCCCTTCACTTACTTGTGCAGAATTCACCTCATCTCCACCACAGACTGAAACCAAACCCAAGACTGAAGGCCACTCCAACGAAAACTGGGATAAATCTGGGTATTTGGTCATCCCACAGCTCCTCAGGGCCTCCCAGCCATATTACCTTGTAGGTGACCTCTATGAGGGCGTAGCAGGGGGTGTTGGAATCCACGTCCACAGGAGTGAGGAGCCTGGGCTCAGCCGCCAGCACATACAAGTGACGCAAAGCCTGCAGGTGGTACCTGGGGTAGGAACCAGGAGCTCAGCACGGGCTAGGAATGATCCCAGACACCCAATTCCAGCTCCATACCCAAATACAGCTCGTTTAGCCATGGTATTGGTTAATTAACAGAACAGGGCTTAATGGAGCAGAACCAAAAGTAATTAGGGGTCATAAATGGACAGATCTTCCATGAAAATCTTTCCAGCTGAACAAACTGGAGCAGCCACATCACAGTAGAGCTGGTGTCTCCTCACTGACCAAAGATCCCTACCACTGTCACTTACTTCTTCTCTTTCCCACTTTTTTTTTTAATGGACAAGCTCCAAAAATTGATTTTTGCTAAAAATCCATAATTTGTCTTTTGTAAGAAGATGGTTCAGCTGAAGGAAATGGGATCCCCATGAAAGCCATACCGATTGTCTGTGCTGTGAACGGGGAAGTGAGGGTACAAAGCACAGAGGAGAGCAGCAATGGAGGAGTTGGAAGTGCTCAGGGAATATCTGTAGGTAAAAAACAACATTATCCTTTAGTTTTCCTTCTAAAAAACACAGGAGGCCAAAATATTTTGGTGGGATGAGGAAAGGAATTTCCAAAAGTGCATGAAGACAACAAGACTTTCTCTTGCAACAGAAGACACCTTTATGCATCCATGTATTAAAAAAAGGGAAATGGAGGAAATGGAAATGGAAATAAGAGCTGAGATCTGCCTTGGAAAAGGCCCATTACCTTCCTCCTCCCAGGAAGAGGAGCCCCAATGCCATGTGGTGAGCCAAGTGGAAGCCGTAGTTCATCTCTCCCCCTGTCTTCTTGTGCATGAAACGGCAAAGCTGGAGCACTTTGAGGTTCCCAGAGCCAGCCATGACCATGGCCAGGGCCAGGAGCAGGACACTCAGGCACGTTTCCAGGTTATAGTAACCTGTCTTCAAGCACAAGAGAGGTTTCATCACAATTCCATGGCCAACAGCACATTCTGGGTGGGATGATCCACCACTTTCTACCCTGGAGCTTGAAAACCACATTCCCCAGAAAGAGGGAGAGCCAGCAGTCCTTCAATGATCCGCAGCTCTGCCACATCCTATATATCATTTGTAATCCAGGAAATTAAAAGGGCTGGGTTTGTTCCCATTGAGGTTTTGCTGAGGGTCACACAAAGCCATCTTTTTGCTTGGAAAAACTTACTATGGATGCTGTCGGAGCTGACAAGCACTTCAGGAAATCCGTGGCATATTTGTACTAGAAAGAAAAGAAATGCCCAGTGAATATGGATCCAAAAGGTGAGTGACAGCTCCCTGGGAAGTGAATCAAATCAAATAACCCTCCTTTTACCAGGCACTGAAATGCTGCCAGATTTTCTGACCCGGCAAAACGAAATCCCAGGGATAAACACGCTCCAGCGATGATGTAGACGTGAGCTTGCCTAAGGAACAATATAAACAGGAAATGACTAAATGTTCCTCTTCTCCTCCTCTGAATACACACAGGAGCACAAACTCCTTCATCCCTTAAAAAGAAAAGGGAAGACTCATCCTTTATAAGATATCCCATATAACAAAACTCTCCTTTACAGGACAGTAGAATTCCCTAGGAGGAGATTTTTGGGATGTTACTCACGCCAGTGTTTCCAAGCTCAGATCTTCAGAGGAAGGCAGCTCTGCTGCATGAAGAGAGATAATGTTTTCTCTTATGATCTGTAAAAAGCAGGAAAGGAAAATAAATCCAAGGGAAAACTGATGACTAATTGAAACTGTGGCCATCAAGAGTTCATAAATGATACCAAACAGGTCTAAGGGAAGGAAAAGCTGTTTTTTCCCCAACAGTGACCATCAGCATCCTGTAGTTCTCATAGGTATTGAGCTCATTTGGTCTTAAAAATTCCATACAGTATCTTGGAATATCACTGATTCCACTGTTGGCAAATTATTCCTAATGCTCAACTCCATGCAGCAGTTTTGGACCTGGCAATGCAGGGAAAAGTTTAATCCCTTCCTTTCCCTGACATAATTTTGTGTCTGGAATAATCCCATCTCTCCTCAACCATCTCCTTTCCAGTCAGTGGTGCTCCTGATGTCCAGGGAGCCTGTGGAACAATCACCTCTGCCATGTTAATGCTCATTTCCTCGTGCTCCTGATCTAACTATGGAAATACCCACACAGAAAACAATCCAGGGAGGTGTAAAATTGAGAAGCAAACACACCACACATAAACAAACACCTACCTGAGGTACGTTGCTGTTGACCCACTTGGAATTGGGCAGGATGTCATCCCACAGAATCAGGCATCGAGCCAGGGTCTAGAAAAAGGGAGAAAACCAAATCGTGAGGGAGAAAATTTATCTATGGAATTGGGAAAAGCTATAAAAATACATCTAAAAATTTAATGTAACATTCCCCATAAATTCTGTCTTTCATCTATTTCTCCCTAAATTCTGTCTCCATGACAAGGAAGCTGCCACACTAAAAGGAAGAATTGTTGGAAGGGGTGAGTTTCGCTGGGAAGCAAAGGATTCTGGATGATGGGTATGTTGGGCTGCAATTCCTAAACATCATTTAAAGAGACTGAGGAATGAACCCAAGGAAAATCTTACCCTCAACAAAAGGAATTCTGGTTTGACAAAGTCCAGCAGATACATAGTGTCTGGTGCTTTCAGCCATTCAGCAATGGATCTGCAGGGCGTGGCAAAAGAAAAGGGTTTCCAGGTCATATTCCAGCAATTCCAAACCTCAGCAGAGCCAACACTAGGGCACTTTAACCCTGCAGGAATTCCCAGGTCAGTACCTGTTGTTGGTCTTCAGGTAGATCATGGCAAGTGCAAGGGTGGCACCTGGACATGTCACATCCACGTTGATGGTGTCTCCTTCCTGGGAAAACACAGGGAACACTTCCCACAGGCTCACTTGGAAGCGGATGATGCTCCCAAAGTCATGGAGACACCTCCCAGACTTCCAACTTAAATGAACCAGCACTGGCATCACATACCTTGATTTGGTAACTGGGAGATTTGTGCTTCTCCCTGTGCATTCCCACCTGGAATCTCCTGTGCCCCCCCACCATGTACTGGTAGAGCTGCTCAGGAACGTTGAGGTCCAACATCCCAATCAGGTTACTGCCATGCTAAGGAATGGAAAGAAGGAAAACATGGAAGTGCCTTCCTCTCAGGGAAAAACCCACAGGCAGCTGGGAGCGAAGGATGGAACAGCTCTTGGAATGCCATCGCAATGGATAGTGAGTCTCCTAACTGCAGCTGACTTACCCCAAGGCACACCATTCCCAAGGCCAGCCCTGATGCCAGGGAATAGGACTCTCTGTCCATGCAATATTCCATTTCTGGGCCAGGGGGACGACCTGGAGAAACCAAACCAGCAAAATTCACCTTTGAAAATTCCAGCTTATTGCTTAATTCCTACTGAAAGGATAAAAAAATCTGTCCCTCCTCAGGGAAGTCCTCAGTGGAATGACAAGGAACTGGCAGTTCATCCATCCACTCCCAAATAGCAACTCCCTCCTAAATGTTATGGTTGGAGTTTAGAGCCATGGTGAAAATGCCAAGTTTAACTGAGGATACTTTAAGATCCTGAACCAATCCAAATGCTGTTACTAAAAAAGGATTGCACATATCCAATTTCCAGAAATGCAGTAATTTCAACCTTAAAATGTATCCAATTCCCTGTTTAATAAACCTCACAATTTCCAAGTATAGTCCCATGTAAACATGGAGAAAAGCTGTTATAAATTAATTTAGAATGAGAGCACAAGTGAGATCACACATCTGCTGTTCACATCAGCTCTTAAGGCCTAGTAGTTAAAAACCCTTAAAATTCCAAACAGGGGAATTTAGGACACCAAATTTCCAGGTAGAAGAAGTAGGAACAGTAATGATGTTGCCACGTTTCTTTTCCTAAATCCAGTGACTTTCCTTTTTATGCTGCACAAGCTCCCAAGAGGGACCATGAGGTTTGGAAAATGGGAGAATGTTTTGGTGGGAAGGTGCCAACGTTACAATTCCCAACTCCCTGGTGCACATGGCAACTATCCCAGCCCTCATCCCGTTTTTCCAGTGTTGGCACCCACCTATCTCAGCCAGCAGCACTTCAGCAGTGTGCCTGTGGGCAGTGCCCTGGTAGACCAGGCCTATCCCGACCACGGCAGCCACCTGGACATTGTGGGGAACATCCAGCTCCGTGGAGGTGGGCGGCAGCAGGGCAGGGATGTGGATGCTCAGCAGGCGGGTGATGGCCATGTCCATGGTGCCCAGCTTGGCAGCGGAGACGCCGAGCAAGAGCCCTATACTTGTCATCTCATGGCCCTGGGCAAGGGGACAAGGAGCAGTGAGGCATGTACAGGAATGGGAAAACCGCTGTCCCAGTGTTCCAGTGGCCTATCCCAATGAGCCATGCCCAGGGGGGAAAGATCTGGTGGTAAAACTGCTGGAAATCTTTGAACAGAAATGAAGTTTCCTCATTCTGCAGAATCCCAGAATATTTAGGATTGGAAGGGACCTCTGGAGATCATCCAGTCCTTTCCCCTTGCTCACTTAGAGCAGGTGACACAGGAGCACATCCAGGTGGGTTTGGAATGGAGTTTCTTCAGAGGCTCCATGCCCTCCCTGGACAGCCAGTTCTCCACCATTTCCATGGAAAGACATCCTTCCTCACATTGAGAAAGGATCCTTCCAACCCAAACCATGCACCATGACCATAATGAAGCAACTCAGACATTCTCCCACACCAGGAAACTTCCAATGCAGCAGTTCAAAGAAACCTGTTGATTTTTCCTTCCTTGTTTTGCCTAAAGAATCCAATCCCACTGAGATCTGGCTCTTGGATGTGCCAGAAGGCCTCACCTTTGTTAGGTAGTCGTGGATGTTAAGGGTGGCCAGCTTGGTGAGGTGCCCATTGAGGCCCAGTGCCATGAGGAACCCCGCATACTCATTGGCCAGCTCAGCAATTTTGGGCTTGTTGTAGACAATCCAGGCGGAGTCAATCTGAGAAGCAGGAGCGATCTTCAGGCCAGCGGCCACTCCGTTGTGGAAGCTGGCCCAGCAGGCCATGTTGGGGGGGACATCGATGTTCCCGCTGTTCAGATCCACAGTGGTGTTCCTCGGAGGAGCACGGCCTGCCATGGGAGAGGGGATAACAGCAGTCATGAAAAGCCAAGCTATTCATCCAGTGCCAAGTGAGGGAAGGGTTCAGATTCAAGAATATTCAGGAATGTCAGGACAGCCCTTTGCAGGATCTCCATCCTGTATGACACCAGCACTGTTTAGGCCATTTTTCCACTTCTCTCTCCTTCTGTACCTGATAAAAGGTTTCAGTGTTTGGTAACACTGGCTCTGACCATTCCAGAAGGATTTTCCACCATTCTAGGAGGCAGATTCAAAGCCCAAAGGAGCTGCTTCCTCACAAAACCCACACTTGAGCCATGAAATTCTTGGTGGAGAAGATGCTATAAAAATTACTGTAATGGGATAACAGGTGGAAGAAAGCCCATCCTGCGCTGGGATGGACTGGGAAGGAACCCCTGACCAACGTACCAGTGAGGTTCAGCTTAGGGATAGGCAGCTGCTCTGTTGGCACAGGATGGTAGGAGAACAGGGTGAACATTCCTCGTCCAACTGGGAGCGCCATGGTTCGCTGGCACAGCTGCAGCAACCTGGTAGGGAGGTGAATCCAAAACCATATGGAAAATTTTCCCAAATATAAATGACCTACAAACAACAGGCACTGGACAGAACCATTTTTCCCTCATTGTGACTTCTTCCTTTTCCTTTTGAACCTTTCCTTGGTCCTTACAAGGTCCATCTCCAAGATATCTTTTAGCTGTTGGAGCCTGGCACTATTTTTACCTTAAAGTTGGTTCAATAAATCCATTCCATGAACACTTCCCAGCCATGTTGGAAGCAATGTGAGAGGAGAAAGCCAAGCAAAGATGGTTACCCTGTGGGACCCTGCTATGAGTGGTGACAACACCGAGTAGTAACCCACGTACAGAGGTGATAAGGTGCTTCCAAGAATGCCGACCACAATCCTCTATAATTTAGTCTGGAAACACTTTTTAGACTTGTTAGATTACTCAGCTCCTTAGGTCAGACTCAGAGCATGTTGCATGGTAATTGTGTTCTCAGGTTTGCTTTTTAATTTGGTTTTTAAAGAAGGGGTTTTTAACCGCCCCCCAAAAGTGAATAAAGCAGGACAGGGATAACTGAGGCCACTGGACACAGGTTTCAAAGGAATGGGATGGGGCAGTGAATGTGCTTTCTGTGGAATTCCAAAGTCCCCTGTCTCAAGACCAGCCTATCACAAAGGGTTCTCCAGATTTAGGCAGGGCATGGATGGTTTGGTCTCTACAGAGTAGGTCCTGCTTATATTTCACATTTTTTGGGCAGAAGAAAGTGCTACAAAATCCTTTCAACCCCAACTGACCTCAGTGTGCTGTTTGTCCTTCCCAAGAGCCCCCAACTCCAACACAGCAGAGCTGTGATATCTGCAGAACTCCAAAGACTTGGATTATGATTTTTTAAAAAATTAGATTCTGATATCCCCACAACCTTTCAGCTGAACGAAATACTGGGAAATAGAAACAGCTGGAAATGGAGAAATTTCCAAGGCCACATTGGATGGGGCTGGGAGCAGTCTAGGATAGTGGAAGGTGTCCATAGCCATGGCAGAGGTTGGAATGAGATGAGCTTTAAGGTCCTTCCAAACCCAACCCAACTCAAGCTATTCCACGCTTCCAGGGTTCCTTACCTGTTTTCCTTCTCCTCAATGTACTCGTGGTCACTGGCTTCTGGCATCTGCACCACGTTGACCCGGACGGGCCGGGCGCTCTGAAGGAGCCTCCGCACCTCCTGCACCCTCAGGTCCTCGCTCCAGATCAGGGACATCACCTCCTCGTTCATGTCATTCATGCCATCCTCATCCTCCTCCGACTCAGCTGCTGACGGAATATCCGAGGACAGCACTGTGCCCATGGACTGCAAGGGAAAGGGAAAAGACAATTCCCAGGGGGAAAACTGTCAGGAACGCACCACATCCTGAACTCACCCAGCGCAATGATGGGTCTGTACACAGAAGGGACAGACACACCAGTGGAGGGTCACAGCATTCCCATGCTCCTTACAGGAATTTAAAGGCCTGGAAGATTTCCAAACATGGAAATTAAGTACTTATCCACAACCAAATGGGATAAATAACTAAAGACAAGAGGATATGGCACCTCAAATACATTGAGGAGGTGACGTGTGACGAAGTTCTTGTCCTTTCAAAATCCTTGTTTCAGAGCAGTCAAAGGAGTTTTCCTTTCCCTGCCTACTCCATTAGCCCAGTTCGTGATTATCCCAGTTTGTGATCAGCCCAACCAGAGCTGCTGTTCTGCAGATTCTGCTCCAAACCCTGTGTTATTTTTCAAAGCGTCGATGTTTTCACACATCAATTTGGATTCCCTTCACAACCACCTTGGAAAAGCAAATTACCCATTAAAACAGCCTGCACAGCAGAAAATCCCAACATTGCTCACTATCAGAAAACTTGGGATTCACCACAGCACCAGAATGGTTTTGGAACTTCCACACAATACCAGAAAAGCACCAAAGCTTAGGAGCACTCTTGGAAAACCCTTTTTCCATGCAAGATTTAAGAAATGCTTTTCAAAAACTCTGCTCTTCTGTTTGTTCACATCACACAAGTGATGAGAGGACCCAAAGGGAACATATCTTCCTGTGGTTCTCTGTGTACACATGGCCCCAGGAAGGCAAGTATATGAGCTGATGAATGAAACCCAATTTCTCCTGGTAAATCCACCCTCAATCTCAACACACAACTGCGCCACCCAGAGCAGCAGCATCCGTTCTGAAAAAGGAAACTCCATCCTGCCCTCCTGAGAAACGACAAACAATTTGGCATTTGAAGCTCACTTTGGCCTTTTAGGGTCACATCAACTTGAGGCATTGTTATAAGTGAGTGATAAAATCAAATTTATCATCATTTTTGACGATTTGTGAGGCTTTCGGCTGGGCACAGCTTCCACCAGCAGCAAACAAAAAGGATTTTTTGTGTGGTGGCAGGTGGGGTTTGACCTGGAGTTAATTAACCTTTCTGCCAAAATAATTACAGTTTTGATATGCAATTAGTCATAAAGCCTTTGCTGTAGAAAACTGTTAATAACTTTAATATCCCTTCCAAAGCTGAGACAGCAAAAAAGGATCTTGACCAAGATGGACTTGAGATTCAGCTCCAATTCCTGACTTTGGAAAAGGCTCCAATCTTCTGACTTGAAGGGGCTTTATGTCAGCCTTAAGAAGATTTTTGGCTTTCAACAAAGGATATCTCAGTGATGTACAATTCCTTGGGATGCTGGTGATTGCCACCATCAGAAGAAAATGTTGAAGAGAAAAACACCATACTGTTTTTTTAATAATTTAACCTCAGGATACAAATAACTAAAACCTTTTTCGGGAAAAAAAGAGAAATATGGCAAGCGTATTTCCAAACCCAGCTCTTCTAGTGTAAAGGAGAATGCCGGCCATGCCAACACAATGAGCCTCTGACAAATACCCACTTCTGGCATGATTTGATGGCAGAATCTCTGGAGAAAGCACCAAAGGACGGGAGGAGGAGGAATCCAACAGCTCTGGAGGCAAAACTTTTGTCTAAATTTTAAAATGTGATTTATCTTGAGTTTTCCCAGCTACCCATGATTATCCATCCCTGCTGGATGTTGGTTTTCACACCAAAACCCTTATACATGTAAAGCCTCAATTTTGTTGCCCTCAGTCTGGGAATTAAGCTGGAAATTCCTGAGCTGGGTGCTCTGCCCAAACCCTGGGATTGGGAAATACATTTGTTGCCATACTCACGGATTTTCCCTTCTGCAGGCTCCCTTCCCAGGCCTGTTTGGACAAATCCTGGCGGCCGATGAGGAGGCAAACGGCTTCCGGCCAGTCCGAGGCTGGCTGCTCCCGGCACTGGTAGATGGCATCTTGGATGGGAAGGGCCACGCCAAAGGGAAGAGATTCTAGATCCTTCAAGGTGAAACCTTAAAATTAAGGAGGGAAAAAACCCCAAATAAGTGTTATCAATCCCAGATAAAGAGTGTTTCCTGTTATCCAAGCACATGGTTATTTGGGAATGTTGTTGTTCTGCTCTTACCAACACTGGTCATCCAAAGGACCAATTTTTCAGCCAGGCTGGAAACAGAAGTGCTGGATTTGAAACTGCACCTTGAAAATTAAGGAGAACCAAATAAAAACTCATCCAGAAGTCAGCAGGAAGTCACAAACTCAATAAAACAACACCAAAAGTCTCCATACCGATTGTCATCCTGCTTCATCTGCTGCTTCCGTTGGCCTAGGAAAGATAAGGCTGTATTAATTCCATGTTTTCAAAGCTTGAGGCACTCCCAGGATGGAGTCAAAGCATCCTCACCTGATGTGATCTTGTACAAATAATGGGAGGCTTCGTTCAGCACGGCACTCTCGTCCCCAAGGATATACAGAGCCACACTCTGGGGAGGAGAGACACCAAAAAAAGTAATTTTGAGGCTGATATTCCTTTGCTCCCCAGAAAAAAAGGCAGGAAGCAACTGGAATAAAACCTCAGAAGTGGAGCAGGTGTATTGTGGGGAAAAGGAGACTGAAACAACTGAACAAAAAAGTTTTAAGATTAAAATTTTGGGAAAAAAAAAATCCACCCTGAAACAACGTGCTGAATTTTCCCTCATTGCTCCAGAGATAAAAGATAAATATCTTCCCAAAAGAAAAACATGTTCCCAGTTATCCTTCTTGTGTTTCTCACATCCCATTTCTCCTGCAGGACTGTCCTGAGTTGCAAGATGTGGGTAGGGGTATTCCATTCCCATCTGTTAAAGGTGGGGCAGTTATCTTCTGTTAATTAGGCAGTTTTCTTTATCTCTTCCACAACCAATCCTCCCTCCAAAGAAATATCTTCTGTTAGTGAGCATTAAGTCTCACTGCACGACTGATAAAATTCCATCATCCCATTTTAAGATGCTCTGCCCAGAGAAAGGAGCCAAGCATTCCTACCTAAATATAAACTGAGATTTAGAACACCACAAACAGCCTTTTCCCACTAGATTCCCAGAGAAGCAGTTTTCTTCTCCACTAGATTCTCAGCAAAAGCCCATCTATATACCACCACCGGACCTTCAGAGGAAAACTACACCTTTCTACAGGATCACTGCTTTAACAGAACCACATCTGTCACTCCAGCAGGACTGCAGCCATCATTTAATGAGACTGCTATCAGCACCCTGACCAACAGGGTGTCAGGTTGTATCCTGACTCTGTCAGTAGTTTTTTTTCCTATTTGTTTGTAGTATTGCATTTGTTGTTTTTTAATTTTCCTAATAAAAGAACTGTTATTCCTATTCCCATATCTTTGCCTGAGAGCCTCTTAATTTCAAAATTTTAATAATTCAGAGTGAGGGGGATTACATTTTCTGTTTCAAGGGAGGCTTCTGCCTTCCTTAGCATACACCTGTCGTTTCAAACCAAGACAAGGACACACACATTGTTTGTAGACACCCTCTTCCACTAGGTCTCCTCCACATCTTGGATATTTTGTGATGGTTCCAAGTGAAAAGCTGTTGGGTCCAGCCAGCAGAATTCAAGGGATCAGTCACTATATTTTGACAATTCTGGGAAAGATCACATCCAGGTAAAATGATTTTGTGGGCTTTATGAAGATCTTTCAACTCTAAGCTCTGCAAGGACAGATCAAGCGGAGAGAGGAGGAAAATAGATCCTGGCTTTTTCTCCCTGTTTTTCCTCCTTAGGCACCTCAGGATCAACACCTCTGCTCCCAGCTGGAAGGGTTTTCCCATCAACAAGTAAGGAAGTGATGCTGAACAGGAGATACCATCAACACTCACAGGACTAAATACTGATGTTGGGGCATGCCCAAGGAGAAAACTGGGGAATTCTCATTCCCAAAATACAGGTAACTCCAAGTTCCATCATTACTTTGCACAAACCACAGAAAAACACAGAAGCAGTGAAGCTGCTCAGTTCCAATACATCCCTCCCACATGGAAAACCCATCCAGTAAATGAATGCCTCCATTATAATCACCTTCCTTTAGAGATGTTTCACTCCCAGGAAATTCAGCAGCTGGAGCAAACCCTGCCCACAGGGCAGTGCTGACAGAACAAGGCATATTCCCTGTATTCCCTGTCCCCCAGTACTCACCAGTACCACCAGTTTGCTCCTTTCACAGATCCCTGGTAAGTAGGGATAAGGCTGCACTCCTTCTCCCTTCAGGCAGGAACTCAGCCAGTGGAAGATACTTGGAGGCTCAGCAGAAAAAAAGGAGGGATGGAGCATGAAACCTGTTTGGACTTAAGATGAACAGCAAAGACTGTGAGCTCAGGGAAAAGGCACAAGAATTCCTCACCATTCCCAATTCCTCCAGTATTTCCTTCAACAACAAAAATCCAGCATTTCCCCCCAAAATGTTACAGATCTTTCCTGTCAGATGGGATTTTATGACAGGAATGAAAACTCAAGCCATCTATTTAAGGAAGAAAAATTATCTCAAAGGAATTAGCAGGGGATAATCCTCCAGAATGAGGGGAAAGTTAAAAACAAAAGGAATATCAAAATACCACTGAGTAGTCAAAGGTTTAAACTCACCCTGGTCAATTATGCAGGTCTGCCTGAAGGTTTTGACAAGGGCTGGGTAGTCCCTGTAGTAATAATCCATGTAAGCTTCCAGTTTTAAATCCCTGGAATGAGGGAGAGGGGAGTCATAGACTGGGAAAAAAACATTCCAACCTCTTGGATGCTACCTTTGGACAGTTGCTGCTACTGGGGAAGAATTTGGAGCCATGGAACAAATAGGAAAGGTTTGAAACATTCCTTTCCTTAAATATAGGGCAAGTGTGCTCCAATTTGGGCAATCTCATCAAAAGAAACGATTTTTCCAGTGGGAATACCTGGCCAGCTGAACCAGGAGAACCATGAGGGAACGGAGTCCTTCTCCCATCAGACTGTTCAGTTTGAGCTCCTCATAGATGAGGTGGAGAACAAAGAAAATGGCAGGAATGTGGGAGAAAAGGAGGGTGGAGGAATCCAAACTGAGGCTCTGGGAGAAGTCATCCTTGGAAGCGGAAACTTCCAGAGGGTCCAGGCGCAGAGCTTTGGCAATGGGATGAGACTCAAAATTCCTGTGGTAGTCAGAGCTCAGGAGATATTCCCAGTCCTAGAGCAAAGAAACAGGAAAGAAAGACAGAGGATCCACGGTAAACACGATTTCCAGAAAGGTAATTGCAAAGCACTGCTACAGAGAAATTTTTTCCTTAAAAACCAAGCCAAATATAACTGAGGGAACCATTTCTTACCTCATCTGAACCAGTTTCTGATGGCCTTGCCTTCTTTGGAGCAATGACTGGGGAGAGCGATCCTTCAAAATCAAGCTGCAGCAAATAAAACAAATAAAGATAAAAAGAAAATTAAGTAAAAGCAGCTCAGGAGTGAAAATTCCCAAGGTTTCCTAGGTGAATCACAACATCTGAACTCGAGCCAAGTAGGACAGACTTGTGGCTTGAGGTACTTCTGGATTTGCTGAACAAACCCCAGAAATCCAAAACCCTCTTTAAGGAACAACAGTCTGAGTTGTGACCTGTGTTTAAACTCAGAATCAATTTAATATGAATGAGATTAACCAAATTTAATATAGCAGTGTTAGGTGTTGAGCTGGAGTCAAATCTTCATCATTTGTTTTTATAATAAGCACCTTGTAAACCTATCTCATGATAAAGACAGAGTAAAATAGGCCTGAAAATTAGAAATGAAGAATGAATTTGCTCACATTCCGTGTCCAGCAGAGCCTTTCAGTGTTGTAACCCATCATGTTCATGAGACAGGTGACAAATAAATTCCACTCTGAGTGGTAGCTGGGTCCTCCGGGAGCGTTGTAGGCATTGTACCACTTCACCAACATCTGCACAGCTGCTTCCTTGGGCAGGATAGCTTTCACCCCCTGCAGGCATCTTTTCACTGTTGGAAAAGAAGGCAATCATCCATCAGCTCTGGTTTCCTGGGATTTGCTTCATCAGTGATGGAAACCTCCACAGGTTCCTCCTGTTGGACATGCTAACAAAGCCACAAAACTCCAACAGCTCTTCCTTGAGTTGAGCACAAATCCTCTGATTTGGAACAAAAATAAGGAAAAATACTCCTTTTTTTGCTCATTACTGAGACCAGCCATGTCTGAACTGGCATCTTAGCCCTTCCCCAAGCAAAGCAAAAGCCACCTAAAGCTCTGGAATCCTACCTAATTCTGAAGTGGCAATTTCAGGAATACTGATCCGAACCATGGTGTTATTGCTGAGCTCCTGGAAAATCCAACAAAAGTGGAAATAAATCAGGAAATGCATCAAGTGCAGGCAGAATCATTTTCTATCAACTCAGAACTTCTTAGTGCGTGAAGATATTCCTAAATTATGGCTTTTGCTACATTAAGATGTGGAATTCAGGTGCCAGCTCTGTGAAACACTGGAAATCTTGGAATTACCTTGAAATAATTTTTGTTACCAAAAGTGTTGCCCCAAATGACAGGGAAATACCTACTAAAGTTACTCTGTTGTGGACAGGATCCCTCAGAGCTTGGATGAAAGTCCCAAGCTGCTGGAAAGTGCAGTCCTCAACGTAGGGGGAGTCGTGGAGCTTGGAAGAATCCCTTAATTCCGGAACTGGTGACAAAAGCACACTCTGGAAAGTGGGAAAAATGAGCCCATTTTAGAGTTCAAATTGAACTGGAATTCAGAATTAAAGTGGATCTGAGCAAAGAACAGCTTAATTGTTGAGTTTGAAGTACTAACAAGAATCTTGGAAACTATTCTAAATCTTTCCAATCCCTGCCTCGGAAGTTTTTTGGCAAACAGAAATAAATAAACAGGGCAGTGCCACAGAAATCTTTAAACACAGTTTATTCAGAGGATTTACAAAACAAGAAGGATCCAGCTCCAAAAGACACCTTGGAAGATAAAAAACCATCAGTCATTACAACAAAAGGAATATTTCCTTATTACCTCTTCCAGGGGCCCCAGGTGCTTGTTCAAAGGCTTGGATGGAGTACTGACACTATCCAAGGGAGTGCTTGGCCGAGGCATTGGGTTGGACATTGTCAAGGATGGAGCAGGAAGCCCAGGAATAAAAACCTTTCCCACCTTTTTGGTGGAAAAGGGAAACAAGAAGTTAAGTTTTTTCTAAAAACAACCCCCACAAAAGTTATTTAATTGTCCCATTAATGCCATGGATGCTTCAGAACTCCCTTTCCAGCATCGCACATAAATTAGGGATGGAAAAGGTGTTGCTTACCCGAACGACTCCAGAATAAAGCACCAGATTCCCACTGCCTTCCAGAACCAGCAGTGTGTCAATTCCCTGAAATAATCAAGCAGCACATTCAGCTCCTTGTCTTTAAGGAGGCACCACCTGGATGACAAGGACATTCCACAGGTAACAATACCTCCACCGGAGCTGCATCCTTTGCTGGAATATTGGTGACAGATCCAAAGATCAGCTGTGATTTATCATTGCTCTCTTGGAATTTTACACACCTAAGGATTAGGGAGAACAGGAAACATAAAAGGTTTGTCCTGGGTGTTATAGAAAGAAAACACAGACTTCCAACAGTGCAGTGAATATTTTGTGGGTTTTGTGGTTCCTTCCTCCTTTTCCCTGCTTTGTCCAAAATAAATCAACTTATTTTTAATTCTCTAGTTAATTAAAACCCCTGACGTACTTCCAGCTGGGAATTTCTGGAGTGCCTCTCCTTGTTCACCTGTCCCTAAGGAATGCTCACCTCAGCTGGAGCTGGGATTCCACTAAAAAGCATAGGAATTTCTGCCCACAAAGGTCGGTGGAAATGAACACTTTGGATGCCTGGGAATTCTTCTCTCTGGAAAAGAGACACAAAGATCAGGTTAGAACCTGCTTTGCTTTGGAGACTACATGAAACCATTCAGAAAGCCTGGAATAATACACCAGGGAAAACTGCTCCAAGTGCTCAGTTCTGTGCAAGGGAGGCAGGCACTTTGGGAGCACCATTTCCCAAAAAAATCAGGGAGTGCAAGTCCACAAATTGATTCCAAGATGGCTCCAAGTGCAGAAAAAACACTCAAATAAGCTGTGATTTCACTTCAATTCCTGCTTCCCAACTCTCATCCCAAGAAAACCACCTGACCTCATGTTTGGGACTGTTTCTGTCCACAGGTGGTCAATGCAGAGCTCAGGAACGATCGGCTCCGTATCCGGCATGAGGAAGGAGTCGTTGGAAACGGAATTTGGGGAATGGGTTACACTGGGTCTCCTTGGGGACTGGGCACTGCTGGAAAAGTTGAACCTCTGCACTCCAGAGAACGAATGGACTCCCAGGGCTGGGGAATGGGAGCGGCTGCAGGCAGAGACAGGATATGGATGAGAAGGGGATCTTCAAAATCCTGGAAAAATCAGACATTGATGCGGCCAAAAAGTGGATCTTCTAAATTGGGATAGAATCAGACACATTGGATACAGCTGAAGAGTGAATCTCCAAAATCACTGAGAATCCCACTGACTTTAAAACCCAACCAAACCCTAAACCAGGAACTAGCTCACTGTTGATTTCCTTTAGTTTTCTAGCACAGGAAAACAATTCTCTAATTATTTTCCAGGCATCTCTGTTTGAATCCAATAGATGAGATTTCAGAAGGATTTCAGATGGTCCATTCCATCAAAAACCCCTCCCAACCTCTTCCTTCTAATTTCTTTAGAAAAGTCAGCCCAAAACACTCCTGGGACTCAAACATCCTGCAGACATTTTTTGATCCATGACAGAGCAGCCTCCTTGGATCTATCTGGCACAGGCAGTATCCTCCTGTACCACTGGGATAATGGCACAGGAAGGGCATTCCAAGGGAAATTTCAGGTGCTGCAACACAAGAGGCACCTGAGCATTGGATGGAAAGACAGAGAGCAAAACATGTCCATGCTATTCCATAGCTCCCATACTTTGGGATTTGCTGTGGTTGCCCACCTCAAAGCAGCCATGTTGGAGATGGTGGGAGAGCGGGATTGCAGGTTGGGAGACGAGCCGGATCTGCTCTGGCTGTGGATGGATGAGTAGCTCTGGAAAGGGGAGCCCCCAGGGGAGTCTCCTTTGGAGAGGCTCCGGAGATGAGTGGTCAGGGAGCTGCTGGTGGCCATATGCTGGGGGGTGCCCCCCTGATCTGGGAATTTCAGCACCAGGCTCTGCTCCTGGGAGGAGAACCAATGGCATGTGGGCAAGGACAGCCAGGGAGAGGCTTTTCCAACAGCTTGTCCCATCAGTTATGTGTTACAAATTCATGCGCAGCCTACGGAGTTAATCCCATCAACCCTGCTCTTCTACTCCCACAGAAACTGCTACAATGGTTTTCACAAAATCACAGGATTTGGTCAGAAAAGACCTTAATGCCCCACCCAGTTTCACCCTCTGCCATGGGAACACCCTCCCCTATCCCAGGTTGCTCCAAGAACTGTCCAGCCTGGAACATTTCCAGGAATGAAGCAGCCACAGATTCTCTGGGAAACTCTGCCAGGGCCTCACAACCCTCACCGTTAAAGTTTTCATGGCACTAAGTTACTTCCCACTTTTCTTAAGCCTTCTTGCCCAATGTATGGAATAATATGTTAATAACATAATCCATGACAATCACCACCACATGATCTCCCTTCTCCAGGCAAATCCATGGAAGAAACTTCTTAAAAACCAAAAGAACCAACCCCATCAAACACCTTACCCTTATAAATGAAACAAATCCCAAATCCCAGGCATTCCTAATACACATAAGGGCATGGAAATACACACAGCTGTTTTCCAGGGATCTTTATTCCCCAGGGAATGTGTACCTCTGGCTTGACTCTCCTGAGGGCCCAGACTGTGTGTAAGCTCTGCACAGTGTCGTAGGTCATCACAATGGAAGGGTTGGCACTGAGGAACACAATCCTCAGTGTGTGGTCAGCCACGTACTGCACCCGGGATGATCCAAACACTCCTGGAAAACAGGGATGCATTCCAAATTTGGATCAGCTCCACGACAATACTATGAGCACTTCCCACACCCTCTTCCTTCCACAATCTGGGTTTCTCCCCTGAGCAGCTTCCTTGTTCATGCAGCCACTCTTAACTGCATCCTTGGAAGTCACTGTTCCCAAATTTTTTGATACAAGGAACACTGCAGGGACACACTGGGATCTGCTGCCACCCTGAGGGACTCCAGTGACATCCAATGTACCTCCAGACTTCCAGACCAGAGGGGTGATCTCATCCAAGGGATGCAGCATGCTGAACATCGTTGGCAAAGGCTCCCTAGGGAAAAGCCAGACAAATCAGAGCCTGAAATGTGACAGCAGGGACACAGATTCCATCTCCAAAAGCTTGTTGAATTGACTGAGTAGACTCAACTTTTCAGGACCCCTATTCCTAATCCCAGCTCTTCCGAGGACTAGAGAATCCCAGGGGAAAACCCAAAAGCATGGATTAAAGCTGCTCATCAGTACATTGTCCAACTGCTTCCTCTGGGATCCACAGAGGGCTTCCACAGGGGCTGGGAGCCTCAGCCAACAGGGAATGGGATCCCAATCCAGCAGGGAATGGGATCCTCACCAAAGAGGAAACGGGATACTGCAGCTGAGAGAAAATGTCTCGATGACAATCCCTCAGTGACTCTCCCAGATGCCCATGACAGCCTGGAATCAATTCCCAGGACAAACGTTAATGGAATCAGGCTGATGCTTCCCAGATCCTACTCCCAGGACCAGCACTCCCGAATAGTTTTTAACAGTCAGCTTTGAGTGTGCTCACTCAGAGTCACTGGGATGGGATAAAAAGGCTGGGAGAATCACATCAATAAAATCCCAGAATGGTTTGGGTAGGAAGGGATCTTAAAACTATCCCATTCCACCCCCTGCTATGGGCAGGGACACTTCCACTATCCCAGGTTGCTCCAAGCCCCATCCGACCTGTCCTTGAACACTTCCAGGGATGGGCCAACCACAACTTCCTCCTTTTCCACCCGATTTTACCTTTTCCTATCAGAAACACACGGATCTTTCACCACTGCCCTCCAACTCCTCCATTCCTTATTAGATTATCCAACAGAAAACCACCCAAATTCCTCATCCCATACCTGGGTGGACTTGGAGGCACCTCATGGGAAGAACTGCTGCGCTCAAATAACAACCCATACTTGGTTGGCCAGACATTTGCAACCTATTAAAAAAATATGGATTTATGGTGGGATAAGAAGACAACCATGTGCTGTGTTGATTATGTTTGAGGGTTTTATAGAAAAATAAGATATTCAGGCTTTTTATGCAGAGCAGTGGAATGTAAATGTGGACAAAAATGTTCCAATTGTGGACAAAAAGCAAGGCAGAAGTTACCTGGAAAGGCAGAGCAGTGACGTAATCCTTCCCCTCCATGCTGTGCATGTTTATGCAGGAATTCTGCAAAATGCAGATACATTTCTCCACTATTTCCCCACTGCCTGACACTGGAAAGGAAGGAAAAAAACAATTACACAGTGAAGTTTCACTCTGTTTCAGACATCCCTTATACACAAAAAGTAAATTCTGACATTTCAAGTTGTGGTGAATGAGCTCCTGGAGATTGTCCAGAGAAGAGAATGGGGCTGGGAAGGGGCTGGAAAACAAGGACTTGCTGAGAAAGCTCAGCCTGGAGAAAAGAAGGCTCAGGGGAGACCTTCTGACTCTGCACAGCTCCCTGACAGGAGGGTGCAGCCAGGTGTGGGTCATGCTCTGCTTCCACGGAACAAGGGATAGGATGAGAAGAAACAGCCCCACGTTGCACCAGGGGAGATTCAGGGTGGATATTGGGAAAATTTCTTCCCCAAAAGAGTATCCAGCCATGACACAGGCACAGGGCTATAAAAGCCATGTAGATGTGGCACTTGGGGATGTGGTTTTGTGGTGGCCTTGCAACAGCTGGACTCGGTGATCTCTGAGGCCTTTCCCAACTTAAACAATTCCATGATTCCAAGCCAAGGGAGCTGAGCCCTGAGCATTTGCCTAGAAGCACAAGAAGCAGGACACTCACCATCAGCTTTTTCTGATTTTTCCTGGGGGATAGTGAAGTCACACCACAAGGCCTGAAACCCAACACAGCATCATTAATTTTTCAGAACGAGCTGCTCCCACCTTCCCGTGTTCCCCCAACTAACCCCACCTCAAAAAACTGTCTGGAACGGGTCTGTGGATTCCCTTAGTGCCCCTGTCTCACACTTCTGTACCTGCAGGACAGGGCTGTCGACGGTGAATGCCTTGTACACGGTGGACCCTTGGCTTCTGCTGCCCTTGCTCCAGATGACCACATTGCTGGCCACGTACAGCTCCTCATCATAGTCCACCTCCTCCCCAACATCACTGATGCCTTTCCTCAGCTGCCAGCTTTCCTGGAAAACAGAGGTTTGCCAAGGAAAAGCCATAAGACCCATTGGTGTGATGAGTTTGGCCAGTTACAAGGTGCTGGCACAGAGAAGTTGTGGCTGCCCCATCCCTGGAAGTGTCCCAGGCCAGGCTGGACAGGGCTTGGAGCACCTTGGGATAGTGCAAGGTGTCTCTGACCACAGCAGGGGGTGGAATGAGATGATCCGTAAGATCCCTTCCAACCCAAAAAACCCGGTAAAGGACAGTCAAGATCCATTTAGAATTATTTTGCTGGAAGCCAAGGAGGAATGGGTAAGGAAGACACTTTGCAGAGTTCTGAGATTTAGAATTAACCCCCTTGCTCCCTAAACTCCTTCTCAAAGAGGAGTTGGGATATGGATGGATCCAATCTTAGGCTCGATCTCCATCAGAGCTGGGGGTGTTCACCTGGAGAAGAGAAGCCTCTAAACAGACCTTAAAACCCCTTCCAATGCCTGAAAGGGCTCCAAGAGAGCTGGAGTGCGACTTGGACACGAGTCTGGATTGACAGGACAAGGAGAAATGGCTTCCTACTGCCTGAGGGCAGGGTTAGATGGGACCTTGGGAAGGAATTCTTCCCTGGGAGGGTGGTGAGGCCCTGGCACAGGCTGACCCATCTTTGAAAGTCAAGGCCAGGCGGGAGGAGGCTTGGAGCAACCCGGTCTGGTGGAAGGTGTCCCAGCCCTCGGCGGCGGGCGGGAACCGGATGGGCTTTAAGTTCCCTTCCCCCCCAACCCCCAGCTCAGGAAGGCTCGTACCCGGTGCCGGTCGTGGATCGTGACCTCTCGGAGGGAGCCCACAAGCCCTGCGGCGCCGTCGGAGGAGCAGAGCTCCGGCGCGGGCTGGAGCCGCCGCAGNTGGTGTGATGAGTTTGGCCAGTTACAAGGTGCTGGCACAGAGAAGTTGTGGCTGCCCCATCCCTGGAAGTGTCCCAGGCCAGGCTGGACAGGGCTTGGAGCACCTTGGGATAGTGCAAGGTGTCTCTGACCACAGCAGGGGGTGGAATGAGATGATCCGTAAGATCCCTTCCAACCCAAAAAACCCGGTAAAGGACAGTCAAGATCCATTTAGAATTATTTTGCTGGAAGCCAAGGAGGAATGGGTAAGGAAGACACTTTGCAGAGTTCTGAGATTTAGAATTAACCCCCTTGCTCCCTAAACTCCTTCTCAAAGAGGAGTTGGGATATGGATGGATCCAATCTTAGGCTCGATCTCCATCAGAGCTGGGGGTGTTCACCTGGAGAAGAGAAGCCTCTAAACAGACCTTAAAACCCCTTCCAATGCCTGAAAGGGCTCCAAGAGAGCTGGAGTGCGACTTGGACACGAGTCTGGATTGACAGGACAAGGAGAAATGGCTTCCTACTGCCTGAGGGCAGGGTTAGATGGGACCTTGGGAAGGAATTCTTCCCTGGGAGGGTGGTGAGGCCCTGGCACAGGCTGACCCATCTTTGAAAGTCAAGGCCAGGCGGGAGGAGGCTTGGAGCAACCCGGTCTGGTGGAAGGTGTCCCAGCCCTCGGCGGCGGGCGGGAACCGGATGGGCTTTAAGTTCCCTTCCCCCCCAACCCCCAGCTCAGGAAGGCTCGTACCCGGTGCCGGTCGTGGATCGTGACCTCTCGGAGGGAGCCCACAAGCCCTGCGGCGCCGTCGGAGGAGCAGAGCTCCGGCGNGCTTCCGGGCAATACTGCCGTTCCTGGCGTATCCCGGCGCGCCTCCTGGCACGTCCTGAGGGGAGACTTCCTCCAAAATGCCGTTTCAGTGCCACATTCCTGCCTGGCGCTGGCACGGCGGTGCCGGGCGGCAGTGGTTGGTGACTGCTGTCCTCCCGTGGTGACTTCCGTCGTGGATCGCTCAGCACACAGCCTGGAGTTGTGCTAGACTGTCTTTAAACTGACAGAGAATACGTTTACATGGGATGTTGGAAAGTAATTCTTCCTTGTGAGGGTGGTGAGACACTGGAAGAGTTGCCCAGAGAAGCTGTGGCTGCCCCCTTCCTGGAAGTGTTCGTCCAGGCCAGGTTGGAGCAACCTGGGATAGTAGAAGGTTTCCCAGCCCATGGCAAGGAACTGGATCATGTTTAAGGTTCCTTCCCACCCAAATCATCCCGGGATTCCATGATAAAGAATAATCAGGATCCATGTAGAGTGATTTTGATGGAAGCCAGGAATGTAAAAGGGAGATTCAGAATGAACCCCCTTGTTTCCTAAACTCCTTTTTCAGAGAGGACGTGGGATGAAGATGTATCCAATCTTAGGCTCAATCTCCATCAGAATTGGGAGTGTTCACCTGGAAAAGAGAAGCCTCCAGGGAGATTTTAGAGCCCCTTCCAGTGCCTGAAGGGGCTCCGAAATAAAGGAAGAAGGAATTCTGTGCTGACACTGTCTTTTTGTTGTTGCTGTTGTTGTGTCTCTGTGAACTGGAACAAGGATGATTGTCCCAGAAAAGCCCTTGTCTTGGTTTGAAAGGACAGGTGTTTGCTAAGGAAGGCAGGAGCCTCCCCNGCGCCGCCGCAGCTGCAGGCTCAGGGCGCTGGGGTGCCGCCGGCTCTGCTCGCGGCCCCGCGGCGCGAACTCCTGCAGGTCGCCGGCCGCAATCATCGTCGCCCTCTCGTCACAGTGGTCCGACATGGGGTCCCGATATCCACATTATTTCCGGGACGCTCCGGCGGCTCCCGCGGGCACCGGGACGCGCAGGGAGCGGCACCGGCGGCCCCTCACGCGGGCGCGGCCATCTTGGCACTCCCGCCCTGCCCCGCGCGCGCCCGCTCCGCCATGGCCGTGCCACGGGGGGGCCGTGCCACGGGGGGGCCGTGCCACGGGGGGGCCGTGCCACGGGGGGGCCGTGCCACGGGGGGGCCGTGCCACGGGGGGGCCGTGCCACGGGGGGGCCGTGCCACGGGGGGGCCGTGCCACGGGGGGGCCGTGCCGCTTCCGGGCAATACTGCCGTTCCTGGCGTATCCCGGCGCGCCTCCTGGCACGTCCTGAGGGGAGACTTCCTCCAAAATGCCGTTTCAGTGCCACATTCCTGCCTGGCGCTGGCACGGCGGTGCCGGGCGGCAGTGGTTGGTGACTGCTGTCCTCCCGTGGTGACTTCCGTCGTGGATCGCTCAGCACACAGCCTGGAGTTGTGCTAGACTGTCTTTAAACTGACAGAGAATACGTTTACATGGGATGTTGGAAAGTAATTCTTCCTTGTGAGGGTGGTGAGACACTGGAAGAGTTGCCCAGAGAAGCTGTGGCTGCCCCCTTCCTGGAAGTGTTCGTCCAGGCCAGGTTGGAGCAACCTGGGATAGTAGAAGGTTTCCCAGCCCATGGCAAGGAACTGGATCATGTTTAAGGTTCCTTCCCACCCAAATCATCCCGGGATTCCATGATAAAGAATAATCAGGATCCATGTAGAGTGATTTTGATGGAAGCCAGGAATGTAAAAGGGAGATTCAGAATGAACCCCCTTGTTTCCTAAACTCCTTTTTCAGAGAGGACGTGGGATGAAGATGTATCCAATCTTAGGCTCAATCTCCATCAGAATTGGGAGTGTTCACCTGGAAAAGAGAAGCCTCCAGGGAGATTTTAGAGCCCCTTCCAGTGCCTGAAGGGGCTCCGAAATAAAGGAAGAAGGAATTCTGTGCTGACACTGTCTTTTTGTTGTTGCTGTTGTTGTGTCTCTGTGAACTGGAACAAGGATGATTGTCCCAGAAAAGCCCTTGTCTTGGTTTGAAAGGACAGGTGTTTGCTAAGGAAGGCAGGAGCCTCCCCTGAAATGGAAAATGTAACCCCTTCCCTCCAAATCACCCCAATTTTGAAATTAAAAGGCTCTCAGGCAAAGATACGGGAATAGGAATAACAGTTCTTTACTAGGAAAACTGAAAGAAAAAAAATATACAAATGTAATTAGTACAAAGAAAACCACTGACAGAGTCAGAATATGACCTGACACCCTCTGGGTCAGGTTGTTGGTAACCGTCCAGTTGAATAGTGGCTGCAGTTCTCCTGACAGATGTGGTTCTGCTGAAGCAGTGATCCTGTAGAAGGGTGTAGGGTTCCTCTGAAAGTCCAGTGGTGGTGTAGATGGGCCTGGTCTTCTTCTGGGAATCCAGTGGAGAAGAGGCTGCTCTTCTCAGAGAAGAGGCTGTTCTGTTGTCCCAAAAATGCTGATTATATCCAGGTAGGAATACTTGGCTCCTCCCCTGGGCCAGAGCATCTTAAAATGGGATGATGTAATTTTTATCAGTCATGCAGTGAGGTTCAATGGCCCATTAACAGAAGATATCTCCCCGGAGGGAGAGATTGGTTGTGGAAGAGATAATAAATCTGCCCAATTAACAGAAAATAACTGCCCCACCTTTAACAGATGGCAAATAGAATACATGCTTATCTTACAANTAACAGATGTCAAATAGAATACATGCTTATCTTACAATCCAGGACAGCCCTGCTGTACTACTGCATGGCCCCTTCTCCAGTCACATCTTGTTCATTTCCCTGACATTTAGTACCAATGATCCTTATCCGTTATTCCAAATAATCCCTGGTCGGCTCCATGGCTGTCTGTGTTTGAGGCATGGACATTAGCCCAGAGAAGCTGTGGCCGCCCCATGCCCGGGAGTGTTCCAGGCCAAGTTGACAGGGCTTGGAGCACCCTGGGAGAGTGGAAGGTTTCTCTGCACGTGGCAGGGGGTGAGACTGGATCATCTTTAAGGTCCCTTACAACCCAAAACATTCTGAGATTCTGGAATTAACTGATATGGTGCTTAAGAAACTACTTTGTGGGACTGATGGGGCTTCTGTAGCCATCCCTGGGCATGTGTACAACCCTCTTCCCAACATTCCACGTGCTCGTGACATGGATTAGCATAAATCTGTGTAAGTCTGGGCTCTGCTGATTTATCCCAGCTAAAATCCCAGCTTCTGGCACACAGGAGGGGCTGTTCTGTCTGGAGTGGAGGGAGATTGTGTCGTCCCCTCGCCCTCCTGGATGGGAGTTAAGGTTGGGAAAGACCTTTCAGATCATAAAGTCCAACCATCAGGCATATCCACCACCATGTTCACACTAAACCATATCCTCAAATGCCACATCCACATGCTTTTTTGAACAATTCCAGGGATGATGACTCCACCACTACCCTGGGCAGCTTCTTGCAGTGCTTTCTGTTTTTCCTTTCCTTTCTGTTCTCATAGGATTTGTGCCCCATCCAACCTGGGCATGGACACTTCCAGGGATGAGACAGCCACAGATTCTCTGGACAACCTGTGCCAGGGCCTCCTCACCCTCACAGGGAAGGATTTCTTCCCAATATCCCATCTAACCCTCCTCTAAAACCTGTATGGAGTATCTCAATGGGAACTGAAAAGGCAAATAGTTTATTTTCAAGACATGAGTTTCACAATAATCAAAGAAAGGAGAAGCTGTGGATGAATTGAAAGCATACTTGAAACTGGGGTTTGGGGTTCTTTGGTTTAGGTTGGGACAGAAGCACTTCTCAGAAAGGAGAAGCAGGATGGGAAAAGCCAATGTCCAACCTTTACTTTTGCAAAATGGTTTGCAGAGCAAGAGAAATTGTCCTGGGAAAAACCAGCTGAGCCAAGGGACAGGATGTGCCCAGTAAGAGCCGCAGTGTGTCCCAGTGCCCAGAGCAGGCACAACAAGAAAAAGGCATCTTAATGGCATCACAAAATGTTCAGTTTTTCCCTGCAAATTGTTTGGGAGCTACATCCTGTGCCTGGGGTTTAGCACTGAGCACAAATGGGCCAGCTGCCCTCAGCTAAGGATGTGTTGCCAAAGGAGTTTGGCATTTGAAAGAACAGGAGCCCCTGCAAATTGAAATAAAAATAGGCCCAAAGCAGAAGCAGAAATAAAGGAACAATTTAGCAAAATGAAAACACAAACACAGAAATAGCAAGGGAGGAAAAAACTCTCAGCAGACAAAAGTCCACAGATCTGATTGCTGAGTGCCATTTCTGCTAAACAATCTGATTTCCCAAAGGTTATGTTGACTCTGAGGTCTCCCAAAAGTCTGGTGAGGAAATGGATTCGATGCTCAGAAGTGAAACTGCAAAAAGGGGTCAGAGTCAGGCACCTGGATTGCTAGGATCCTGCCAAGGGAGAGCTGAAGATCCCTGTGGAGAGGGATCTTCTGTGACCTTCTCACCTAGGGAGGAGAAGCTGTGAGGGTAAGGATCTCTCCCTCTGGTGCAGGACACAGCAGGAAAACATGGATTTTTCCTTGCTGGTGATGGATCGGATAACCTTGGAGAGTGACTGGTTTAGATGGTTCAGGGCTGATCCTGCTGCTCAGACAGGCAGACTTTGTTTCCAGGAAAGGTTGTCCCTCCTTCCTTTGACATCAGTTGCCTTTTTCCCTCTGCCCCTTCCCCAGGAGATATTCTTAGGGCCAAATGCCTCCTGATTCCCAACTCCGGGCAGTGGGAACAGGGGATGCTTCTTGGGGAGATCTGGTGAGTCAGGAGCCAAAAACCATGAGTGGTTTTTATGGATGTCCCCCAGCAACTATTGAGTTTGGGCTCTGAGGTTGGAAATCTGTCACTTGGTCCAAAAAAAGGCCACTCCAGTATTCATTATGCCGTGAGGAGCAGGAGGATGGCAGTGAAATATCCAAGAGCCAAAGGGGTCAGACTGGCTCCTGCTAGCTGCTTCCAGGCCTTTCCTATCACAAACCTCACTGAGAGCTTCTCCTCTGATTTCTCCTCTGACTTTCTCCTCCCTCTCTGTGCACCTCCCTCTTCCTCATGTTAGGTTGTGCGACAAAGCCCTCTGGAGCTGGAGCAGAACCCAACCTGCTGCAAAGAAATAACCCATATCAGGGATTTTTAGGAACTGCTGAAATCCTCTTTTTGGTCCTGCATGTTCTTGTTTATTTTTAAACTCCTCTTTTGCATAAACTGCTTCTCTTCCTCACCCTGTGTTAGTGGGGTGAGCGTATCCTGATGCAAGGGCCATTCCCACTCTGCAGCCCACAAAGTCCAAAGGCTTTTCCATTGCTTTGTTCCCAAAAATTGCAAAACTAGTGGGAGGAATGCAGCCAGATCAAAGTGCACTTGTGTGGCAAAGGTTGACCACAAATGACAACCGTGGGACAAATGTCTGTCCCTGGTCTTGTCCTGCTCTCTGGGGAATGCTGGATCCACAGGGACTGTGCCCAACATCCGGAGGAAAAGCAGTGCTGCTGGATCTGCACGGAAGATGCTCCAACTTTTTGCAGGAGTTTTAATGAGTTTTCCTTCTCCTCTTTCCTCGGGGCCTCCAACTCCATGAGCCCTTCCTTGGCTGCTGATGGCTTCAAGATGTGGGAAGCTGGTAGGAAAATTCAATCCCTGTCACCAAAGTCTGGAGATGTGCAGTGAATAAGCAGCTTTGCAAGTCAAAGAAGTCTGGGAGTGATTTGTTGGAGTTTTTTCATTGAGCTTAAGAAGGTTTTTCTTCCCAGTTGGAAAAGGCTTCAAAATGGATTAGGTATGGATCTATTCTTTGGGAAGAGTGCAGCAGACAGTGACTTGTGTCACAGGTTCAGGGAGCAGAAAGGTTGGTGCAGAGAAATACCACATCATCAGGCTGCTGGTTCCCCAAATCCCAGTCCCTTCCCATGGGAGGGGGGAGGAAACCCTCATGACCTCCATACGCCTTAGTCCCAAATGTCCCCATGCAAGGCCAGTGTTGGGGCAGGATCTGAATATCCAGAAACTCCCTTGTTTCCTTCCCATGCCACAGGAAATGTGTTCAGTGTGCTTTGGGTTAACAGCTCATGTTGGTTTCACCGGGGTCTTCCTCCTTTCCTTGGTTTTGTCCCTGTCCCCTCTTGTTCTGCTGATGTGGGCCAGGTGAGAAGGAGCAGTGCCTTCAGCACAACATTCCCATGCTGGACAGGACAGAGGGCAATGGGGTGAGATTCCATAGGGTGAAGTGACTAGTCCTGTGCTTGGGTCACAAAAACCCCATGGAGCGCTGCAGGCTGGGGATGAGTGGCTGGGAAAGGTCCGAGGTGTGCAGTGGCTGAACACAAGCCCAGTTGTGCCCAGGTGCCCAAAGAGGCCAATGGCAGTGGTGTGGCCACAGGGGCAGGACAGTGATGGGCCCCCTGTGTGACCACTGGTGAGGCCTCACCTCAAATCCTGGGGGCAATTTTGGGCCCTGCATGAAAAGAAAGACTTTGATATGCTAGAGTGTATCCAGACATGGGAATGGAGGTGGGGAAAGGTCTGGAGCACCAGGAGTGGCTGAAGGAGCTGGGCATGGGGGCTCAGCCTGGAGACAAGAAGGTTCAGGGGGGATTTCGTCACTCTCTACAAGTGTCTGAATCATGGAATGGTTTGGGTTGGAACGACTTTAAAACTCATCCCATTCCCTGCCACGGGCAGGGACCCCTTCCACTAGCCCAAGTTGCTCCAANAGCACGGCAGAGCGGCGGAGCGGAGCGCGTCGCGCTCCCGGGGCCGCTGCCGGTCCTGCGGCTGGTACCGGTGGCGGAGCGGTGCTGCTGCCAGCCTTATTCCCGGTGGCGGAGCGGTGCCAGTCCCGGTGGCGGAGTGAGGCGGTGGCGCTGGCGGTGCCGGCGGGCGATGGACGGCGGGCGCTGGGCGC
>VXAX01001959.1:37644-55137 GCA_013399835.1 Leptocoma aspasia
CTTGTCCGGGGCGCGGGGAACTCTTTCCCCGTGGGTGCTGCTCCAAGCCGGGCTGTGGCGTGGGCACCACGGGCACCCCGCTCCCGCTGAGCGCCCGGTGGGTTCAGAGGAAAAGCTGCGCAGGGATCTCCCGACGGGTTTCTGGCCGCATCGCAACCCGGAGCGGTTCTGGCTTTTCTGGTATGCCGGGTTTGACTGTCCCGGGACACACAGTCTGGCTGTCCTGCGAAACGCGGTTTGGCTGTGCTGGGACACAAGATCTGGCTGTCCCGGGACACATGGTTTGTCCGTCGTCGGACCCACGGTCTGGCTGTCCCGGGACACAGGATTTTGTTGTCCTGGAGCACAGGGTCTGGCTCTTCTGGGAACGTGATTTGGATGTCCTGGGACACAGTCGGGCTGTCCCAGAACAAAGCTCTGCCTCTGCAGCATGGTCCTGCCCCAGTACTTCACTGCCTATTGTGCCTCTGCTTGCCGGGGACACCACGAAAGGCAGGGACCACAAATTGTGGCAGGTCAGTCTGGGGTCTATCCCATTAGTTATGAGCCAGCTACGTAGCGATGCTGGGAAAAATGTTCAGGAATCACCACGGTTTGTGGTGCTTTGCAGTGCAGGCAGTTTGGTGGCTTTTCAACTCCATTTGCAGGAAGAAATGAGGAGATAAAGTAATTTTTGGACTTCCAAAAAACCTGTGATCAGGGCTGCCCAACCTTTGGGAGCTGCTGGGGGACCTCAGGGGTGCTGGGGAGTCTCGAAGTCGCTGTGCAGATGGAATTTTGCAGGGAAGGCAGGAATGTGAGTGTTTGCTTTGGGCAGGGAGGAATTAAAGTCCTGACTGTCACAGCTGGAACCTGCAGTGAGGAGAATTCTCTGTGAATGTAACCAGGAATCCTGGGCTGGTTTGTACAAAAGGTGTTTGAATAAGGAAAATTTCTTTGGATTCAGGTGTGCCCTGGGGAAAATTAATTTCTTACAATCATAGAATTGTTTGGGTTGGAAAAGATAATTGAGTCCAGCGTTAACCCGACCCTTCCAGGTCTACCACAGCTCCCAGGGGATGGGGAGGTTGGAAACCCCACAGGCAGGGGCTCCTCATTCCTCCTGCTCAACAGTGCCTGAGCAGAAGCTGTTGTCAGCAGGTGAATTACTCCCAGCAGTGGGAATCCCAGGGCTACGGATGCAGCCAGCATTTTGGCAGACCTGGATGCATCATGACTGCATCATGACTGCAGTAAAGACCTAGCTGTTTCAGTCGAGGGGTGTGCTTATTGTTCTTCATTCCTAATGAAGATTTTCCTGCTAAAATTCCTCTCTCCAGGGAGAAAGGGACACAGGACCTGTGCAGCAAGATCTGCCTCTGTTGGTCCTGGAGTTTTGCTGCAGTTCCAAGTGTTCCAGGAGAGCAGGAGTACCCTTCCAAGTGGTTTGATTTCCACACCAGCTTTTACCTCAGGCCTGACTGTGGTTAGGACAGGAGCTGCTCTGGCACCCACACAGGCATGCCAGGCTTGCAGCTCCCTGGCTTTAGTCTTCGATTTTAGAGCCAGCCTAACTGCTCTGGACTCAAGCAAGAGCTGTCCTGCCACAGAGGGTGAGTCCCTTCCAAAGTGCTATGAGGATATCCCCATCCCAAACTTCTGGGGTACCCAAAGGCAGCACTGGAGATGAGTAATTCCTGTACTCACATGAGTCAGAGAGGAAAGTATTTCATTCCTGGGCCAGCAAACACCTCTTCCCACTTAATTAGTGTGAAAACAAGGCTGAAATCCTCCTTGCTCTTTGCCTTTAAGCTTGAAGCAGCCCAGGGAAGCAGAAACCTTCCCAGGATGCAGCACAAATCCATGTCCTCCCTGGCCAGGGGAGCTGCTCCGGCCAGAGTCAGAACCCTTCAAATGGAGCATGAAAACAGCAGTTGGAGCTTGGATTGTGCCAGGCAGGGAGCGGCTCCAGGCTGAGTGACCTCCAGGAAGAGCAGGGGAGGGAAGGGAATTTGGGGTCACTGCTTGTTTGCATTTGGCAGATCCTTTGGGAGCTGTGGAGACATGGCTGCACATCCATGGCTGTCCCTGCAGCTTTGCAGCAGTCACATGGGCTCTGTTTGTGTTGTGATGGGAGGCTTAGGGATGAAGGCTGGAAAAGCCGTGGCTTTTTGTTTCTTTCTGAAAGGGAAGCCCATTGTGTTGTGGGGGTGGCAGGGAGAGCCTCCCCCTTCCCTCTGGACTGAAAAACCCTGCTAGCGTTCTGTCCTCAAGCAGCATTTCTTGAGGGTTAAAAATAGGGAGAGATTTAGCAAAAGGATATATCCAACCTCAAAATTGGGCTGTGTTTCTTGGCTCTAAGAAAAACACACCAGGCTCGTGCCCCATTACTCACAACAGTGATGACGTAGCTTTAAAAACTTGTTGTTTGATGTTTGAGGGCTAAAACCTGCCCAAAACAAACTCAGCTGAGCTCAGGTTCAATAAAAACTGTGCTTTCTTTATCTTTTAAACCGTGAGTGGTTGTTTGGCTTTTCTTTCTTGGAAAAGGAAATTAATTTTGTTGAAATTCTTGTCTGGCACAATGCCTTTGCTTGCTGAAAGGGAGATTTACCACTTGGCTCAGGATTGCTGGTGGCTGGGAAAGCCTCAGGAAGCTCAGAAATGGTCCAGGAAAACCAACCTCCACATGGTGGATCACCTAGATCTGATCTCAAAAATACATGTATTTTTGGAAGTGAATTGCTTTAAGTGGAGCTGCTCTTCATCTCAGCCATGGCTGGGTGGGAAGTGCTGGGAGGGAGGGGGAAAATGCCATTTGGTGATTTGGAGGTGGGGGTATGAAGTCCTCAAAAAGAGCTTTCCCTTGGGAAAAAATCTGGGACAAGACCTTGGGAGAGCAACACTGAAGAGCAGCTGGCTCCTAGACATTGTCCAAAGGCATTTCTTCATCCGTCTGCAGCTCTATTCCTGGGAAAAGCAGTGGAGTGGAGGCACTTAGCAAAAGCTGACTCAGAGCATGTCTTGCTTTCCCTGTCCTGGGAAGGGACAGGCTCCTGGCAGAGCCTAAAATCAGCAAAATTCCAGCTGGGAGCTCTTCCTCTGCCCCAGCTGAAAATGCTTCAGATGAGGCTCTGCAAGGGGTTTGCTGGAGTAAAGTCCCAAATTCCTGCTGCCCAGGGATCCTTTTATATTGCAGTCCCAGGGGTGTAATGCAGCAAGAATAGCTCCTGCCTCTCCCCTTCCCAAAGAAATGTGGCTGAGTGTTTTCTTTAGCTTGGGCTGCTCCTGTTTGTTTTAAACAGGACTTTTTTAGAGGTGCTGCCTGTACAGAATCCTGCAACAACATTTTAGGAAATGGAAATTAGTTGCTTTTAGTTATTCTTGGAAGCAGTGGGGTTGTTTTGCTGTGAGGGCTCCCAAACTTGCTGGTGGTGGTGACAAACCCCAGGTGTTCCCTTGCAGAGGATGCTGATGGAGAAGGAGGTGTGAGGCTGTACCTGTCGGCACATTTCCGGCGTTCTCAGCGGAGCCTGCTTGGCCACTGGCCGCACCGGAGCACCAGGGAGGAGCCCCCGGGCAGCTCTGTTGGACAGCTCAGATTCAACCCCACGGTGCGACATGTGGTCATCAATGAGCACAAGGACGTCACCTTCAACTGCTCCATCCAAGTGCCTCAGGAGCTGCTCCGGCCCGATGCCCCGGGAATTTCCCTCTGGAAGGATGGAAGGGAGCTGCACGTGCTGGATCGCATTGCCAGCAGCCACTTTGAGATCCCCGATGAGGCGGAGGTGGCCATGACCTCCACCTTCAGGTGAGTATTGCTGGCCTTCTGGAGCAGGTGGGAATGAGGGATGCCCTAAGGGCTGGCTCCCAGGGAAGATGGGAAAGCCACAAGCCCTGAGGTGGTGTCCGTTCTGTCCGGCAGCATCCTCAGTGCCCAGCGCTCGGATAATGGCTCCTACGTCTGCAAACTCAACATCTCTGGCATGGAGGTGGTGTCTGATCCCATCCTGGTGCAGCTAGAAGGTGAGCTGAAGCAGCTGTGGAGTTGTGTCCTGGCTGAGAGACCAGGAGCTGGGAGCCAGAAATGGGGAATCCTTTGCTTCCCTGTGTCCATGCAGGTCTCCCGCACTTCATCCGTCAGCCCGAGCAGCTGAATGTGACCAGGAACAGCCCCTTCAACCTGACATGCCAGGCTGTGGGACCTCCAGAGCCTGTGGAGATCTACTGGTTCCAGAACAACATCCAGGTCAACCAGAAACCCCACATCTCCCCGTCGGTCCTGACTGTGCCAGGTGAGCTGGGAGTGTTCCTGCCATGGAGTGTCCCTGCTGTGGGACACCAACACCACAGCTGGGAATGTGCCTTTTGCCATCCCAGAGCTGGTCCCTGCCAGGCGGGGCTGTTCCTGTGCCATACACAGCCCTGGGGCCCCTCTGGGGCAGGAAGCCCCATCTGACCCCCTCTGGCTGCTGCCAGAAATCCCTTCCCTGGAAGAGGCAGGATACTCAACCAACTATTTCCTGAGCAAGCAGCAGATTTTTCCACCAGCCTCTGGCTGTGCCAACAGGACCCTGGCTGCTCTTCTGGGCTGTTGGAATGTTGGTCCCCACTTTGTGTCTCTGTAAGAGTTTGGGATGCCCCCTGGCTGTGTGTCCATGACACTTGGTGGGATACAGGGAGAAAAATCCTTGGTGTCCCATAAACCCCCACTCTAGTTTTGCTGCAGAGGCAAAAGATGGGGTTATTTCTTGCTTTGCTAGCAAGGAGGAGGCTGGTGGTTAATTAAGAGCTGGGCTTAATTGCCTGGTCTTGGCATCCAGTGGCAGGTGGCCTTTAAAAGGCAGTGAAAGCCGGAAGAAGTGACTCATTCCTCTTGGATGTCCTCACATCCGCCTGGCACCCTCTAGGTTGGGTCATTGGAGCAGAGCTTCTCCTGGCCCAGGAGCCCTGGCACCCTGAGGCACTGCTGGGATGAGCCAACACTCCCCACGTACACCTTGGCATGGGAGAGGCATCCCAAGCCCGGGGTCACCTCACCCAGGCTGGGAGAATCCACCCTCAGGTATTTCCAGTGGTCCTTCTCTTCCATCAGCTGGGGGATTTGAGCAATCCTTGACCATCACTGACCAGGCCGTGGCAGGGGCTCTTCTGCTTTCTGCCATTCCCCTTTTGGAGGGAAAACAATCCCTTCCTCAGGAGCTTGTGCAAGGGCTTCGTAGGGACATCCCGTCCCTGCTGTGCTGGGTCTGGCAGGCATGGCACACGTGTGCCTCCAATGTGGGAGTGGGGCAGCTGGAGCCCAGGGTCACCCCCGGGCACTGGCAGCAGAAGTGTCACAGAGGGAAGTGAAAACAGGCTAAGAAAGGAAACCTTGAGTGTTTGCTGGTGGGGAGCTGGTAGGATTGGGATGGTTTTGGGATATCCAGGGAATGGAGCTATGTTTTCCCAGCAGGACTCAACAAGCCGGCGCTGTTCAGCTGTGAGGCCCACAACAGTAAAGGCCTGACTGCATCCAGCCCGGGCCAGGTCAACATCAAAGGTCAGCTCCCATTCCCTGTTAAACCCCTGTGTCCAAGTCTCCACACATCCCAGCACTCATCCTTCACAAGCTGAGGGAGATCCCAGCTTTGATCCTATAATTAAAATCCAGCAGGTTCTGGTTTGGTCGTCCCAGCACCAGGATGGGGGAGGGAACACCAAAATCTAAATTTGAAAGTAAAACTGTCAGCTTCAGAGCAGGATTCAGAAGGGCTGCATGCTCCTTTCCTTCCTTCATAACCAGGGCAGTGCTCCATAGGAATTTTCCATTGGAAATGGTGGAAATTGCTGACATTCCTGATGGGAGCCGCTCCGGCAATGTGAGGAAGGTGTTCCCCAAAATAAGTCTTGGCCTTTAAGCTGCCCAGAGTGGTCACAAATATAGAAATGGCCAAAATAGTCCTGAAAGTGACATTTTTGTGCTTCCCTATCCAGTGGTCCAGCACATCCGCAGAATTCGGACGTGGGGCCACACACCAAGCCCTGGGACCTCCAGGGAAAAGCCACCATGCCAAGTTTGTGTTTAGGCTTCCAGCTGACTGCCCTTGGCTTCTCCCTGTAGGAATTCCATTGGCTCCTGTCAGTGTGCAGGTCCTCAACAGGACAGCCCATGGAATCAGGATATCCTGGGTGCCGGGCTTTGATGCCTTCTCTGCCTTGAACAGCTGCAGTGTCCAGGTAAGCATCTAGAATTCCCATATCCCTGCAACTCCCCCACATGGATGCTCCAAGGCAGATAGAAATTGGTGGTGTTTGGCATGAGCTGCACAGATTTCACGGAATCCTGGAATGGTTTGGGTTGGAAAGACCTTAAAGATCATCCAGTTCCAACTCCCTTCTAACCCCTTCCACTATCCCAGGTTGCTCCAACCTGGCCTTGGGCACTTTCAGGGATGGGGCAGCCACAGCCTCTCTGGGTGGCTTGTGCCATGGCCTCACAGGGAACATTTTCTTCCCAATATTCCATCTATCCCTGCCCTCTGGCTGTGGGAAGTCATTTTCCCTTGTCCTGCCATGCCATGCCGTTGTCCCCAGTCCCTTCCCAGCTCTCTTGGAGCCCCTTTCCATTGGGCAATGCAGTCAGATTGTCATGTGTTTTATGGACCTGGTCAAACCCTTCCCAACCAAGCAGCATTCCCAAAGTCGAGATTTGGAGGTGCAGGTTTCCCTCAGCTCCCCATTCCTTACAAATAATGGGAAGGAGCTAAGGGATTGACTGTGTCCTGGACAACTCAGGGAACACCACCTCTATGGGTAGAGCCTGCAGGCATTTTCCACCTGCTGCATGTGGCTGACTTTGCCAGTCCAAGCCCATCTTGCTGTCTCATGGATATGATTTTTATCTTGGAAAATCCCCATTTCAGCTGGGATAACGTATCGAGAGAGGTGACCTTTGAAGCCAGGTAAAAGTGAAAGGAATTTCAGGGAACAAAGGTACCAGGGCTAATATTAGCACCATATCCTGCTGCTGCCTTCCAGCCGGAGCTTGGGAAGCAGGGTGGAGAGCCAAGGAATTTCCTATGACTTAACATTCATGGTCTGTCCATAGGAAATGGCCTTTGAAAGTGGAAAACGGGAGAGGGTTTCTGGCAGAAACACAGCTGTGACTCAGCCCTTTTGCTCCTGTCCCCTTGGATAATCTCTGGGCCCACCGAGCCAGTGACTCATTCCCAAGGGCTGCAGCTGGCCCACCTGCCAATTCCAACTGTTGCAGTTTGCAAACATCCTGATTGCCTTCCAAAAACCATGAATTTGATGGATTATTCTTAGAAGACAATTGAGGATCAGGCTGGATGCTCAGGATGTCTGGTCCCATAAGCATCGTGTGTGTTCCTCTGGTCACTGCTCGCCTCCTTCAGAGCATTTTGTGACAGCTTGGGGATGGAGGTGACAGTCCCTGACTTTTTCAGGAGACAGGAAACCTCTCAGCTCCTTACCATTATTTGTAAGGAATGGGGAGCTGAGGGAAACCTGCCCTTCCAAATTCTGACTTTGGGAATTCTGCTTGGCTGGGAAGTGTGTTACTGGGACAAGTGTGTGGCTCCATCACCACAGGCTTGTAGAGTCTTCCAGAGATCTACTTGGAGCATTTCTGGGAATTTCTCCATGAAAACCTGAGGATGAAGGCTGTTCTTTTATATTTTGGCTGTAAAACAGATGCTGAGACCATCCTGGGATACTGTGGGGGCTCTTGATTGAACACAAGGATAGGTGTCCTGCCATCCCAAAATCAGGGATGGAGACTTTTCAGAGGAGCGCATGGCCCTGGGTTTGGCACATGGGTTGGGTTGTTCTTGTTCTTGCTCTTCCCTCTTTCCTCCCTCTGTCCCAGTCCAGGTAGTACTTCCCAAAAAATAGATGTTTCCTGGAAAGCTGCACTGGCTCTGTGGGCAGCTCCATGGGGGCCCCACATCCATAAATTTGTCTTTCTGTGAAAAGCAGAACTTGTTTTTGGGATGTTGAATTCATCCATGCTGCTAAATGTGACAAGGATTAGGATTAGTCCTGTGACATCCCACAGGGATAAATCCTGTTTTCCAATGATGTACCGCACAAAAAAAGAGCTTTATTTTGTTTATTTGGGATGTGCTGTGTGGTTATTTTATTTGGGGCTCCTTTTGCTCCATGCCACAAGAAATAGCAAATCATCCCTCCCTCCTTCCCAACATCCCTGGAATGTTCCCAGCTTCACGCGTGCGGGGGTTCTCTCCCTGTGCCCTGTGAATGTCCTGCCATGAGCTTTCTCTGCAGGAGCTTTTCCCTGCAGAGTACAAATGGGAGGCAGGGCTCTGGATCCTGTTTTCTAACATCTCTCCCTGCAGGTTGTTGCTGACTAATCCCTGTTTGTGGACTGATTTTCCAATTAAAGGTCAAGGGAGTTGTTCCAAGAGGCAACATCTCCCTTCAGCCCTTCCACACCTCGGTGCCTCCCCACGTGTATCACATCCAGCAGCTGGAGCCCATGGAAGAGTACAACATCCGTGTTTCCTGCAGGAATGAGGTCGGCTGGTCGGCATTCAGCCCCTGGATAACGGCCAGCACCACGGAGGGAGGTAGGAAATGGGGAGTCGAAACTGAGAAGGGTTTCCCTGCCTCAATCCCTCTGGATGAGAGGCAGTTCTGGAGTCCTGGTTGCTCCCAGGGTTGGAAAGGAAACTTCCCTGTTTTCCGTGGGCTTTCTGGTTTAGCTCCAGCTCATTTTCCATCAGATTCCCACATCTCTGCACCCATTCTCCCAGCTTCCCTCACCTCCTTTCCCATTGATTCCCACAGTTCTGACCACGTCGCCACTGAATGTCACGGTGTCCTTCAATGAATCCAGCTCCTCGCTGGAGATCCGCTGGGTGAAGCCATCCCTGGAGAGGATCCATGGGGAGCTCCAGGGCTACCACATCTGGTACAGGTGGCACAACTCTGATGGCATGGTGAGTCACCAGGAAATGGGGAAGAATGGCTAAAATCCTGGAAAAAATCCCAGCAGGGATGTCCAGATGAGTTTTGGTGCTTCCACAGATTCTTTTGGAGCTAATTTCTTTGCTGTCTTGGGCTTTCATGTGGGCTTCAAACCGCTCCTGGCATTGCATTCCCTGGATTTTGAGCTGTTCCTTATTCAGATGGGATTTATCCCTGCTTTAACCCACAGTACAGAATTTCAGAGCTCGAGGAACTCTTTGGCCCAAAGGCCTGTCTGTGGGTGCATGAAATCACCTGGCACACCCTGCTTGCCTTTTCTAGGATTTGGGAAGTAGCGGCAGGAATTTGCTAGGGCAAGGTTGGCCTGGGCTCTGGGCAAAAGATCCGATCCAGACCCTGTGGATAACAACAGGAGTGGATCCAGCTGTGGTTTGGGTTCCTCTGTGCCAGGCTGGCGGAGTGACCCCAGCTGGAAACAGTGACGCATCCCCATTTTTTTGTTGGATGATGCACTTTCTGTTCTCTTTTTGCTCTTCTGTATGATCCAGCCTGAATGAAGCCAGGGAAACAAAATCATGATCTTGTGACTCGGGAGAAAAGTGCTGACAGGAGTTGTCTCTCTCCAGCAAAAGGCCAAATCCAGGCTTTGCCCTTTAAGCCCTGGGAGATTTATTGTTGCTGTTGTTGTTTGTTAGTTTTTGTCCATTTTTACAGCTTATGAAGCTGAATTTTTGCCAGTTCTCAATTTTTCCATGAGTCTGAGACACGAGACTGGAGTTCTGACTCGTCAAAAAGCTCATTCTAAGGTTGGACTTGATAAATCTCAGAGGTCTTTTCCAACCTAAATGATTCTGTGAGAATGATTCCATGAAATAAAGTCCCTGAGTTGTGGCCCTGCACAGGCTAAATCTGGACTGTCCCAAAATAACCACCAGTTTTTGCAGGATAAAGTCAGGAAGAAGCCAGATTTTGGTGTCACAAGGCCATCTGCAGGCCTCTCCACAGCCAGAAAATTCCCAGAAGTTGGTTTATTTTCCTCCTTAACCAGCAGTCCTTGTTGGAGCCAAGGCTGCTTGAGTTGGGACGGGAAGAAATCCCTCAACTACCGCAAAACTCATAAAATCCCATTAAATTTGGCAGGTCAGCCCTGCTTTGTGCTCATGGTCTGGGTCTGTCCTCAGATGACACAGCAGAGCCCTTTAGGACAGGGAAGGATCCCAGTTTTAGGCTGGTGGTAGGGAAAGGATCCCATGTGGATACAAGGAGGAGGAAGGCAGAGATGTGGGAGCAGAGGTGACAACAGGCCCCAGCTCCTGTCGCTGCCAGTAGGTGCCCACACATTCCCAGGGCCTGGGTGTTTCACATTCGTTTCCGTGGGTTTTTTGGGACAGGGAACAGAAACTGGGTCCCTCTGAGAAGCTCTGATTCCCTCTCTTTGTCCCTCTCTTTGCACACTGATCCCCCTTAGCTCCATTCCCTCTCTTTGTCCACTGATCCCCTCAGCTCCATTCCCTCTCCTCACCCACTGATCCCCCTCAGCTCCTGCTTTTTTCGTGGGATGTTCAGGAAGGAGCCAGGTGCTGCTGGGCACAGCAGCCTGCCAGATGTTTTGGCTGCAGCTGAGCAGCTGTTTTGCAGTTGGAAATCGGCAGGGAGCAGCAGCAGCACTTTCTCAGCTGGAAACGACCAGGAAAGGTTGGAATTTGTAGGGAAAGGCTCCTGTGATTTTACCAAGCCATGCTGCCTCCTGCTACAGTACAGCCCAGGAAATACATAAAAAGTGGAAATATAATTAGCTGGACACAAAAGCCACAGAAGTAGTGGTTTTTGAGCCTATGATCTACTTCCAGAGCACTTGGACAATCCTACCAGAAGCACACGGATCTGTGGGTGCTGAGGGTCACAGGGCTCCAGTGGCCAAACTGGCCACAATGAAGGCTGAGGGTCACAATCCATGTCACCAGAGCCTTTCCCTTCCTCACCAGATCCTTCCCTGCATCTTTTCTGGCTCTGGCTGCTGCTGCTGTGAAGCAGAGAGGGCCAGGAATGCTCAGATTGAACAGGAAGCGCTGCTCAGCTCCGTTCCTGATCTCATCTGGCCCTTGCACACAGGGCCATTCTTCTCCCTAAATAGCCGGGTGCTGCACTTCCTCTGGGCTGGGAAAGCAAAGCAGCTCCAAAGGTTGCCAAGGGGACAATTCTCAGTAAATCCCCTGGTTTCCCTGCCTTCCCCAGGCCAGGATTTTCTTCCCTTCCTCTCTCCAGCAGATCATCTCTGACGAGGCCTGGCTGAATGGCAGCGTGGCTGTGCTGCCTGTGGTGGCCACCAACGCCACCTGCTCCATCCGTGTGGCCGCTGTCACCAAGGGTGGAGTGGGACCTTTCAGCATTCCCGTGGAGATCTTCATCCCCGCCAGTGGTAAGGAAGTGCAGGGTTGGATGCTGGGAATAGCCCAGGGTGTGCTTTCCATGAGGCCGTTTGGCATCACTCCATCATCCTTTGGATGCTTTCCCTGTCAGCCAAGGATCCTGATTTGGGAGCAGGAAAGCCACATTCCCTTTTTTCCTATGTAACCCTTTGGGCTCCGCTGAAAATCCCTGGGAATTCCTGCCCCAAGCCCCAGCTGCTGCAGCCTGACTCTTTCACCGGCTCCATTAACAGGATATTTTCTTAGGATTAATAACCTCAGCCCCCTCTTCGACTCCAGCCGCCGGGAATGCTGACTCCTTTGTCATAGCCCTGGGATTTATCTGCGGGACAATTGCCGTCGGAGTCATCCTCTGCTTGTCCGTGGTCATCCAGAAACAATGCATGGAGACAAAATATGGGTAAGGGGATGGAAAACAGGGTGGCTCCCAAGGGGTGGGTGGCCAGCAAGCCCGTGCTGGATTTGGGGATGAGGGTTCTGTCCCCAGACTGATTTTGTTACCACAAATGACGTTTTTTGTGCCTGTGGTGAGGGACTAAGTGGGTTTTTCCTTCCCCTCCCTTCCTTAGCTCAGCAGTTCACCTTTTGCTCACTATTCCTATTTTTAAAGGGAAGTCAACTTGTGTAACTTGTTGGGGGAGGTGTTTTGGCATGGAAATGAGAGAGCAGTGTCACTGGTCACCAGAGGGTGACCTGAACCCAAAGGAATGGCTGGAGCTGTGTCAGGGGAGGTTAGGCTGGATTTTGGGAAAAGATCCTTCCCCCAGAGGGAACTGAATAAGCTCCTCAGGGTCCAAGGCTGCCAGAGCTCCAGGTGTGTTTGGACAATGCTCCCAGGGATGCACAGGGTGTGATTGTTGGGGTGTCTGTGCACGGCCAGGAGCCGGCCTGGATGATCCTTGTGGGTTCCTTTCAACTCCATGATTCTATGATTCCATAATATCCCATGTCCTGGAGAAACCCTCCTGCCTCATCCCACGCCTAGGTTCAACAGCCCAGCATTGTTTAAAAACACAGACAAAGGGCTGTTTTCTCCTGCAATAACCCAACACTCCTCACTCATCCTCTTGACTTCCCAAGTGGTGTTTAACTGCCCCATGCTTCCAGTTTGGAAACTGGTACTGAGTAAGGATCACTTTCCTAACTGGTTGTTGTCACTCTTTCCCTGCTTTCCCAGCTCTGGAGCATCCTGCCCTGGTTTTGTTTCCCAAAGCTGGACTCTGCAGGGCTCCAGCAGCATTCCTGCTCAAGTAGGAAATGAGTATCCTATTTCCTCCCCAAAAGCTCTGTGACTCACTCCTTGATGGTTCAGTGGTGTTTGTGGAGCTGTTGGTTTGCTCAGACATTGCAGGTGATGGTGCTGATCCAGGAAAAAGGAAATGAAACATGCATTTCCCCTTTTCCTATGCATCCCCTGGGCTCCCGCCCCAGCCATGCTGATTCCTTCATCCAGCTGAAGCAGCCACAGCAGATGTGTTTGTGTTCCCTCAGGAACGCTTTCAGCAGGAACGACTCAGAGCTTGCAGTGAACTACACAGCCAAGAAGTCCTACTGCCGGAGAGCTGTGGAATTGACCTGTAAGGATACGTTTTTATCCCTCTGGAAGGAGCTGGAGGGGAAAATGGCAGCAGGTGGGAGGTGCCTGAGCTCCTGTACCCCTCTCTTGCAGTGGGAAGCCTGGGTGTCAGCAGGGAGCTCCAGCAGAAGCTGCAGGATGTTGTCATGGACAGAAATGCCCTGAGCCTGGGAAAGGTCCTGGGAGAGGGTAAGTAAAACTCATCTCATTTCAACCTCCTGCCACAGGCAGGGAACCTTCCATGAGCCCAGCTTGTCCGCCTTCTGTCACTGATGAGGAACAAGCCTTTTGGCTCCATCTTGGAGCATTCCAGATGTTAGGGATCTGGTGATGTCCTGAAAGGTGGTGCTTTGGATAAAGGGATTCCTTCTTTCCTGTGGTGCAGGGGAGTTCGGATCCGTGATGGAAGGACGGCTCAGCCAGCCCGAAGGGCCCCCACAGAAGGTGGCTGTGAAGACCATGAAGTGTAAGTTGTCTCTCTACTCCACTGGATACCAACATTCCCAGTACCCCTCTCAGCTCTCTCAGGAATGGCATCCTGGGGTTTTGGGGTTTTAAAGCTCTTTCTCTCTGCTTCCCAGTGGATAACTTTTCCCAAAGGGAGATCGAAGAGTTCCTCAGCGAAGCAGCGTGCATGAAGGACTTTGACCATCCCAATGTCATCAAGCTCCTCGGTATGGGCTGTCCCTTCCCACCCTCCAGCTGGGATTTGGGTGGACCTGCATCCCTTTTCCCAGGGCACTGTGTGAGTTCTCCATGTTTCCCAGGGGTGTGCATCGAGCTGAGCTCCTTGCAGGTGCCCAAGCCCATGGTGATCCTGCCGTTCATGAAATTCGGAGACCTGCACAGCTTCCTGCTCCGCTCTCGGCTGGAAATGGCCCCGCAGGTAGAGAGCACCAGGAGCAGAGGAGTGAAGTGGGATCAAGGTGGAAAGAGAATCCCCCTCTGCAGCTCCTGAAGGCTCGTGGGTCAATGAATGGCATGATCTGAAGGATGAGAGCTCATCTGCTGCCGTGGGCTCATCCATTGTGATGGCAGCCCTGGACAGGGAAGCCTTTCCGATCAACACTGTGTAACCCCCACCTTCCTTCCTCAGTTTGTGCCCCTGCAGACCCTGGTGAAGTTCATGGTGGACATTGCCCTGGGCATGGAATACCTGAGCAGTCGGAGCTTCCTCCACAGGGACTTGGCAGCTCGGAACTGCATGTGAGTGTTTTCCTCTGCTCCATCCCACAGGATGAACCTTGTGGATTTACAGCACAACTCTGCTTCTTTCAATAAAAGTTCCCTTGGTTTTGAGACACAGACCTCAGCCTGGGGTTTGTGGCTCAGGATGTGGCCTGGGGCTGTCCTGATCCCTGTTTGCTCCCAGGCTGCGGGATGACATGACGGTGTGCGTGGCAGACTTTGGGCTCTCCAAGAAGATCTACAGTGGGGATTACTATCGGCAGGGCCGCATCACCAAGATGCCGGTCAAGTGGATTGCCCTCGAGTCCCTGGCTGACCGTGTCTACACCACCAAGAGCGACGTGGTAGGTCCCCGTGCCTGGAGGGACAGTCCCCTGGGCTGAGCCACACCATGCTCCTGTTGGTGGTGTTCTCTGGAAGTGCAGGAGGCTGTCAGACCCCTTCTGCTGCTGGCACAGTCAGTTCCTTGAGTGGGCCCCTTGCCTCCGTCCTGGTCATTCCCAATTTTGGGAGCACCACAGCTCTGCCCGTTGTCCCTTGGATGCCAGGCAGTGACCTTTCCCCATGGAAAGATTCATTCCATTCATTCATCCTGGAAGTGTCCCTTCAGTCTTGGCCTTTTCCCTTTGTGCCGGCAGTGGGCATTTGGCATCACCATGTGGGAGATTGCGACGCGCGGGATGACGCCATACCCAGGGGTGCAGAACCATGAGATCTACGAGTACCTCTTCCATGGACAGCGCCTGAAGAAGCCTGAGGATTGCCTGGATGAGTTGTGAGTCCTGGGATCCCAGCTGGGAAAATGGGTTTTCCTAGGAACAAACCCCTTAATGTTTGCACAACGTGCCTAAGGAAAGCCGGATCCTGGAGCAGAGCATGTGTCAGCATCTGCTGAACTGCAGGCAAAAATCCCAAGAAATATCCTGAGGGGAAGCAATGGGTCTGTAGGGCTGGCAAGGTCACCAGGAACAGTCAGTGATGGGACTTTTTAGTATTTTATTTCTTTGTTTTTGGATTTGTTTTGGCCAAAAGGTTCTGGCTGGTAATGCTCCTCTTTGTCCCACAGAACTCCCTCTACGTTCCTTCCTTGCCTCAAATCTAAAAATCTGTGTCCCCCTGGAAAGGGGAAATGCAGAATACACAAACCTTTGGATTTCTGAGCAGCTCAGCAAAGGCCTTCCTCCCAAGCTTCTTTCCTGAGTTTTTCTCTATTGCCATTAGAGCTGAAAATGTTTAACCCCCACATGGCTGAGAGCTTTTAATCCCAACCGGATAAACAGAGTTGTACATTTCCTAAAAGGCTCCTCTCCACTGCCTGTTCCTGAAGGAAGCAGTGCAGGAACCTCTAAGAATCCAGCCTGCTGGGGGACAGAGGCTGGCAGGGACATACTGGGAGCTTGCAGGGCTCCCTGACATTCACCCTGGGAGCAGGCACCTGCGAAGGGAAGGACTGGGCATCCCACACACAGAGCTGGGATGTTCCCAGGGAACAGATCCCAGGGCTGCACTGGAAGAGGCTTCCTACACTACTAACAGCAGCTTGGGCTGATAAATCCATGCCCTTGGGAAACAGCCTGAGCGGAGCGAGTTGGTTTCACTTTGATTTAATGGGAATTTCAAGGCTTGCTCAGCTTGGAGGGAAACTGGGAATTAAGCCCCCGCATGTCCCCTAATCCAGATAAGTGCAGGCTGCCCAGAGAAGCTGTGCTTGCTCCATCCCTGGAAGTGTTCAAGGACAGCTTGGAGCAACCTGTGATGGTGGAAGGTGCCCCTGCCCATGGCAGCAGAGTGGGACTGGATGAGTTTTAAGGTCCCTTCCAAACCAAACTATTCTGGGATGCTGGGATCCTCTGTTAACTACACTCCTCTCCCGATTTCCAGGTATGAAATAATGTCTGAGTGCTGGAGAGCCAACCCTGCCACTCGCCCCACCTTCTCCCAGCTCAAAGTCCAGCTGGAGAAGCTGCTGGAAAACCTGCCCAGTGCCAAGGCATGTGGGGATGTCGTTTACATCAACACTGGCCTTCCCGAGCACAGCCCGGACTCCACACAGGATTCCGGCTTCCCGCAAGTGGACTCGGATTTGGACGCCGGGGAGGCATCGGAGCCTGGCTCACCTGGCATGGAGGTGGCACTGGTGGCTGTGGATGTGCATCCCAGTGAGCTGTGTGATACCAGGTACATCGTGGGAGAGCAGCTCAGTTGCCCCGTGGAGGAGCCCTATGTGCCACTGCTTCCCTGCCAGGGCTTGGAGCCGGGGAGCCGATGGAGCCAGGCCAGCACTTTGCCAGCATCGGAGCAACCGCATGCTGGGAGCTGCGAGGAGGACTTGGAAGTGCCGCTGGCAATGGTGTGAATGGCACCACAGCAAGGACACAGAGGGAATATTTTAATAAACAGTAATCTCTTTTATTTATTATCTCCTGGATGGTTTTCCTAGTGGAGGTTGGCTCTCCCCAGGAGTTCTTTCCTGGGCTGAAGTCCCAGGGGTTTGGAATTAACAGTGGAATTATTTTGCTGTAATTATTCATCTTTTCCACAAGGAGCAGAGCAGGGTGGGGTGAATGGTGCTGAGGGGGCAGCTGGCCTTGCAGGGCCTGGTGTTTTCCCCCTTTTCCATCAGGTGTTAAGGTTTGTGGGATGGGCATCCCCTGGATGATGAATGCTCCAGCTGTACAACCTGCTGGGGATTTCAGACTGCAAGAGATCCCCATGGAAAACAGCAACGGGTGCGCTAATGGGAACAGCAGGTGCTCCCACATTCCCTTCTCCCTGATGGGTTTCCATCCATCCCATCCATGTGCTGAGGAACCATCGCTCCTGCTGCAACACCACGGAAACAGGAGCATGAGGGGATCCCAGGAGGGCTGGAGCCCCCCAGCCATGGCCTGGCCCTTCCTTGCTGCCCCTTCTCCTTTTGGGGGTAACTCTGCTGCTTCCACAGCTGGGGCTGCTCGGCAGCAACCAGAGCCGGACCCAGCATCTCTTGCCTCTCCTTGGGGGAAACCGGGCTGGAGAGGGGGCAGAGGAGTTGGAGAAGGGGGTTACCGAACCGGGGGTGGGGGATGCAGGAGCTGGGGAAGGCATTTTGGAACGGGGGAAAGGGATGCAGTGACTGAGATGGGGTGCAGGAGCTGGAAAACGGGGTACCGAGCTGGGGAGGGAGTGCAGGGCTGGGAAAGGGTTTCCCTGCCCCGCGGGTGGTCCTGGCCCAGCCGGAGCGGGGGGGCTGACAGGGGCTCCTGCATGGTGCCCGCTTNCCCGCCGCGCCGGCCGCCCAGGTGAGGGGGGACCGAGACCCCGGGAGGGGCTTTTGTGGGGCACGGGGCTCCTCTCCGCTTCCCGCTCGCTCCCCGCTGCTGT
>VXAX01001966.1:0-232461 GCA_013399835.1 Leptocoma aspasia
GCACACGGGGGTGTGCCTGGATCGAAGGAAAAAACGGTGGAGGGATCCATATCTTCGCAGGCTTCTATTGTCCTAGGAAGGGTCTTTGCAGCTGCAGTGTTCTTAGAGGCCTGGGCTTTGTGGTTCTCCAAACCCTAACCCTAGGTTCAATCCTAACCCTAGGTACTGCACTAAAAGGCACACGGGGGTGAGCCTGGATCGAAGGAAAAAGCGGTGGAGGGATGCATTTCTTAGCAGACTTCTGTTGTCCTAGGAAGGGTATTCTTAATCTATGAGGTTCTTTCCATTCATCAGGTTTATATTGGCTTTTTCCTGGCTGTTTTTTTCCATTTGCTTTCTGGTTTCTGTCCTTGTCGGTTCCTTGCTTTATTTCTGACTTTCATCTGGCATTCCTTTACACTCTTACTTTCCTCAGAACCCTCCACATTCCATCACAGAGATTCAGTCTACATCACCCCACTCTTTTCTCCCCCAGACCCTCCAAACACAGCCATGTTTTCTATAGTGTCATTATGTTTTCATTTGTTCCTTGGCTCTTCTTTCAGGTTTTCTTCTTCCTCCCATAAAATCAATTCCACACCTTCCCCTTCCTCTCTGTGTTCTGTGATTAAAAATAATGTACTGTTAGATAGGAGGAAAATAAGCCCACATAGACACACACATTCAGTCACAATAGAAGCCGTAGTAAAACTAAATGAAACGAAAATTCTCCTCTTGGTCGAAATGTTTGGTATTTAAAAAAAAAACATTTTAATTTCCATAGTTTTTAAAACATGAAGGAAATAATATGCAACTGGTGAGATTAAAAAGGAAAGTTGATCTGGAATACCTGAAAGTGGTTCTGTGTTCTTAGTGTCCAAAATACTTACTGGCTTTAATGAAAATTCTTTTTCCTCACTGTGCAATTAAGTGGATATTATATTGTGCCATGTATTGCACTGGTTTTAATATTGATATCATGTTTCCCAGCTCAGCAAAGTGCTTGCTCTTATCAGCTTCCTGGGACTGGGGTAGATACTGTAGCTACTTGGTACCCTATAAAATGGTATTTCAAATAGGCAGAAGAATTAATGAATATTCATAGCACCGCCTACAATTCAGCTAGAATATCATGAGGCAGCTACTTGCTGTGTGGTTTTGTACAATAGAATGTCATCAGTTATAGAAACCTCTTGCTTACACAAAGGGTATTTGTTGTAAATGAATTTAAATGCAAATTGTTACAGAGTAAATTGTTTCTCAGCTCAGGACTGGAATCCTCAGGAGTTGTAATAAATAAAAAAATTGTTTCCCAAGTACTCACAGAGACATGTTATTAAAATGAAGCATGCATATATATTCATGAAGAAAATGAGAAAAGCTATTCTTAATCAGAAAAGAACACAATTTTCTGCAAAGAACTCTTTCCAAAGTACCCATTCACAGATACCTCAACAACCCACCTCCTGAAATGACGATTTCTACATCTCAGTGTCTATGTTGGCTAAGTGCAGACCCTTTTCTGCCCTTGTAGGTATCAAACTACATTTAATTTAAGACAATGACGCAGTCAAGACTTTTATACAGCATTTTTCAGTCTATCAATTCAACCATTTGAAATAATTTCATATACATATATATATATACATGTATGTGTGTGTGTGTACACACACACAACCTTAAGGGAGCTGTGTTTCACAGGAAGCTGTCATCACAGATATCCACTCACCTGGACTGTGCTGCTATGGAACATCTGTTTGTGCTCACACAAGGCACTCCAGGCCTTTCTGCAGGGAGCTGCATTGTAGTGAAGGATGAAAACACTGTGCTTTATTTACAAGGACAGCCTTTCTCCTTCCATGAAAGCAAGTGCCTTTTCTAACATTCTGAAACACACAGCACAGTACAAACTAATACTCTTTTTATTAGTCCATTAATAAACTAGTGCTTAGGTCATTGAAGCTTTCCATCAAGCTGGGTTTCCTATCTTAAAGCTGCTGAAGCTTGGCTCACTTTTCTCAATGACTGCCAAAATCTGAGTAGATGAACCTCCTGATCAATGCCCACTTGATGTTGCTGAAATGTACTGACTGTAAATACATATCACAAATTTTGACTACGCAGTCTTCCTTTAACACCAAGGATTTCATGCCTTGCTTTTTGGCTTTAGTGTTTGTGTAAATTGTATCAATTGAAAAACCCAAACAGAATACATTCATATCAGTACTAGTTAAGCTGAGTGCATAGTTTTCGTTTGGGAAACATCTCTCTTTTATGAGGGCGGATAACTACAGAAGTTAAAACAAAACTGGGAAAAATTCTTCCCACAGTGAAGGATAAATTCAGTTGTAGCCATTATGGCGATTTCCATCCCATCCTCATGTCTCATTAGTTATCACTTTTACACTTACTGATTTGTGAGATCACGTGGAAATTTTCAGTTTAATTTCTGTAGGTAAATTTTTAGGGCATATAGGACCATAACATATCATACCATGGTCTCAAAAGAGGAAGTACAATTTTGCAAGAATATGTTTGTGATCTGAGCAGCCCAAACATACTGTTTCAAGGATTCAGATAGAATAGGAGGCAAGAAGAAAATGTGTGCTATAACAATTTTGATAAATAGTGTTTTAGCAGAATTCTGCTGCCTAGCCATAGATAGTCATCTGTTATTCTTTTGCAAGGAAGCCCTGACTGCCCTTCTGTACCTTCTGAAAGATGAGGGAACATACATACAGTTGTCAGGCAGTTGTAGAGAGCAAAAAGTTCTCCCCTGAGCCTCCTTTTCTCCAGACTAAACCACCCCACTCCCTCTGTAGCTCCTGATAAGATTTGTGCCTCAAACCCTTCACCAGCTCCATTGCCCTTCTCTGGACTTGTTGCAGCATCTCAATGTCCTTCTTGTTGTGAGGGCCCCAGAACTGCACACAGGATTAGAGATGTGGAGCCCAGTACAGGGGCACAATCACTTCCCTGGCCCTGCTGTCAACAGGAATTTACAGGTCGGGATGCCATTGTCCTTCTTGGCTGCCTGGGCAGACATAGCCAGCTGCTGACCAGCACTCCCAGGTCCTCTTCCTCTGGGCAGTATTTCAGCCACTCTTCCCCCAGTCTGTAGGGCTGCTTGGGGTTGCTGTAACCCAAGTGCAGGACCCAGCACTTGGCCTTGCTGAACACTGTGGCCTCAGCCCATCCAGCCTGTCGAGATCCCTCTGCAGAGCCTTTCTGCTCTTCAGCAGATCAATGCTCCCAACCAACTTGGTGCCATCTCCAAACTGACTTAGGGTACACTTGATCCCTTCATCCAGGTAACTGATAATGATATGAAACAAAAATTACCCCAATGAATATGTTTAAATATGTAACCTGACATACATGAGTAGTTCCCAATCCACTTTTGTTGTTTTGGAATCGCTTGGAAATGGAAATTTCTTCCCCTCAGTTTCTAGTGGAACAGTGAGAAGAGAAAAGAGAAATTAAGAAGTGTGAGAAAATTGCACATTAATTTGTTTTTATGTTGATAGAGTAACACTTAAAAATTTCAGTAGTGTTTTTCTTCATATGCAGCTGCCCTTTCTAGTCAGAAATCAATATGAACTATCACTCTGAGGAACACATCAAGGCAAAACTTAAAAGTTCTGGAGAAAGTATGACCTAATTCAACATTTAGTGATCTCACCCCCTCCAAGTATGTTCTGAATTGTTTTGGCAGCAGGAGAGGTGCCCAGCGTGACTCCCAGGCAGAGTCACTGATCTAAAACAGCAAATTACCTGAAAACACTAAGAGATACATATTAAAACCATCTTTCCTTGTTGTATCCCCAAGAAAAGATCTATAAAATAATCTGCAAGGGCAACTTGCACGTTATCTCTTTCTTACAGATATGTGATTTCTAGGGCTACTTTGTGCTAATTTCACATAAGGAGACTATGATTTAAATGTTTTGCTAAAAATCAATCTTTAAATTTTTTAAAATTTTGTAAAATGTTCCCTGGAATGAAATCTGTTCGGAATAAAAATTGAACAGTCTTAGTGAAGAATTTTCTCAACATGTGTATGATTTTCTCTGTTCTCTGAAATTAGGATGTGTTTTTATCACTGGCATGGTAAGGAAATGATATTATTTTCTGACAAGAAATCCAGGCTACTTTTATTTTTTTCTTCATCCTGATTTGGAACAAAATTTAGCAAATTTTAAATGAAAATCAGCATAGCAGAAACAATAAAACTAGGATTCTCATTGTGACACTGCAAATTTTGATAGATATTCTTTTGAGAGCAGTGAAGTGTAGATGTTGTCCAGGCTGCCAAAACACTGGGAACATTTTAGAGTTTACAAAACAAATCTTCTTCCAGACCCTAGACAGTTCAGACTCCAGCAAGAGAGCTTGATTTCTGTGACATCAGGTAACCCACATCCCAGCTGGATAGCTTGTGGAGCAGCCAGTTGGAGAGCCTGGGAGGCCAGCAGCTCACCGGGTGAACAGCTGGGAAATCAGATGTCCTGGAAAGATTGGCAGTCTACTCTTCAGGCAGCTAGCTCTCAGGAGAACTGCCCAGGAGGCAGAGTAGTTGGTCTCGCCAACCTATTTCCCTGTATGATTTCCCCCTACATTTAAAAAAAAAAAAAAGGAGTTGACAGTAGTTCATCAGAATATGTTTGTATATATATATATATATATTTATATATTATACATATATATGCATTATATGATCTCTAATTCAAAGGTTTCTGCCTTGCCCTTCTGTTCCATCTGTCCTTAGAACTTAGAGCTTAACAAGCCCATTAATTGAATGTATGAATTTTTGTCAACGCTATTACAGCTAAGAGGATGGACAAGCTTCTCTCACAGCTGTCATATCTCATTATTCCTTTGCTCCTTCATTCCTATCCTCTTTCTTTTCTTTTATCTTCTTTGTCCCTTATTTGTCTCTTGCCAGCACATTTTCTTAGGTAGCTAGCTGTTCCCCTCTTGAAGTGTCCAAGCTTGGTTCAACCATTTTGAAACCACAAAATTTATTTGGGAAGCAAGTAGATGAGGTATGGATATTTCTTTTCATATCACTATTAGCTATCAATGTAAGTAAAATAAAGTCAACTGACAATTCATGTTGTTCCTCCCAAGTGTTGGCAGAATATTTCATAGCCCCTCACAATTGTTACATTTGCTTGTCATCTAGCACATTGCTTTTATTATGCAGTTTCTCTAGTTGAAATCCAAAATAACCTTAATAAGGGGTTTCAGAATTTAATTTGATGTCAGTAGAACTACATGGAAACGGTCGGCTAACTTTTCTTATATTTTTAACAGGAAGAATTAGGTAGGACAGACTGTTTTGTCATAATTTTGCCCTTGACACCTTTAAGACTAAGTCTTGAATTATGGAATCTATGTGTGAGCATGAAACATGGTAGCTATGTTATAGGTAAGAAAGAAATTTGGGATGTTAGTCTTCAGGCTCTGATTAGAAAGTAGGTAAAGTAAATTATGTCTAGTTACTCTGAGAGGAAAGATTTTGCACAAAAATATGGGACCTAATTTTAAAATCAGAAGTAGAAAGTTCAGTGTCTATTGTTTAGATGTTATCTCAGATACAAGAATATTCCTACAGAATATTCCTATTTCCAATTTTTAAAAATTTAAATTGTATAAGTATACACAGTGCTCTTTTCAGACAAATGCATACTGTAATATCTTTATGTCAGACATGTTTTTTAATTATTGCATTTAAAAAAAGTTCCAGAGCCACACTGTAAAAGAGAAAAATAATAAACAACTTTAAAAAATGTTGGAATATCATTCCATTTAGACAACCAGAAACTTCATCAGAAAGTGAAGAAATCTGAGGTTGTAATAAATCAAGTTATTCAGCTTTTCTTCCACCACCATACCTCTATTTGATTTTTTACTCATTTCTGGGTAACATATCAGCAATTCCACTGAAAGTTTCTCCACGCTGCCTGCCATCTGTCAACAAACTCAATTCTGACAGGAGTAGCCAGCATCTCAAGGGTGCAAATCAATTTACTGTCAGTGTTGGATGTGTTCCAGTGCATTTCCTCAGCACATATGAAAGAAATTGTGTCAACTGAGCAGTGTTGCATATGTTTTTATCTGCTGTTGGCTAGGGATTGAGCTAAAACTACTAAATTCACTTCATTTAGAATCTCAAATTTCATCTGGTATGTGCATATCATGCAGTGTATAGGAGAAGGAAATCAATAGCATTGGTGAGCAATTACAGAATAAAAGAGACCCAGGCAGGTATGGTAAGAACTGATGTAAAATATAACTCTGAGTGGGCCTTGATAGGGAAGAAAAGCAAAATGCAAATAATGGCAGATACATTTCATCCCTCCCACAACTTTCCTGAACTATTTATTGCTTTGCAAACCAGGACCGCCATTGCAAGAACAAAACATCCCTTTTCTAAAGAATTGTGAATTATTTTCATAAAGCAATTCACCAGTATTCACCTATTACCTTTCTTTTCATAAAATTCAGGGTGTATCAAATGCCTCATTTCTAGGTACCTATTTCATTTACACCAGATGAATATAATAATTTCTGGCAATAGTTCAGAGCCTATGAATTTGACTTCTGTTTTACCTGAGCAATTAGAGATAATAAAGGGCATACAGAAGCTTTCCAAACATAAATTCTTGATGCCTTCTTTGATAAGGAAAATTTAATGATCTGGAAGGGTTTGGAGACATGAGCATGTTAATCCCTGTAAATCACACTGTCACAGTTTCAGAAAGCTGTGAATCCTGAAAGTAATCCACATTTGAAAAAAGCAAGTTAGCTCCATCACTAAAGTGGTAAAGTGCAATGGATAAGAGGAGGCCATATTTGTCACTTTTAAATGTTGGTCTTTCTATATAAAATCTAACAATTTTTTTCACAATTTGAAACATATATTGAGCTTATTTGTTTTTTGGCTGCTGCTGTGTTCTGCTCCAGGGTTATTGCAATCTTACTTTTCCTATCACACGTTCATAGATTGGTAAAAATATGCAGTATCCATTTATGAGTACTACTTTAACTTCTATCAAATTTATTTCTAGCCACAAATTTATTGCACAGCCACATGCTTTCCCTGTTTTCATGCAAGACACTCAAGAATATTTGAGAAAAAGTGTAAGAAAATAATAATTATGATACATCCCTTGCCAAATTCCGAGTACTTTTTAGTGAGTTGTTGACAGAACAGGGTACAGAGAGCCCTTTGTAAAACAGTGAAACAGCACATAACCACCAAACTCATGCACCTTGTTTGGAAGAGGTTGCAGTGAACAAGGAATCTTGGAATCATAGAAAGGTGTGGGTTGGAAGGGAGCTTTACATATCATCTAGTCCAGTGCCTCTGTCATGAGCTAGGACATCTTTTATTACATCAGGTTGCTCAAATCCCCATCCACCTCAGTCTTCCTGTGATGGGACATGCATGGCTTCTCTGAACAATTTGTTTCAATGTCTAAATCTACCCTCTTTCAGTATAAAAATATTGTCCTTTGTCCTGTTGTTGCAGACCTGCATAAAATCTTTTTTTTTTTTTCCTGATAAGCTCCTTTTACACTCTCATGAAAGACCACAATAACTTCTCCCAGGAGTCCTATCTTCTCCAGGCTGAACAACTTCCGGTTGCTCGTCCTGTCTTTGTAAGAGAGGTCCTACAGCCCTCTGGTCATCTTTGTGGCTTCCTCTGGTCCAACAGGTCCATGTCTTTCTTGTGCTGTGCCCCAGAGCTGGACACAGCACTCCAGTGGGGTTTCATGAGAATGTAGTAGAGGGGGACAATCACCTCCCTTGAGCTGCTGGCCACACTTTTTTTTTTATGCAACTCAGGATATGACTGGCTTTACACAAGGATCCCAAAAATTGTTTGCATGGATCCATGAGAGCTGTTATGAGTTACTGTGATTCTGTACCCACCAAAACTTTGCCTTCATAATTCCACTCTTTCGCTAAGATAATTTCTTATCTCTCCATTGAGTTCACTTCTATCTGTACTATTGAACTGAACATTTCCCACGAGTTTCTTTAATGACACGTCTAAAGCTTGCCACAAATTTCTCTCTTATTGTCTCTCTAGAGGTAGAAAATTTAGTGGAATACTTCACTTCTTAAATATTTTGGTTGGGTTTTTCTACTCTTCATGTAAATAGCAGCATTTCTTTTCAAGAAGATGGCAAACTTTGTGTTGGGAATGTAAACTGTTGTGATTTGTCATGCCTGTTCCAGCATTCATTGCAGAAACAACCTATTGGTCCAGAATATTATGCAGAATAGCACGTATGTATATGTCTCATACATGTGTATACATATGCCATATATTTTTTTTGATCGAAACCGGTTAAAGGACAAATGCAGTAACACTGTCTGGAGGTGTGAGATCATCTTCTAGTCTCTTTATCTCATGAATATCTAAAGAAATTGTTTAAGATCCTAGCCAAGGCTGGAGACTTCACTGCTGTAAAAGATGAGAATAACCACAATCTGAACCACTTTTCACTCACTTACAAAATTCTCATCTTTGATTCACTTTTAATCAGTGAAGTTTTCAGAAAAATACAAAATGGTTCAGCTGATTCATCTTCAAGTAGGGAAGAAAGTAAGAGTGGAAAGTTGTTATTTCTATTTTTAATATTTGGCTATTATATTTAATAGTTGCCTAGGAAAATAAATAAATAACTAAGAGATTAGATAAGAATAAATGAAAGAAACACTTCACATAGCACACTGCCAATTTATGAAATTAAATACCTCTGGGTATAATGTACTCAAATATTGTGTAGAAAAATAAAAGGGAACCAGATAATAATGACTCAGAATATATCTTTTAGGATAATCAAATCCTGTACTTTTGGATGCATACTCATCACTTCACTGGAGACATTACTTTATTTTTCTTGCACATATTATATTACAGAATTTTCTGTGTGGACTTGGGGCATTTTTCATATACCTTTTAAATATTATGACTGGAGGAGAACTAGATACACTATTGCAAAATACAGAAGAAGTAACATAAGATATAGGTGATATTGGAAACAAAGTTTATGAGAATTTAAAAGAGTGTAAAAGGATATCCCAAAAAACTGGTAAATCCTTTTCGGTACTTTTGTGATCACCCAGTGTAAGGTACAAAATTCTAAGAAAATAAGTCAGAATAAAAATATAAACACAGGCACAATAATGATTATAATTTGTATCTGGTTTCAGGGTACTATCTTCTCAGCAAAAGGAAAGGTGAATTGCATCTCCAAGCATCATGACTGTGGATAAAAAACATTAAAGTGAGCTCTATTTATGTGCTCTGGAGTGGGGAAAAAGTTAGGATTATCACTGTCTGCTAAGGAATGAGCATGACCAAATGGTCTAACAATAGACTTTTGCAATGAAGCAAGTTAGATAAAAAGGAGCCTCTTGCCATGTAAAACTACATCTTCATCTATGCCTAATTATGGAATAGCAACAGGTATGATTCCATCACCTCCATTAGAAGTAAGGGCTTTGGTCATACCTAAAAAGGTATATATAGCTGGGACAGAATAGACTCATAATTTATGTTCCCTTCTCCATGAGATCCAAATGACAGAAAAATTTTATAAACATTTCAGACATCATCTTTAAGTAACGTGGATGTATTTCTCCACCATTCATGCTGGGAAAGAGCTGAAGACTACCACTTTCTTGTGTGAAGAAACTCTTAATTTGTAGTTAACAAATTTTTCTCTTTAATGTTTTTCTCTTTAATGTCATGCCTTTAATATTATACATATATATGTGTGTGTATGTGCGTGTGTGTCTAAAAAATGTATATTTAAGATACATTTAATCTCTGGAGGTTAGTTCTCAAGATATTTATAAAGAGCAATAATATTTTCAAACAGACCTTAATCATTATTTTTAAGTCTAGAATATAAATTTATGCAGAAGCCAGTCAATTCCTTTTACATTCCACCATATTTTACAAGCAGAACCATTTGCTGCTGTTACTAATACAGAAAGATTCTTAGCACCGCAGACTCAATGTCCAGTTTCTTCCACTGCATATTTTTGAAGTTCTTATGCTGCTTTGAAGCATCAGACAAGCTGCCCATTCTCCAGAACCTGAAACTTAAATTTGCTAACAGCCCCAAAGTTTTTCCAGAGCCATTGGAAGATTTGCCTCTTATCACTACTGTTCAGCTGCAGAGCTGAAAGGAACTTGTGGGAGCTGCAATAATGCAAGCTAAGCAAGGTTACTTTTAGCTTCATTATCTTCATGCCTTCTTAAAAATGGGGAATGCAAAGTTATGCACCATCGAAAGCATTGTATTGTCATGGTCTATAAATGTGTTTGCTAGCTGCATACTGTACTTTCTTTATCTGACCTTGCTCATTCAAAGATGCACTTGTTATAGTATGTCAGTCACTAATGAGGCCTAAGTAATTGAGCCTGATTGAACTGGCAAGATGCTGCCTAATTATAATGATAAATGGAATTGGCTGATCAGCTGTAGAGGGTGAATGGCATGGAGAACATTAAAACAAGGTCAATCTGTGAAGGAGAACCACATTTTTCCTTTTTTCTCCTTTTTTCTCCTTTTTTCTCCTTTTTTCTTTTTATTTTTAATTATTCTCCCCCTTTCCTATGGCCCTCCAAATTCAGACTCTTCATCTCTTTGTCCTACTACATAGTCAGGCGCTCAATGTTTAACTGTACTGGGACTGTTTAGGACAACAGCACTGTAGACCAGTCCAGCAGTGATCACCTCCTTTCCCTAATTATACTTGAAAATGCATATGGAAAATACTTACAAGCATATGAGGTAAGAGTTAACAGGTTTTAGATGTTCATAGTTACTGGATAATATCATCTACACATCTACATCTACATCTACACATCTCATTGCCCCAGAGAGGAAAGCTTATTGTTTTTAGATCAGATGAATAAGTTCCAATTTATTTTTTAAGAAATCTTTCATTAATGCCACCAGCTCTTTATGTTCTTCAACTAGTTTCAAATCTGTGACCTCAATGAAACTCTCAAGGATCTCTTAGGAAAAGCCACATTTTGTGGCTTGAGGTATTGCCATTTTATCTCAGAAAGAACCATGAAATGTCCTCATAAGGAGAAGTCAGAGTTTTTTGGGGTGTTTTTGAGCAAATATTGTACTTTGTGTCCCATAAATTGACAGCACTGAGGGGATCTCCTTCTGAATATAAGGAGGATAAGGCTGGAAAGGACTGGCATAACTTTACCAAGGACAGGTTTTGCATTACCAATCAAATTGCCTTTTTTAATTAGAATAATCTCTCTGTCGACCAGGGGAGATGAGTGGATTTTGTACATTGAGTCTAGGAAGGCCTTTGAAATAGTATCCATAATTTCTTGGTAGCCGTGTGGTGAGATATAGATCAGAGAACAGTAAGGTGGGTGGACAATGGGGTGGACTGGCTGGCTAAAAATGTTGCAAACAGAGGCAGAAAATACAACTACTTTCTAGTTACTAATCCTATTATTCAGTCATGAGCAGTGGGACTGGTACTCTTTGCTTTAGGTGTACCTGTCTTCATCCCTTTTTCTGACCTTGTTTTCCCAGCATGACCTCAGACCTAATCAGCAGCTTGGTTTCAAGCCATGTATTTGGCCATGTCTCCTGGATGTACCCTGGAGCTGATCCATTACTGTGTTGCAAGCTGATAATAGCAGCAACTCAATCTATGTTCAGACCCTGTGAGATGATGCCAAGTGGTGAGGGTAGAGACTGAGCTGGAGTCACCCTTGGCTTCCAGATTTTCCTCCCTCATACACAAGGCCTGCTCCAGCTGCCTTCTGACATACAGAATAGTAAGAGAGCAGAAAAGATTGAGTGCTGCCCAGAATGTGTATTTGCACAAGGGCTCGAACCATGGCACCTCTAAAGGTGTGCCTCCACCTTCACTAGGATGACTCTCTGCTGCTCCAGAAATGTTATTGGACGTACATAGACACAACTGTATGAAGGAAAAAAAATCACTTGCAAAAATTAGCCTTTCTGTGTAAGGACAGTGGTAGATGGAAGGGTTGTATGATCCTTTCCACACCCCCCCCCCCGCCCCATCTCTTTCCAATGTAATTTGGAGATTGAGCAACTAGTTCATGTGTGTTTCTAACAGAAGTTGAGAAAAAGACAGAGAAATGGTTGAAATATTCCCTTCAGAGTTTGGTGTACCAAGAAAACTCAAGCAACAGGGCAGAAAGTTATATCAGATGGTGGGAGGCCACTTAAATGAAGATCATTGAAGCTGAGGTTCAAAAATTTCAAGATTTAATGAATCTCCATGGGTAGGTTTACTTTATAATTGCAGAGGATATTTAGAAGAACAGGACTAATTAGAATGGATTATAAATGTATTTAGGCTTAATTGAAAGTAAGATTTTCTCATGTTAAATTCAAGATGACTCTGTTTTAATATATAGAGTTTCAGTTTAAGTAGATGTATAAAACTAAAATCTGATATCCATATGTCTTCTGTGTATTAGCCTTCTTTTTTTCTATTGCATGTTAAAATAAATTTTAAACAATCAAATTACTTTTGGTCTTGAGGCAGTTGAAGTGAATTTTAAAATATTTTATTTCAGAGCTGGTTTTAGTACAAATAATAAAGAAAATAAATAAAATTATAAAATTCCCTGGAGACCATATATCTTCTTGAATGGCTGTGTTTGTTAGCCTAATGTTTGTCATCTACTACAGCTACAATATATATACAAGCTCTAAAGATTTTAAATTATTACACATATAAATGGGAATAATATTAATAGGTACATTCTATTATTAATTAAATTTCTAATTATTATTCATAAGTTTTGGGATTTTTCATTAGTATTATGGACTTTTGATTTACATAGTAATGTTATTATGTCTCATCATTAGACAGCACATAAACACTGTTCATAACTGATGATAAGAATGGTTCACTACCTCCTTATTGCTGAATTTCACAGTGATTAATAATATGCAGATTTTACAGTCTGGGAGTCTTGAACACAGCCAGTAACTTTATGGGTGCAACTAAGCTTTGTTTGCTGTTTCAAAAGATTTGAAGAGCTGATCAAAATATTATTGCAGTGTTTATTGGGAAGAAAAGCTTGTTCTTGTAGACCTGCATCTTGTTGTGTTTCCTCACTAGAGCAAAAAGGGAACAGAGAGGCAGGCTGGACATTTATTCAGAAGATAAACAAAATTTGGCTGATTAGTTTGCTAGGATATGGATACCATACTTCACCAATGAAAGATAACAGGTCAGTAATGAATGTCTAATTCTGTCATTTTACAGCTGGGATATAAATGTATGGGAAGTAAAAAATTCTTAGGTGTTTGGAAATAGAGCAGTCTGCCATTGAAGTTTCCAAGAATAAATCAACATAGTGTGGCTGATTTAAGAATTCACTTTTTAAGCATGTAGGACTCTTATGTACATGATTACCTGATCAAGCAGCCAACCATCTGATCATGGCTGTCCATGCAAAGGAATGTACCTGCATATTACATTTTTCATAAGATATCAAAGAGGAAGTCTGGGTCAGCTGGCATTCCTTGTCCATGTATGTCATAGAATGTTATACGGACTTAAGCATAAAGGAGAACTGAAGCTCCTCAGGTGTAAGACACATAAATTGAAGTGCCTGCATGGAAGTAACCATGCATGGAGTAGACATCTAAGATTGGACTATAACCACAGGAGGATTTGCCAATACATTCACAGACCATATTCTGACAAGCAGCTCCTAATGCTCCACTCATACTAGTTAATTAAACCTGCCTAGGCAGATTCTAGGCACTGAGGTCACCTGGAAGAGACTGTCCTGTGCTCATGCCAGTTAAGTGTCCTGTGTTTTAAACTACAAATTGTCTACTGTAATGGTACCTGTACCATTTTAATAGCTAGACCATCCCATGAATTATTCAAGGTTAAGTCAAATTAATAGCAGGAAATGTTCTAAGTGTTTGCTGTTGGAGACATTTGCTTCCCATTGGCAGAAGCATATCCAAATCTGGCTGAATTTATTGTGGTACAACTGATTTGCCCTATAGAGTCCTATAGAGCCCTATATTGCCCTATAGAGCATGTTAGAGTTCCATTGCCTTTAATAAAAGTCTAGGAATTGAGATGACATGCAGATGCCTACCCTAAATGTTGAAATTTTTTTGCTTGTTTGTGACAATAAAAATTTAAAATTTAATTGACGTTATTTATTAATACTTTCCAGAAAGACGGTATTATATCATTAATGTTTCACTCATATACTTATGGTTTTATCTCTTTCAGTAATTTTAGCTTTGGTAAATTTGTCCTCCTTAGGAACTCACACTATGCCAAAGAGCAATAAATTTGGGCAACTAATTAGACAAAATATTGAAATAAATTAATGAAATGAGATAAAAGGTTATTGGGATTTAAAAATGTACATGTATAAACACACAGCACATATATGTTTTGAAGTAGGGGCCTAACTTTACCATAAGAACTGTGGAAAAAAGCAGAGAAAAAAGAAAAAATTTCATTCCTGGTTTTCAGCAAAATAAAACTGAAATAAAGGTTAGTTAGAAACTGAAAGAAACTGAAAGAATCTTTACTTCAGGAACTGAGAGAGTATGACTAGATTGCTGGGTCTCTGTAGAACTCTATCACAGTTAATAGAGCTCCATGTAGCCAAAACAATTTAGCTGAAAATGATAAATTTCTGGGTTATGGATTGAAAGAGGACTATTATATGTTATTCCAGGGGATGTGATGACTGTGTGGTGAGGGAGAGGTAACACTGATTGAAAGAAACCGTTCTGAAAAAATACAGACAAGGCTCCTCCCACCCCCCACAAATTAATAGCTATTAATCAATAAAAGGCATCCAGCAAATTAAAAATTATGCAGTTGAAAAGATACAGATGTTTCCTGTAGAAAAGGAAAAACAGCTGAGGCAGAAAAAAACTAATAGTAAAATAATACTTGTTAGCATTGTGAATTAATCCTATGGGATTTTTTTCTTTCCTTTTGAGAGAATTCAGTGAGAAAATGTTATGGGTTGTTATCCATCACTTCTTCCAACATTATTAGCAGCTTTCAAAGACCTTTGAAGAAAACTGCATGTAATGAAGTTAATAATACATATATTTTATCAGTAAAGGTTACGTCTGTCTAGCATTTTAATTTTTCCACTTCTTACTTATGTGATGGTTAGAATTACAATGAAAAATCATTAGATCAGGTATGACTCATCCATTACAGCCTGGAGAAAAGTCAATATTGATACTCCCAATGATCTCATGTGCACCTTTCATATATAATTTGTTGATGCTATTATGTATCTGTGATCCATGCTTCCCAGGGAGCAACATCCTCTAAGGTTAAGTTCAATAATCTTCATAAGAAAAGAAGATTGGATGACCTGAATATTCTTAATAAATTTTAGATTAACAGACAAGATGACATTTAAGCACAAGATGTGAGCAATGATTAAAAGGACATTATGAAGAAGAGAACATGCTGTGATTTCACGATTGTGTCATCTTTTCAACACTTTAGGCTTATATAATGACCTTTGAATACTTGCTTCAGCTACTCTGGGCAAAAGAATCCCAGTGACAAAAGTTTCCTTACACCAAAGTTAATGGTTTAAATTCTTCACCTACTTTACTAATTTTGGACTAACATTTTTGCAAAATAGGAATAAAACTGAGTGTTTTACAGCAAGTTCTGCATATAGTGCTCTGCTCTGATGTCTTCTCCTTGTTTGTGGCAACATAATACATATGACACAGGGAAGTTCAAAATCCTGAGGGAAGTGAGGAGGGTAAGAAGAGTACAGACCCTGAACTTCACTAGAACAGACTCTGACTTGTTCAGAAGTGGTAGAAAAGATCCTGTGAGATGCAGCTCTGAAGGGCAGAAAAGCTTAAGAGTACTGTCAGTTCTTTGAGAACAAACCTCCTCCAAGCACAGGAATGATGTGTTCTGAAAAACAAGCAGACTTACCATGAATAAACAGGCATACTCATGATTAACCAAAACAAAAAAACCCCAAACCAACCAACCAACCAAAAAAAAAAATATATATATATATAGCAAATAGAAGCAAGGATAGGCTATAATAGAGGAATACAGAAATATTGCCTGGTCATGCAGGAAAAGTAAAAGCTTGAGTAGACTTGAAATTGGCGAGGGATGTCCAGGGTAAAAAGAACAGCTTTTGTGACTGCACTGACAGTAGATAAACCAACAATGAAAAAGTTGACTCACTGCTGAAGGAGGTGAGCGATGTATTGACAGTGAATACCAAATGAGGATGAGGTACTCAATGCCTTCATTGATTTTCACCAACAAGGTCTCCTGGGGCCCTCTGTTTGGGGCAAGGTTGCAGAAGGAGAGAACCAACGAGCAGCATGTGAAAGTTGGAGTCAGGAATTTTTTTAAGAGCATTTGATTCACACCAATTCATAGGATTAGGTGTGTTGCACACAAGTGTACTGGAAGAACAGCAGTAGGAGAAAATACTTTAACAATCTTCAAGCAGTCTGAGGAAAATTGAAATAATTATGAGTTTTTCAGCCTCACTTCTGTTGCTGTGAAAATTACAGAGCAGCTCTTCTTGGAAGCAATTTTGGCACACATGAAGAAACTGACTTGAAAAACTAACCTGGACTGACATATGGTAGGTTGAGTCTTACAGTTACTTTGTGGGTTAAAACTACTGGATCTAGAGAGGAAGAGGAATGTTGATTTTGCCTTAGTCACAGATAGGAAAAGTATTTTGACTTCAGTGAGGTTTTCAACATAGTCTTCTCTAACACCCTTGTCAACAGGTTTGGACATGATAGTATAGATAAATTTATTACAAAATGAGTGGAAAATGTTCTGGATTGTGCGACTCGGGGTAGTAGTTAATAGTTTGCCATCTACCTAGCAGGAAGTTACAAGTGTAATTCATCAGAATTCTCTCTTTAATTTATTAAACAAGGCATGTTAGTCTTTTTTAACATCTTTCCCAGTGACCTGGAGGAGGTAAAGAAGTGCACTCTTTCGTTGAGATAGAAGACCAAGGTTGAAAGATCAATCTGTGTTTTTGAAGGCAGGTCTGCTGTTCAGAGATGTAGACAGACTGAAGACAAGGTCTAACAGGAACCTTATTAAATTCATCAGTCTTCCACCAGGAATGGACCAAAGAGTACAGGGTGGGTAAATTACTCTTACTGAGTAACTGGGTAAGTATCTCTGAGGCAAGGACTTGGGAGTCCTTGTGAACTGCCATTGATTAAATAGAGTCCCATGAAAGTCATACCAGGTGCTAAGACTATGACTCCTGACAGTGGAAAAGCAGCATTGATTTCCCCACAGTTAAACTAAAATAAACATTTCTAATATTGCATTTATATAATACATATAATTAGAAATATTTAGAGAAAGCAGATACAAGAAGTGTTCTTACCTAGAAATGGACATTAAGCCCCCCTGAAATAAAAAAAACCAAAAAAATTATTTTCATCCCTCATTCAAAATAAAATATATATCTGCCTCTTCTTAATTCCATGAAATGGTCATGTCTTTGCTTTGTGCTCACTAGAGATGCTCCTATTTCCCTGAGCTAAGGTCACCATTGCAACAATTACAGATTTTCTGTTTGGTAAGATTAATAGACTGAACACATTGGTTTTATTCTCTGATTCATCCCCTTTTACTGGCCTCCTTCTCTTATCCTTACATCATCTTTTATATTTACACCCATTTTTACTGAAAATATTAACTGCCTGCAGTCTTAGGTCAGTGATCTCATTTTTTATGAATGTTTCTGCACATTGCAAAAAAGCCCAAGCACCCAGAAGTTCACAATGCGACCTGTTAGATGGTGCAGCATGGTACAAGTCAGCATGATCCAGGTAGAGGTATGGATGCCTTGCATCTCTAAGAAACAGAGGAAGATTTATGTCTCAGTTCTCCAGGTCACTGGGTGTCAAAGTCTCTTGTCAAACAGGTCTTCTGAGTAGGGCAGATTCTTACTATCAGAGGCGGTGAGGAATTGCAGATTTCATGCTCATATATCAAATATATTTGAAACCAAACTTGCAGTAAGTACCCTTTCTTCCCTCTGGCTGCAGATTCTATAGCCCAGATTCACACTTCTTAAATCTTTTATTCCAGAGGCACTACTACTGTCAGTGACAGGCTTGGCCTTGTCCTACAGCGGATCCATCTTGGAGCTGGTTAGAATTAGTTCTGTTGGACATGGGGGAAGCTTCTGCAAGGCAGAGGGATATCATGCACTCTGCTTCCCTGCAAGTGTGTTTGCAGCTGAGAGAAGTTTTGATCGAGACTGTTTGCCCTGAAGGGTTTAAAATAGAATTTGGCCATGTAAAGAGTAAAAGAGTAGAGCGGAGGAAGGAGAGAAAATGAAAGCAAAGAGAGATCAATATCAACGTTGCAAGAAGTGAACAGCTGATTCTGATCAGATTTCCAGGAGGGATATGCTTGCTTATGAAATGCAGTCATATTGAACTGGTTAGTTGTGACTGATCTCATGATAGTCCAATCTACTGAATTATGAATAACAATTGCAGGATTACTTTACAGAAGTGTAATTGCAAGGTGTATTGTCACCACAAAAACTATGCTGTTATCTTCAAACGCTCACTGCAGAAACGGGACTTTGCTTTGGTATTTTTGTCTTTACCTGCTCAAAATTATACCTTGTAGTTAAGGAGAAACTGTTGCTTCAGACACAGCCAGTTTGTTTATGGTTGCATCTAATTTCCTACAGAACTTTACTCTCATATAAAAAAGGATAAATATATGTTGATAGGTTTACTGTTGAATAGATAGGGAAAACATTAGGGGTAAGAATGGTGGAATTCCATTCCTTGTGTGAAAAAATACAGAAAGGTTTGTTTTTCTTAAAGACAAAGTTTTTTCTTGGCATGACTTTTGCAAATTTTGATGTATAAGTTGCTGCTTATGGGTCTGCTGAGACCATGGCTCAGTAATATGGTAAATGGCAAATATTAATGTAGGTCTCAGCACGGGTTCAGAAATGCTGCAGAGACATTCTGTTGCAGAGTGAGACAAGCTTGCATTTCTTTTTAAGCTTTCTTCAAAAAATATTTGTGGATTTTCTGCCAAGTGCATGTGACGTAAAGTATGTACAAAATCAGGGAGACAAAATATTCTGAGGAATAGTCCACATCAGGTATTCTGACTAAGAAATGTGATTGTTTGCCTATGTCTGGTATAGATCAGTTTAGTACTGCCTGATAATGTGACAGTGCAAAAGTCTGGTGTTGGTGACTGTGGAACAGCACAGCATCATGTACTGAGAAGTACACGGCTTCTCAAAGTCACCTGTGGAAAGCAATTCCAACAGACATGAATATCCTTCCCCACAAAAATCCACAGCTGAATTAATTCAGAAGTTTCATAACTGAAATTATGTACAAGGATTACACTACAGAAGAACCTTTAGCTGAAAAGGTGTGAAACTTGGTCTCACATGGCACAGGAAAAGAAGTTTTGAACATGCTGAGAAAGCCAATACTCTGTGTTTTTAAGAATCCAGAAAAAAAGGTTTGAGGGGTTAGGCAGTTTGCCTTACACTAATTTGCCAATGTCTTTTTCTTAACATAAGTACTTCGAGGTACAAGTATTACCCCATGAACATTTGTTTTTTGACATATTAAGGCTGTGAATGTCTTGCCAAGACATTGCAATGAATAGTCATGAGCCGTGCTCTACATCTAGCCTCAGACAGAAAGGGCATGTTAGGCATGTGGAATGAGTACTAAGAATCCTTGAAAGAGGAAACTGCCTTAATTTACAGTTGAAGCAAGTATAAGTATGGTCCATGGTATGACACATGCAGCTTTACTTATTCTGGCCAGTGCTAGAGGAAACACACATCCTCTCTGTGTGAAGCTGAAAGAGCTTGCACTGCCTGATCAGTTTGGCTTATTTTCTGTGCTGACACTTACAGGTTCTAATCTTCCTTAGTTTGCCTGGGTAAAATTTTCCCACCAATATCAGTGGGAGCATCTGTGTAAGTGTTGGTGTACACGTTTTGGTACACTGCTGAACACTCTGACACAGATAAATGAATTTGTTCAAGTGGTGGGAGGGAAAGGATTACAGGCATTTATATAGAACTGCACTGAGGAGTGTTTTTGTAACAACTAACACAAATCTTAACTAAAATGAAGATTTTCCCTTTAGTACAAAATGAAAAAATAGCAAGGAGGTATTAAGTCATCTGAGTAAAGTGAGAATACTGGAAATTAGAGCTAGTTTTGCTCTATCTCTCATATTTTTGCTTTTTAAAACTACTTTCCTGTCTCCTAAAAAGGCACACAGAGAGAAGGAAAAGGAAAAAAAAAAAAAAAAGAAGAAGCCCCAAAGCTTTAATAAAATGTTACATTTAACAGAGCAGACAACTAGTGAAAAGAAGAGACTTCTTTGGCAAAATGACATTGAGAGCTTTCAGAGACGCTTGCTGTGTTCATGCTGGAGAAATCCTTTATGTGTGCAATAATCTACAGCCATAGCCTTGAAGGTTTATTTCTCCATCACCTTTCTCCTTCCTGACACCTTAGTTTTCAACATACCTGAACACCAGCTGGAAGGCTCTCAGCTGTTTTTCATACAATCTAGTGATTGGATAGACAAATAAAGAATGTTTGGGATTTTTTTTGTTATTCTTGTTCTGTATTTTCCTCCTTTATGTGGCTTGTATTTAGTTGGTTGGGTTTTACTTGTTCTGAAGAAAAAGCTGTTTTACACCTTCAGAGTGCTGTTACCACCAGTGAGCATCGACTGTAATGGACTTAATGTATAATTCATGCAATCAAAACTTTGCAACTGTGCAAAATTGCATACCCCACATCCTGTGCCTTCAAATCAACTTCCAGACACTGTCAGAAGTTACAGCAGTGGGGCTCACTCAGTGGCCGTAAGCTGAAACACTAATGAAGCTGCCTGAACAGCACCATAGAGAGCCATTTAATCAGCCTCTGTTTTTAATTTTGGTTGGCTGACAGGTGGCCAAAAGTACTGAAACACTGAAAGGAAAAATGAAAATGTGATTCAGTTATCACTAAACAGAATAGGAAACACATAAAGAGATTTTTATCAAGGCTTTAGTTTTGATGGTGAAAATTAAAGATTACTTTGAAAACACCTAAGCATTTGTGGTATTAAATATTGAAAACACGTTATCCAGCTTAATAATTATGGAATTAGATATGAATTACTGAAGTAAATTCCTTTGAGGCATTGGTACAAGGGAGGTGTGTTATCTCAAATTTACATATGCCTTACATTTTTTAAAATAAGATTTAAAAATAGTATCAACTTCTCAGTTCCCCAGATTATACTTGTGCTCCTTCTTTCTTCCTTTCCCCACGTACATTGATTTGATCTAATCAATGATTCCCTGAATTTAGGCAGGACTGACTGTGCTGCCCCAAGAGACAAGAATAGAAAGAGAGATTTGTTGAATTTAAATCCATTCAATTTTATTTAATACACCAACAGAAAACCCAGCTGCTGAAGTCATTGAATGCTAATTCTTGCCACTGAACCCAGTGACTGCGGTACCTCACCCATGAGTTGAACTCAAGCACAGTAAAAATCTGTAGAGAATGATTTTTTTGTTCTGTCCACAGCCGGTAATGGATAGCTTACCTCCGTAAGCATAACTTTGGTTATCTCTGCTTCTTCCTTACGAAAGTCCTGATACTGATATTACCCAGAAATATGAGTTTCTGTAAAAACATAACCAATTTTATCATTCTGAGGTGTGTCAGCATTCAATGTTGCTGAGTGGCCACTGGATGAAAGACTTAGATAAAGGACAAATTCTCTCTCTATCATGTCCTCCCTTATTTCTTCAAACCTGTAAAATCTCCAGTTTTTTAATCTTAGAGCTTGCATAGTTGCTTCTGTGCCTGAATCATCCATGATACTAACAGAAAAATCTCCAGTTCACATTATTGGGAATTATGATTATTCTGAAGATACTTTGCATGGGATAGTCAACATAAACTAAAAATCTACAAATACCAGGTATTCAGATTACATTTTAATCTGGAGTACATCATAATAACTATGCTGGAAAAATAAAAAGAAACCAGTTTAGAATCTACTTAGCTGTGAATAGGGTGCACAAGAAGTTTAGTAGTTTATCTTCTTCAAAAGTTCATGGCAACAGTTTCCTCTGTATACTTGCACATGTTCCCAAACCTTAGTGGTCTCCCATGTCTTCCTCAACATTCATCTCTTAACAGGTGGATAATTAGTTTTCTTAAACTTATGAATAGAACTAGTGTACAGCCCATGTGGTGAAGAAATAAAAAATACCAAAGTAGTAACAGCATCTAAGATGGTAATATGTTTGGGATCAGAAAAAAACCCCATAAAATTCTACTTAGAGAAAAATGAAAGTACAGAAGTACATTTCTTTCCATGGCTGCTGTTCATCCTTTTGAAAGATGCCTGATACTACAAAATCCCAATTGTAATCCCAATTGCAAATCTAATGAAGAGTTAGCAGATGTTACACTTGCAATTCTACATCTGAAGCTCTTATCACGGGTGGCAACTTTTAACTACTCTTTATCCTTCCTCATTGCCATGAGTGAAGTCAGTGAGGCTTTGTGTGCTCTCTGATTTCATTCCTGCACTGAGTTATTCATTTTTCTAATGTTGCTGCATCTGATTCAAAGAACCTATAAAACATAGATTCACCTTTATTTCAAGTGTGTTTCAGCTCATGAACATGCCTAACAACCTTCTATATATTATGGCCAAAGATGAGGTCAATCCTGGCAATGCTAAGGTGCATAGAGCAGCTAAGCAAAAGCACACTGAACCAAGATACCATTGGGAAGGGTATAAACAGAAATAAATCAGGAGTAATGCTTTAACTTTTTCTAGTAACAATTAGCACAATGAGAAAACATGTAATGTACAAAACAAACCTCTCAACATTTATAAATATCATTGTTCACCTACTCATAAAGAAATCAGTATGCCTCTTCTACTGACCTTGCTTTCAAACACAGTGGCCCAGAGTCTTGACAATCTTGAGTGCTACATAAATTGCTCTTCCACATTTTTATTAGACTGCCTTATTAATTACATAAGACAGCAAACAACAGTTTTGTGTGAGCTGATAATTAGATAGTGTTCATCTTGGTGCATGTGCTTCATGGAGGAATTTCTGTCAGACACTGCCCACTTTTCTCCTTTCTCCCAGCTTATTAAGTCCTGACTGTACATGAAATAGGTTAAAGAAAATTCTGCCAATTGCAATTGCAGTCAGAATGCAGCAAACATACAAAATTCCATGGCAGAAATAACTTTTAATTTTCACCCATTTTCTTTGACATTTGTCTTCAACTTTGCCTTGTTAATTAAAGTTACTGTTAGACAAAGGCTCTGTTTAGAGCAATAGAACTAGGAGAATTTCCAGGAAATATCAGCACCAGAACCAGAAGTATGCTGACAACCCTGCACCTTGATGCTGTGTGACGAGTATCTAAGAGAAGAAAGGAGCTGCAAAGAGCCATGTGTTTCTTCCCCATGCAGTTTTGTTTCAGGCTGTTACTTGACTGAAATGAGATTGGAGACAAGATAAAAAAGCTTGAAGACATCTAGAACAGGATGGGAAATGCAACATTCTGTTCAGAAATGTTCTATAACAACAGTCTTGATTTCATAAATTGAATCCATAAAAATTTTGTGTAAAGGAATGGTGGAAAATGGCTATCTGAAAGCTACCAAACTGAAGAAAACAGTCTGACTGCAAACTGTTGAAATCTTCTATCTTCTCTACCAAGGAATCTACAAAATTACTGCCTGTTTAACAATACAACAAACAAACAAACCTGAAAACCAGTAAAAACCAACCCCACCTAGACCCCAGTACTCTGCATATTATGAGATAGCCTGTGGATCTTGTGTTCCCAGTGTCTGAATATCCAAGAGGTGGGAGCTGTAGCCATGTGTACCATCTGTGTCTTTTGTAACTTGGCCAGAGAGGTGGAAGCACTACAAGGGCTTCATGATAAGACTCTAAAGGCCATAAAAACTGTGAGTTGTGGAGGCTGCACCAGCCCTTTCTAAGCCTTGTACTGGATGCAGAGGGCAGCCTAAGGTGAACACCCTGTAACGATTCTGTAAAGCATTTGGTTTAACTACAAAGCCCTGACAACTGTAAGACGGAATTGTGATTGCCAAACAACACTACTGAGAAGGAGAACCTGGTCCAGATTCTGTAGGACTTCTTAGTATTTTTGTGCTGTGTGTCTTCATAATTTTTTCCATATTAATTTAAAAAACTGATATTTGAAGGAGTTAAAAAATCCTCACCCCTACCCTTGTGGTCATTAATTTTATGATGTATGGACAGTTTTAGAATTCATCTGAACTTCTTTAGGGAAAATACTAGAGAATTACAGTATTTTGAACTAAGTTTTACTTTAATTCATCGTTTCCATCTTGGCAGTGTAAGAATTGTACACAAAAGTATTTTCTTGGATGGGTACTCCTGACGTGAGCAATGAGTGTTTATCACCAACAGGCAGACTGTTCTGCAATTCTGAATAAATCAAAAGGGACTTGTCGTCCCTGTAAGGCTAAATATGTTTGCCTCTCTTGGTTCTGTAATACAATTAATTTCTATTTCAGATATTACATTATTGAAATGCATTTTCTCTGTAACTCCATTCAGAACCCAATTCTGACCTCAGTTAAAATGAGCTTGTGTGTTTTACGGGCATTTACATTTTTACTTCAATTTGCAGTCCTCTGACTGCTGGACACAGCTCTGTTGGTACTGCTGGGAGAATGTTCTCTTTCAATGAACATTCTAACCTATGACTTACTGCATTGCTGATATTTAATTTCTTGCTCTATAAATTGCCTTTTGTCTACTCAATATATAAAAAGGCATAAAATGAAACCAAACCCTGACTCAAAAACCTATGTCATACTTGAATATGCATGCACAGTCACTGATTTTACAAGACACACACAGTGCCTGCATATCTGAAAGCAGACCTGGCTTCTGTAGTTCTTAGAAATAAGGAACAATTTGCCCTTTCCAAGGCTGTGCTTTTGCTTGTCTTTTATGTCTAAAATGGGAAAGTATTTTATATCACACCATAAGAATTAAGTTTGCAGAAGTAAAAAATACATTCCTAAACCCCTACCAGAACAAGTCTCTTTTATGTCACTTCACATTTTACACAAATTAGGGTTTTTTCCCTTAATTTTTTATTGCTAGAATATATTAAACTTTAATGGACCCAATCAAGAATTTAATTGCAAAAAATTAGCGCTACTGTCATAATTTTATGGACTACTGAAGAAAAGAATGGGAAAAAAGTCCATGGGGTAAAGCATGGCAGGGTTAGAGGGGGAGAAATTTTCTAAGATGCTTTATAGAAAATGTTCTGAAAATCATGATTATAGATATACAGTGAGTTCTCAAATTATATCCAGTGGGATATTTTCAGTGTGATTGCAGCAGAAATTCCTACATAAATACTACTATTGCAACTGAAGCAAACTCTATAAGAATTTTCTCTTCCTCCAGGTTAGACTATCATATTCTCTATGTTCTAATAAACACCAAAATATAAAGTCAGCTAGAGATACCCATTTGTAGAAAAACAAAGCACTTAAATATTTAGTTGAAAATGTTAAGGAAGAAGATGAAGATCTGCAAAGATGTACATACCTGTGTAAAAGTTTCGCAGAGGAATTTATTTCTATTTCATTAAAGTCTCTGGAACTTTGCAATATCTCTAGTGTGTATAATAGATGAATTTCTCATTTCATAAAAGGTGTTATATACATTTACTAAACAGTGTGCGTGCCTTTGCAAGACTGAGGGTTTTAAGGTCACTTGATGAGTCCTCATTCTATAAATCAATAGCTGTAATTTCTCCAATAGTCTGTCATTCCTAGGAACAGCCTTTCTGAGAAGAAAAAGCTGTTTATTTGTTGTGTTGCAGGTTTCTAGTTTTTTTATTCCATTCACTGGAAAGATTACTTAATAGGGTGAGAAAGAACAAGAGCTAAATTTACATGAAAGTGCAAATTGTATTATTGTCCTTTTTCATCAGATACTTTAAGCGTTCAAAGAATTTCTAGCAAAGTAACTCTCCAGTAGTTAGAAAACAGACCACTTAATGTAGATACCACAAAAGAAACAGAGCAACACAACTTCACTGGAAGCCTTAGTGAATATCTGAGTATTTTACCATTTGTCTTGAATGACCCTTTACAAATCATAAAGCATATCTATTTCTAATACCTTTAAATTCTTGTTAGATGAAATGTTTTCAAATGCAATTGTAACTCCAAAACAAACACAACCACAAGTTCTTATTTCCTCAAGAAATAAAATGAAAAACGGAGGAATTTTGGTGTCCTTGGGTGTCACGTCCTCCTGTGACACCTGTGTATGATATAAAATTTTCTAAAAGACTACTGTTCTCTGACATAGACAGATAGAGATGTATGGATAGATGTTTATCTGATGAATTACTTGATTGCTTTTAAATGTGGCTTCAGAATGGCTCACCCACCTGTTCTATTGTACTGGACAGTTGTGTCAACAGATTAAAACTCAACTCAAGTTGACCCAGAGATAGATCAGAGTCAACCTGTGCAGAAACAACAAATAAAACAACTGGAAAGGTGGAAGTTAATGTATCCATTACATTCTTGGGCATGTAGTCCTTGCTTGAAAACCACCTTGACCTGAAATGCTACTATAGACCAAGAGCAATATTTCATGATTATTTGAAGTAAAGTCATTCAAGGAAAACACAGAGCTTGTGAAATATGGTGCTTGTCACCAGATGATGTTTTTTCCCTAATGGCTGACATGGGAGTGATCCCATCACACTTCCATCATTTTAAGATGGTTCTGTTGAAATACAACATCCCTGGAACAACCTGTGGAGCACCTGTTACTTCAGAAGAGCTTGTTTTATCAGGTGTAGATTCCTTTGAGTACCTCTGAAGCTCTTTCAGCTGTGCACTGCAATGGGAACCCCAACATTTTTGCTGTGAAAGACAAATTTTGCAATTACTTTCACTCATTTACAATTTAATTTTTAATCACTGAACTACTTGACTAAGAGGTTTTTCTAATGTTTCTTTAAATGAAAACGAAAAGCAAGATCCTGACTACCTGTACATCATTACATTTTAAAATTACTCCATGCAAGATTATCATTATAGACTGCTATTTATCTGATCTCTTAGTGTCTTCTGAGTTCAATTGGAAATCACATTGTTCTATGTTTGTGGATGTAAACAACTTGTAGTATTGCTGTTTCAAATCTTTGCAATGTTTTAATCAGACACTTTCTTCGCAAAGCATGTCATTTTAATACAGTGTTTGGGTGGATCAAGCTGAAAACAGTAAGTATACGACAGGATATGAAGCATTTTTATTCTTTCTACATAAACTCCATCGAGTATTTGTGGATATCGTGAGCTATTCTTATTCTGTAAATCATTGCTCTGATGACAAGGGCCAGTGTGATTAACAAACTCATTTTTCATTTCTTGGATTACCCAAACACAGCAGAGCTTTTATGCTCTCAAATATGCATATTTTAAAAATTACATTCTATGAAAAAATTAGTGTTTAACATAGTTTATGGAGAAAAAAATACTGATTAGCATCTGAACACTTGCATTTGCAACAAAGATTCTTTCATAAAGTAATATTTTCATGCCAAAAATGCTTCTTGAACTGATTATATTTATTATGTGTGTCATGCTATAATACAGTAAACATCAATAATTTTGATTACTAATGGGAAATCATATCATAAGCCTCCTTCATCATTTCTGGATGAGCTCTCTGTGTCTTGAGAAATCAGTAAGTCTGTAAATGATATTATAGTGCAGTGGGAACACAGGTAATTTCATAATAACCTGCTTAACTTAGGTAAGAACACATAATAGATACCAATTAGACATATATCTGTATTTGCTTCTAAGGAGTAAGAACAAGGTACTTTGCTACTACAATCAAATGAAAAAAGAAAATGCATATTATAGAAACAGAAGTAGAAAAGACTATTAAAAGAACTCAGTAGTGGTTATGAATAGGAAACAGTGCTCTTTGTACAGCTTTCACACCAAAAAATAAGTACAGGTCCTACTATCATTAATATTCATCTTAACATTAAGTATTGCAAAAAACTGTAAAAGGATGGAGCTATAGAAAACTCATGGTAAACCAGATTCAACTTAATAACAGGTAGTGATTGTTCTTTTAAGAATGAATCCAGAGAAAATATCTGACCTTGATTATTGTTTTACTAATGTAAAACATAGAAAATGTCATCTCCCTTGTTACCTATTTAAAAGAAAATATTAAAAAAAATTAAACCATACACCTGTTAATATACACACACATAAGGGTATTGATAACCACGTTCATCACTTTTTTATGACTTAGCAAAATTCTCTTGAATGTGCAAAAACAAAGATATGCTGTGAATGACATTACCTGTGCATTCAGTTTCTGTTTGCTGTTAGAAATAACATGTCATTTTGCTCACTGTCTGAATGATATATAAAGAATAGTATGATAACAATGCATAAATATAGCTCTTTAAATAATGTCTGACAATTCAGGTTTTTTTTTGTGGTGATCAAAGTTCAAAAATTTACTGTTACTCTTTTCTCTGTATTCTTTATTGTCCATTTCTGTGTAAGATATGAAGAGTATATTCAACTCCTACTGAAGTTAGTGAAAAATCCTATGGCTCCAGTAGAGTGTGATATAAAGGACAAGAGATGAAAGATTGTATGTGTGAAACATCATCACCAAGGTGGTGAAAGAAGAATATAGGTGTTTGAAAGAAGGGTCTTTAATGCCTGAAAAACCAGTTTAATAATACAAAATACAGTAAGATGGTGGCGAGTACACCTGAACTTGAAAAATAAGATAAAGGTGTTTTACTGGTGCCTTTATAGCTTTTGAGGTAGCTTGGGTATTATTACAATGTGTAAAACAAGGAAGAAAAATCAAAAGAATACTTTGTCTGCTCCTGCAAGGGCTGTCCATGGGCTGCAGCTTCTTTGAGGGCATGTCCACCTGCTCTGGCATTGGAGGCCTCCAGGTGGATATCTGTGATCCTCTGTGGGCTGCAGCACAGCAACCCCCTTCACCATGGTCTTCAGCATCAGCTGCAGGGGCATCTCTGCTCTGGCACCTGGGGCACCTCCTCTGTCTCCTTCTTCATTGACCTTGGTATCTACAAGGCTGTTTCTATCAATTTTTTATCACTCCTCTCTCTAATGGCTGCTGCACAACATTTTACACCTTTTCTTAAATATATTATATCAGAGAGGACTCCAGGACCACTGATCTTTAGAGCTGGGTGGAACTGGCTGTGGGGGCCATGGGAAAGTGCTCAGCCTCTTCTCACAGAAGCCACCTCTGCAGTCCTTCTGTACCAAAAGCTTGCCTCACCAGTCAGTCATCATAGTGCAATATGCTGTGACATCTACCCCTTTGAGGGGTTTAGATCAAGACTCTAACTTTATCCTATTTACCATTATGTTCTGAAGCTTTAACTACATGACTTAGAAAGGTGTAAAATTACTGTTACTGCATATACAGACAGGCTTAGAGTCACTGGGCAGGTTAGAAATGGTCATTACATGCAGAGAAGAGAGAGATTTTTTAGTCTTGCAAAGTATTTTTTTTGTCCTATATAAAACTCCTTAATAAAGGCTCAAGGATTCAAGTTCCAGCCCCCCACCTCAAAAAACCAGAAAAAGTTATTGCAGATTCTATACCACATGCTATCATGCTCTTTAACTTCATAAACACTTCTGTTTGCATAGTCTTTAGGATGTTAATCTATTGAAAATAAAGCATTTTATATTATTTATCTATTTATCTTAAATTGCATTAATATGTGCTGTCTATAGTGAATTAGCTTCCAGTTTTGCATAATACATCAGAAAACAAAAAGCTTGCAAAAATGTTACTGGTCCCTGCTTCTAATGAAAAATCAAGCTAGGCAGCTGGAATTATAATATATTATTTACCTGTTTATGCTAGTAAGCAAAGCTGGAGTCTGTGTGGTAGAGCTGGGAGCAATATTAAAATACAAGGTCCAGATTTTTAATTTCTATTATCACAAGCCTAGAATCTCTAGGTGCAAAATTCAGCTAATTTAATTATTGTTCAATCATATTGAATGCACATATTACCAACCTGTATTTCTTTTTGATAGTCAACCTCCAGATGACATATTTATCTTGTAGCAGAACTACAACCCAAATCATTCAGTTCTACCTCATTTTACCCCAGTGTAAACATATTCAGAGTTTTTTTGTCTCTACATGTATTCTTGTAATCCAAAAGTGGCTGGTTAGAGCTAATTGAAATTCTGTTTGATCATTGTCACATAAAAATCGTAATAGGCTTCCATAATCATCATATTTCTGTTTTGTCTATTTTTTATAGATTTCATTTGCAGCCATAGAGCTGCTAAGGCCCACCCTTTCCCATTTATTACTAAAGAATGAAGCACAGAACTGGTGGGCACGCTATTATGTGAAGAAGTGATGGTACTCAAAAGCATTAAAACCTCCACCCTGCATCCTTTACAACTTCGTTGTTCAAATTCATTTTCAGGAGGAAGGAAACTGCTTTAGATTAAAAGAAGTTCTCATTGGTTCTTTACCTTGAACACAAAGCCATTCCAAAGCAATTAGCAAAATATAAAAAGTAGTATCAGAAGAAAATTCAATGGCTCTGAAATGCTGCACATAAGTTGGCTCCCTCCTAAACTCTCCCTCTGTTTGATTCTCACAATGTGTAATGTGAGAAAAAATGAAGTCATTAAACTTTTAAGAAATTGACTTGCTTAAAATATGTGATTTTAATTAGCAAATTAATTTAGGGGTTTTTTTAAGTGTAGTATCTATTGGGAGGAGCAAGTGGGTAATTAAACAAAAGTATTAGTATGATTTAAATTGTACTTCTTCACTAATTTTTCATGCTAACTAATGTCTTCATGTAGCAATTCATTTCACCTAGATAAAGTGCTGTCTACGTAGCTACTCTCTCCCCACTGGTTTAATACACACTCTGAAGCTGAATGATGGATTAAAGCAGAGATAAAATACAAAAAAAAAGCCCCAAGAATGAGATTCAACTCTTTATTAAGAAATGTAAATGCATGGATATAATTAAAGGTTCCTATAGAACAAGAGAAATCTTGAAATTGACATTTCCTCTACAGAGTTAACCATTTTTGTCTGAGACATTTCGAGATGCAGGTGACAGATAGGACCAGGCCATATGGGATTTCTACAACTTTCTGGGGACTCATTTCAAACAGCATTAAACATCAGAGAACCTTGACTTACACCCATTGTCAATGAAGTCAGTGGAATTTAACTAACCAGCTGCATCATGGAATGTCTCAAGTTGGAAGGGACACACGGGTAAGGATTGATACTATGATTAAAACAAATAGCTAAGCTTTTCTATGCCTTAGACACCATAGGGACATCTTAGTTTCCAGTTTCCTCTCCCAAAGTGTGCAGATTTTCCACAGGATCTGTGTTATGATTGACAGCCCTGAATAGCAGTAACAGAAATTTTAGGCAACTTACACAGTAATAGAAACCAGTGCTTATGTAACTTAAATGTGGCCCAGGTATCTTTATTGTTATTAGATGAACAAGCTCCATGGACAGCTCTGACTAGATCTCTGTAGGTCATACAGGGACCTTACACACTCAGTGATCATTCCCACTTCCATTTAGACACTTAAATTTAGGGGATAATCCTGAACTGAATTCAGGCCCTTCACTGAGATCAATGCCATTATGCTTTTCTTGCCCAAGCTGAAAAGAAAATTCAATATTTTACTGTATGTCTTCTTTCATTTGATGTATTTTTAAGCCACCATTCAGTGTCTAAACAGAGATTTCTATAGCTTCTTAATGGGAATTATTTTTATTTTGAAGAAATAATAGTTTCCACACTTTATCATTTTATATATTCTTGAATTTTAAAAAGTTGAAAAAATAAAGAAAATAGATCAGTTCAAAAGACTCTTAACTGGAATTCAGTTTGCTGTAGGAAAATTCCCAGTAAAATACCATCTGCACTAATTCTTCACAAAAAATCTCATAGGCAGCTTCTCCAGTGTATGTGATCATTATAAGCCCAATGAGCAAAAAGTGGGACTGAATATTGTTTGAATTTAGCTTTTCTATTTCTCACTAGTGAGGTCTTCAACAAGGTGGGATAAATTAAGGATTCATTATCCATCTCTGCAAACAAGCAGCTCTCATTCATAAGCAGTCATGATCCATTTTTGACTGACATGTGTGAGCATCTAACTTATCTGTCACAAAACTAATAATGCTAAAGATCAAGGCTCAACTATATAGGACTGCAACGGAAAAAATTATTTTGATATCTAAAATCTGTTCTGTTCAGCTGTGCTGCTCAGTTTAGGTGTTACGACTTTTCTCACTTCTGATGGTGTAAGAAGTCAATTCCTGGCAGCCACAGACCGCTGAAATATGCTTCACTCATGGTAGTCATCATGGCTAGATTAAGCATGGTAAAAGCTATTCAAATATGACTTTCAGTGAAATGTAAAAAAAGAAAGGGAGAAAACTCTCTGCAGTTTCTTATACCAATAAGGTATTCAGTGGCATAAAGAAAAAAACCTAAGGACCACCATAAAAATTCTGTGAAGGAAACTTCAAACAAATGAACAAAAACCCCACTGTAAAATGACTTACTGAAATTTATAGATGGACAAAGATTTTAAAATCCTTAAAATTTACCATTAACTTCCAAGGAAGTTGCTGTTTTTTCTATCAGAGACTGGGAGAACAAGAGTTTAAGTATCAGGCATGCCGAAAAAGACTTGGTGCTATGGGGAGCATGAGCCACTCCTGCAGCTGAGTCCTAGGAGTCTGTTGTTGGTAGAGTGTACTCAGCTACACCAGCCTGCTGAGCTGCATAAGGAACACCACGTCCAGAAGAGCTGAATTTCCGAGATCATGAGCTGGATGAGGAGAAATTGAAGAGATTTCCAACAAGGGCTATCAAGGCACTGTTTATGGCCTCAGCCATACCTGGAAGGGTGCTGCAGCACTGGAACTGGTTGCCTCTCTTTTCTTGAAGGTTTTTTGGCCTGGGCTACAAAAATAAAAGCTGACCCAGGCAGTTGTTGGTGATAGCCTTTCTTGAGTGAGAGCCTGGACTAAACAACAGTAGGGGATTCCTTCCAAATAGCATTTCTGTGCTTGCATGAAAATCAGATTATTTTTTCCTATTCCAGTTCCAGTTATTTAAATGTTATGATTTAATATTTCAGCATTTGTTTTCAAAAATTTTATTTGAATAAGCTAAAATATTAAATAACTAATATTACATTGATCTATTTTAGGCAAATGTTGAATCTACATTCTACAGAACAAAAATAACCCTCTTGAGAATATTATTTACATTTGCCAAAACTAAAATATGTTGGCGTCTCTGAATAAAAATATTTTAGTTTCTAAATCTAAGACAACATGTGTTTTTGCTTTTGCTTGCCATGAAATTGAGTCTAGAATACTTACATAAACAATGAAACCTGACTTTTAAAAAAGGACTGGAATGAAAATCTTGAGTTCCGGCTCCAAACACAGATATTTTGGAAGTGACAACTGACACAAAACAGTCTGGCAACTGGAAGGATTTTGATTTACAACAAACTATTGCAAGTGCAAATTCTTTTTTTTCAAGACATTGAAGACACAAAATTTAATCCAGAAAACTCAGTTATGCAGACATTACACCTTTCATTTTAAAAATCTAAACCCAAACCTAAACCAAACAAACCAAAACCCCATCAAATTTCTGACTCTCTGTGGACTACATTTAAATTGTACAATGACAAATTTTCCCCCAATTTAAGAAAGATCTACTTTTACTGTTAAAAACTTTACTGAGTTAACAAAGAGAGGTTTAAAGAAGCTAAAGGTAAAACTAATGCCATGTCTCTTTATTAAAGCAGACATCTGAGAATGTATCATAGAAGCATAGAACAGATCAGATTGGAAGGGACTTTGAAAGATCATCTTGTCCAACCATTCATGGGAAACGGAACTTTGACATCATTAGAAACATTTTTAGTAAAAGCTCAAAGAAAAAAGGGTTATATTAGAAATTAGGAAAATATAAATAATCATACTGGAAAATGCAACTGGAAAATGCACAATTGTATGCAATCTTTTGCTTTTCTGTCCCACTATTCTGCTATTTGGAGAGTGTCTTCTGAGCACAAAAAAAAATTTCAGAAATTACTTATTAAATCATCACTAGAGCACTTCACAAACTTCACCTAGCAGGAGTAATGTGTTGGAAATTACATACTGATTGTATTTGTGCAGTTTCCCAATTGCACACTGCCCAAACATCTGTAGATTCTTATCTGTGACAAACCAACCTAGTCTTGAAAAGAATTATTTTAAAAATAGTTTTCTGTTGTTGTGCATAAGAAAGACAAGTAAATATTCACCTAAATATCTCCTTGGATGGAACTTTACACAAAGTATTCTTGATTGCCAAGAACACAGTGTAGTGGACTGGTAGTAGCGGCTGCACCTGGTGCTGTAACTCAGTGGGAAGAGGAGCTTCAATATAAAAACCTCTTTCCTATACTGTGTGTAAAGTTATATGTGTATGTGTATGTGTATATGTGTGTTTGCATTTGTGTCTATTTGGAAATAAGCTGAATGAGTTTGAACATATTTCTTTGAGTGATTAAGTTTCAATTCTACTTTAATTCTACACATAAAATCCTGTTTTTATACATGTGAAATACTATATTGAAATACATCTTGTGAAATACGTCTTGTGGAAGGCCAAAAAAACTGATTTGGAGTTAGAGCACTAGACAGGTAACAGCAGGCTGAGAATCAGGGTTGCTCAGCCTGAAATGATATGATTAAGTTTGGAGCCACATGCTCAGAAGTAAGGAGCAATTGAAAAGGAGGTAAAAGTCATAAGCTGCAATGAGAGACATATCAATGTAAGGGGGAAAAACCCTCAGAATAACACTCGTCACATATGGGAAGTTAAACACTGGAAAATGTACCAAGAAAGATCTAGAATCTCCACCCTTGGAAGAATTCAAAACTCAGTTTTAAAAGGCCTGAAAAAGCCCATCTAGTCTCGCTGTGCTTTGAGCAGCAGCTTGCACCAGAGAACTCCAGTATGTTAAATGCCTATTTCGACACACATTATTCTATGTTCCAATGATTCCATGTGCATATAATTACTAATATCTCAGCAGCTCACCTTCATTTTCATGTTTCCTTCTCTTTTATTTTTTCTGTATTTTTAGCTTAGATTTTGATTTGGGGAGAGGTATCTATACGACATCTGCCGTGTTTGTAACAGCTAATTAAAAAAAAAAAGGATATTTCATAAAACAGTTCACTTTTTTAATATCCATCCTTCCAAAGTTGTCAAAATAATTAAACACTCAAAGCCTGTATAAATCAATGAAATAAGGCCCTGATTAGAGCTGACTGACAGGCTGTGGCCTGTTTGAATCTATATAAATTTAGATAACAAAGCTAAGTTTTGCTGCAGTGATGTTCAGCACTTCTCACTTTCTGCTGACATCCAAAAATGAAAGCTTCTCCACTGTGCTAAACTAATATATGTTTTAACAGCTTGGGTTAATATTTGTAACTGGATTATCATATTGCAGATGGTCTGTTGATTCTCAACAAAATATTCTTCCTTGTTTCCTTCTGCTTGCTTTTTTTCACATGAATGTGAGGTTCAGCTTTTATTAGCTGGTTTTTGGTCACCACTGCAAAAAGGCATCACTTCTGTTTTTTAATGACATAATTTCTCTTGCATTACTATTATTTAAGATCTCTAAGACTTGCCAATGTGTCACAACTACAAATAACTAATTTTCAATTTCTCAAAAATACAAACATTTAAGAAAAGATGAAAAAAAAAGGCTCACATAGCCCAGTAATTTGTTTGTATTTTGATAAATTATTATGCTATATGACTTCTGGAGGATATGGCATAGATTTAAAGTGCAGGGACTTCACTAAATGATTTTAAATTAAAAACAAAGCAACAGCTTTTGTTATAATTTAATGTTCTCCTGAAGTTAACCAGTACAAATATTTTAGTAATGTATCACCTTTTCTCTTGCAACAACTCTGAGCCATTAGCAAAATACCAGTCAGTGTCTTCTTAATACAAGATTATTGCTTGAATTAGTTTCTGGAAAGTAATTATGTGCTTAACACTTGGAAGAAACCCTCATCATTCTAGAAATTGCAGTGATAAAATACGTCATATAAAATCAGGTTTCATAATCTGCTGTCACTTGCACACCACCTCCCTCTTTCCAGGTCTGCAGTGTAAGGTTTGGCAGCCAGATTGGAAATACTGCAATGGTGACCTGACTCAGTGTTTAATGGACTAGAGGGTCATTCCTGTTGCAAAGCCCAAAAAGGGAATTCGGCTGGGGATAAACTGTGTCTTTGCATGTAACGGTTTGATGCTGCTCAATCTCACCATTTCTTCAATTAAAGAATGATTTTGTTAGGATTTTGCCAGTGGCATTGAGGCAGCTGGCAAACATCTGTTACCTCTGAGTGCTTCCAGATATGGTATCTTCCAGCCCACGGGATATAGAAAATTGTGTGATTTGATATCACAACTCAAAATACAGGCTATGGAAGGAGCTAGTTTGGAGACTACATCAAAACGTCAGACAATTAAGTTTTTCAGTTATATGTGCAGAATAAGTCCCTTAAGTACTAAAAGATGTACTGATGAAAAATAGGGCCAGCACCTGTGTGGCTGTGGGTAATAAATTACTAAAACTTCCTATCTGTGTTGTTATGGTAACTCAATCAAATAAAATCCATCAAGCTAGCCAAAATTGAAACACGTGAAGAAGAACACAGGTATTGTTGTGTTTTAGCTTTCTGCACATATTGCCAAGAATTTTATTGTTATTAATAATTTTAATCTGGTTCTACAATAACTGGCGATTGACTCTGCCTCTTTGAATTTACAGATTTAATCTCCTAAGGAAAAAGACTCCTGCAGGAACTTTAAACCTGAGAAACAATACCTATATCCTTTTCGACAGTGATCTCAGAAACCTTGGTGTAAAAGTCTGATTTCCTCTGTGTACCTCCTCTATACCATTATAATAAGTCTTGCAAGAGTTTGAAGTTTACTTATTTGTTGCTAAATCCCTTATAAGGTCTTTATTGATAGATCTGACTGACATAATAGTTCATATATCCAGGGTCTAATTTCATTGGATAAGTACTCAGGCTGCCATGGAAATAGATGCTTGCCCTTTTTTATCTCCCCAAATCTGCAAAGACTGACATGGTTTTCTCTTGCCGATTCAAATGCAAATGAGATAAATATGTGCACATAAGCCCAGGGTTATTGTTCTGCAAGCACAACCTTTGTTATTTGATGATTGTCACACTAATATGACTGTTAGACCCTACAGTCAAGTACCTGACCTCTGAACACATCATGGAAACCTCATTCTTCAGAGCAACTGGGTTATACTCCAACATAAGAGCAATATTCCTCCTTATCACAAAGCCTTTATCTTGCCTCCTGACACATGTGAACGAAATTACTTTTATAATAAACCCGCTTCTTTATAATATGTCATTATTTGTATCAGTGACAAAAACATTTCAGTTCTGCTACTCTTACCGACCGATGTCTTTCACTGGCACAGGCCATTTATGCAATGTCCTCGGCTTTATCCTTTTGACAGTAATATCCTACTAGTGAATACTGAAGATCCTCTTAGCTATACAATCCTCTGGCCTGTAAACATGAGCTTTAATTTCTAAGGTTAAGGTATTGAGTGGTACTAATAAAATTTCAGCAGAGAGCACAGTGGAGGCCACGCATTTTCTGGGGGAGGCTTTGCATTTTTGCACTGCTAGTTGGCAGAAATGCAGAGAAGATCCTGTGTTTTTTAAAAGGAAATGTAGGAGGTAAAGAACTGGGAAGTTATAAATTCAGTTGTCATGTAAGGTAAGAAAACAAATAAATGCCAGGCTGTGTTTTAGCTACCTCATTATGTATTTATGCAAAGGTCATAACAGTGAGTCATATCCTGTCTGAAGAGATGTTTTTAACTTCTTACAGCAAGATAAAGCAGGTTGTTAAACACTGCAGCTCAGGCAGGGTAGGGGGTAAAAGATATCATAACTCTTCCTCCCATTCTAAATATCAAAGTTAGGAAGTATGACCAGCTGCTGCATAGCATACAATACCTATAGCAAGGACTTCATCTTTGAAATGAGTCCACTTTTGTTTTCATAAACCTGGTATAGCTAAGAAAGAATAAACTAGAGGAAAGACTGACCAGAAAAGTTTGAGGGAAAATGATTTTCCAGGGACTTTTGTTTCAGCCATATGATTCTATATGTTCCCATTATGAATTATGAATATGGATTATTGCAAATATTAATGGGGACTAATCACATAACCAAAGAGCAGAAAGTGTGATTTTTTTTTTGTACTGAGTAGTTACTTGTAGCTCATTTACACCCAGGACCATTTGGACAGTTTGATACTCCATTGACAAATTTGATACTCCTTTTCTAAGCCTTATAAAGAAATCACAAAACAGTCAATGAATCATTACTTGGAAAAGGTGATTTTTTTACATTTGAAGGTAATCAGAGAAATACGTTATTAATCTAGAATTCTGTGGCTTGTGGCAGTAGAGAGAATAAACATGTTTCGAGTCACAATTTTGTGGCAAGTCCTGTTCCAAAGCACAAAAGTTTGTTTTAAATAACCTATTTATTGATAAGAACAGTGATTCTGGACTAGTGCAGGCCTTGTGACATCTACAAGCAGTAAAAAGAATCTGAAAATACTAAAAGTATCAAATCTTCCCTTGTGCAACTGAAGTCAAAGGGGAATTTATCATAGAGTTGTGTAAGAGCAGGAGCAGACAGATTTATAAAAAGTTCCTGTAGCTTATATGGAAGTGCTATGGGAGAAGCTTGCTTGAATGAACAATCTATCCTTCATCTTCCAGCATGACAACTGGAAATACAGGAAATAATGAAAGATGCAGGTAGGGTTTCCTTAGCTGAAATCACATCACAGACTCTTTGCAATAAAAAAGTATAAACCTGTAATTTATTTAATTACCTGTCAGAACACTCTGATCCATAACTAATGAAGCACTATTTATCCCTGGTGATTCTTTTCTCTCCATAAAAGGGTAAAATAAATGTGGAGAATGTTACAATCAAAGCACCTGCATCGATTTTTTTGGGGCAGCTATGAATTTGTATTCAGAGAGAGGTGGATATAACAAGGTGGAAGGTTTCTTCTAATGATTGCCAGCCAAGAGGCACTTTTGATCCCAAAATCAGAAAGGCCAGCCACCATTACTTTATTGTTACAAATTATCTGTGCAGTGAGAATACACCTTGGCTCTCCCCAGCTTCAGCTCTCCTTGCCATGATCAGACAGAGCTTGCTGATAGGTGAGCCAGCTTGGTGCTGTTGCAGTGGGGATTGTGTGCTAAATCCCAAATTCAGTGCCCTGTCTCTTGGGTATTTCTACCTCCTTTTCACTGCTTTCAAAACATGAGTAGAAGCAGACAGAGCCATGACATTTATTTCCTCAAGCTCTTCTATTAAGGGTAATCATAAATGAAGGCCAGACAACAATCTGTTGCAACTGCCAGATCCTGAAAGGCTTAGTCCTATTGGAAGGATCAGTTAGAAAGTAGGCAAGACAGTGCTAATAAGAAGAATCTCTATGAATAGTGAAAGGGATTATGAGAGAAAAAAATTGGAATTTCTACCTTACTAAGTATTGCAACAAGCATGCAGTATGTGAGTGTAATTTGAATTAATGGGCATATTCTTAAAAGTTCTTGTCAATGTGTGATAAGTTTAAAGTGCTTAAGTGACCTCATAAGGTGCCAATGAATGAAACACAACAAGAAAAACTATGTGAATTTAACTAAGAACAGAATTTTGGAAAGAATTTCAGAGTGCAAAAGTACTCTTACCAACAGCCTTCCTTTCCCTGGCAAATTTCTAGTTTACACTTCCAACCTTAGAAATGTTCAGCATAGATCAAAGGTAGAAGCTGCATATCAAAATGTACCACCTTGAAATTTTCACATTTTAGAGTAATTTTACCATGGGAATAAATGAAACACCATGAAATTAAGCCATTCGAAACATTAAAAGACAAAGGCTTCTGCCCACATAGGCTGGAAGGTAGCTAGAGTCTAGAAAATAATAAAAAATATGTTGGCTACATGGATTTTGTGCTATTCCATTTGCAAATGAGGATATTGCTATCAGATGTCTCAAACATGGTTTTGCAGCTCTGCAAATAAAATAACACCTTGTTCACCTAATTGCCCTCCAAAGCTCCTCTGTATGTAGCAAGCAGTTAATTATTCCGAATTCACTCCTAGCATCAGATTTGACACACTAAAAGATACAGCTTATATATACAATGACAAGTAAATATGTTTTCTTTTTAAAAGACAAGCTACATGAAACAGAAATGCTAATAAAATCAATGCTGGAAGATATCTGAGAATAAAATTCATATTTGATCAAAGAAGAATTCCCACAGTCAGCTGTGGGAAAACAACAGGAAAAGAACAAATGTTTCCTGTTGTACTTCTTTCCTAAAGGACAGAGAGGCATATATTTCAGTTTAGAAACTCCAGTGAGCAACACAAAGACTTGGGCACATGTTTAGCTTAATTATATATATCATCTTGTAATACACAGGAACTGTACTCTTGTGCTCTATTTATGAAGTTAATGAAAGGGTGCCTTGTTCAGAAAGGAGGATTCTTTCTTGCTTTCTGCTCTTTCCTCTGACTTTCCTGCCACACAGCTGAGAAATGCAAGATGGCTTCTTTTTACATGTTGTCATGTGAACTTCACACAAAGCTAACAATAGCACAGAAATTGGCTTAGCCTCTGTTACCTCTGTCAGAGAGTGAAAAATAAAGAGTAAACAAACCCTGTCTTGAGTCACTGGTTGCTTCAGAGTTGCAGTTCAGAGAGAGGTCTCTTATTTCCTGACCTTGCCAGAAAGGGCTGTGGGTAAGTGGATGCTGGAGATCATTCCACTCAGAACAAGAAGCAGTTTCAAAGCTCTAACTAAATTTGCCATATACCCTATGATGAATGCATTTGAGAAAGGTCAAGAAAACAATGACAGTTTTATTGTTTTGTCTTATTTCTTTTTATTTCATCCACCCTTTTATCTCCATATGGCAACCTTTCACAGAAATCTAAGGTATATTAAAAAAATAATAAAAAAAGAAGCCTGTAGTGAATTTAAACCTAAAATTTACATGAGGCTTAAACAAGGCTTAAACCCCTTTTCTCTTGTTTGTTAAATCCTGACCCTTTTTTCTTTTTCTTTTTTTCTATTTTTTTATTTTGTAAAAGTAAACCATAATTAAATTGGAGAGATGAAGCAGAAAGTAATTGATATTTAGAGCAAAAACTCTTTGATTTTCTTGGAATTGGGAGAATTTATGAAAATGATAGTTTCATTGTATTTATGAGCATTTTTATAAATGCAAATTTAACACCGAGATTTTCTTGACTGAAGGCACATGTCCATGCAGATAAATGCAAATACTAAAAGAAATTTGTTTCATATCAACTGCCCCAAAACCCCTTTTTTCATAATTAAAGCATGTTCCCCCCATGAGAAGAATAATCATTCAGAGGCAGGTTTAAGTGTCCCCAGAGCACAAGTGTTTTTGCTTCTTGCATCAGCTTGCTTTCTTTGTGTCTGAGGAAGAGACTACACCTCCCTTCCAGGCACGGCTGTTTCAATAAGACCATCAATGTGATTTATCCCTGGCCTCATAACTCCAGTCATTCTATTGCTGCACAGTGAAATATCACTCCTAGAAACTCTTCTAGCCACACTCTTCAGGTCTGTGGAATTTTAAGAGCTGATGAAGGATGGTATTATTTGGCCTCCAAGCTGCCTGTTTGCCAGATGTGTCTCCTCGTTAAAGTTCCCTTGGTACCTCTCTGGTCAAGGAAGACTGCTAATCCTTTTAGCTTGGTCAAATTCCAGTTCATAGAGCTCCATTCTGTCTATATCAACACCCTTCCCCCACTTTAATAAGAATACCTGAGGGGTTTGCTAGTTTGTTTTTGTGTTCCTCATATAAACAGTCACACAGTGCTCTCTCCTATTGTGATATTTTGTAATTCACCTCAAAATGCACCATATGCAGCACAATAAGAAGGTAATGGGAAAATGTTGGTGTGAGTGAATTAAAATTCAAGACTTAATGTCTTGAAACTATCAGCTTGTAAAATATGCAGGGATTGAAATCCCTGTGTAAACATGGGGTCATTATTACATTAAACAAAATCAATTTCCCTCTTCCCAGAAATATTGCCAGGATTCGAATGATTCCTGTATGTGTAAATTGTATGATGAGCTTTATTACCAAGGAAACAGTTCAGGGATGAGTTTGGGTCAATTATTTTTTTTCTGGGTAAGGACTTGAGAAGGATTACTTGCCTTTTATTGGTAATTTCTCCAAGTAATTGCTCTACTTTTATAGTATAAAGTTCACAATGTCATGACTTCTTTAGTTCTAATTTCTAAAAAACTCCAATTCTAGTATTTCTGGAGAAAATACTGTCAATACCTAATCTCAGTAATGTTTAATTTCAGCTCATGTACTTTTACTTCTAGTTTAAGTATTAAGACTTTCCAGAATAGAAGACTTACATCTTGTGGGTCCTTTTTCCAAAATGGCTCAGAGCTCAGGACATGGAACTGGGATAAAATCTGTTCATTGTTTGTCTTAACACAAGCATTGCATATTATTGAAAGTGTGTTTTGGGAATGGTAGTAACTAAGGTACACTGAAACAGAAGGGTGTGAGTGCATCACATAACTAACAAGAAAGTGTAGCTGGAAGAGAGCCTTGGCCACCCAAGGGTAGAAGAATCACGAATTCTGACAACTTCCTGTGAAAGTATCTGAAACTAGTGAGATAAACCACTGTTTACTGTTTGCACCAAGGACTCTTCATTAGTTTTTCTCAAAGCCTCATCCATGACAGGCTGAACCCAGAAAATCATGATTAATTTTTGTATGTAAATGGAAAAAATAATAGAAAAAAAAGCTTTCAGGAGTATTGAATTTGTGGGCTATGAAAGATGTCAAAAAAAAAAAAAAGAAAGGAATAAAAATAAAGCTAAGACAATTTTGGTAACACTGGCTTTTTTCTGTGCACCCATGTAATTGTATAGACATCGAAAAACCATTCACAAATAATGAACAGAGAAATACACAGCAAGGGACCATATTTGTTTTAGTATGAGAATAAGGCTAAGATCCTATCTCATAATTCAAAAACATATGTAGACTGTACCAGGTAAAAGGTGTCTGGTTACTTATTGCTCTTTCACACTAAATTTTCATCCTGTAAGAGTATACAATAAAGAAGCAGAAAAACACATATTTGGTTCTGCAGCTTGTGACTTTGGGATTTCATGCCCTGTCTGCTGGAGGCACATTTACATACAAAGGCTAAATCAGATGAAGCAGTCTGATACCAGTCTGTCAGTAGTAATACTGGCAATGATTCAAGATTCTGGTTACTCATGTTATAAAATTCCTGTTCTGCTTTTCATTTGATTGACTTATTTAACTTGCTTTCATTTGACTGACTTATGCTTCTCCTTTCCAGTCCAGTAATTTAGACAATTAGTTTTATATTTATGATAACTTTATCTGAAGAATTGTACCTGAATTTCTCAGTGTCTTACATTTCATAATATCAAGGTATGACTTTCTTTTTGGGGACAGTTTACAGTGTTAGAAAACTAACTCCTTTTACTCTATCTCACTGTTAAAATAAAAAAATACTGTCTTCCCTGCTGAATATCCTTTAAAATTTGCTTCAGCCTTTCTCACAGAGAAAAAGGGACAAAAATTTTAATGGAAAAGATTACCCACTTACACACTGCAGACTCAGTAACCTCTGTGGAAGACTAGCAGTTAAGAATTTTCTATTTAATTTCACTACTTTAATATTAGAGGGACTAATTTTGTGAATCTTTTGTATGTTTTCTCCTTTTTATTCATGTAGACTCACTGACTTCATTATGGGAAGGGATCAGCATAGAACTACCAGGAACAGGTCCATTTTTATACACAAAAGTTTAAAAAGCACATCTTTTTATTATAAGAAAAAAATGGCTAGTTTTAAAAATAGTTATGAGTATAGCAAAATATTTAGGGATTTTTTAATCAAGTAATATTTAAAATAAGGAGTCAATGGATGAAGGTATATAGAGTAATTATTACTCTATATAATAACTTTTAAATGAAATACCAGCTCTTTCACCAAGTACTTACGTATTTGTTTTCTCTTGATTGCACTTCCCCTAATTTACTGAATGTTTGCATATACACAAATAAAAATGCAACATATTTATAGATACAAATGCAAAGCATTATCCTTGCATATTCTGATGGCATCCACACCAGTCTGTAACTTGTCTTTCTGAAAAGGAATAGGCTAATGTATGAAGTAAAAAATGGCCAGAGAAGTCCTAATTTACATCAGTCAATTCTCCAGGTAATATGCTGTGGGACTGAAATAAGAAGTACTGTGAGTCAGATTGAACTTTCAGCATTTTGGCAGAATATTGTTCCAACACTTGATGAAATATCATGCACAAAAAATTTATATTAGCTGAGAAGGTAAACTATCTTTATCTTACGATGTGGAAAAAATACTTTCTAATAGCAGCAAATACACCAGGAGTACAATCTGAGAGACCAGTTTGATAGTTTAATATTGTGGAAAATGTACCACATACAGTGAAAGTAGGTGTGGTGGCAAAGGGAAGAGGAATAGAAAAGTTTCTGCTCTGAAGTTAAAGGCAATGAGGCATAAAGATTTCCTGTCACACAGTAGATTTTTTTTTTTTTTCTGTGAGGCAGCAGATTTTTCAACACAGCATAATATTTTGTATATGAATTTTAATTTGTTACAAGTGTCAGTGGTATGAAGTGCATATGACTCTCACCTATCTTTACTGAGCAGTTTAGTTCCTGATGATGCCTTAGAGGTGTCACTACAGTTCTCTTACACCTTGGTGTAATGCCTTTAAGTTTAATTTCTAGTGGTCTGGCTTGTGGTACAGATCATTTATGGAAAAGATAAAGTTACAGTCTTTGAGCTCATTTAAGTGGAAAGGAATTTTATATACTCTGCTGGAAATGTTTTGCTAAGGTGGCCGATATGCCTACAGTTTACACTGAAAGTAAATAAGTTGTAAAAACTCAAGAAGGATGCATTAGCTTCCTTGTAGAGAAGATTAATATTAAAAGTTAAATATTTGAAGTAAAATAAATGATTCTATGAAATAAATACTAACTTTTTTTGATATTAGCTTAGTCTGGTCATTGAACTTAGGACAAACTCCTGGACCAAGCTTTCATTTTGGGTACAACCTCTTACTGTACCCCTTCTTTCTATATGGATCAACAGGGTGTAAAATCTCATGTTTCTTATTGTCATTGAAGTATACCAGTATTTTATTTATATCTGGAACAAAACATCTAAAAGTAGTGGCAACTGAGCACTCCAGCAAGTAAATTGAGGCTTTGTTTTTTAATGTTCCAAAACTTTGGCTGAAGTTTTCTCAGGATACATTCATACAGTCTTACTACCATGTACATTCCTGGGTCTCCTTTCCATTATTGTGATATGTAAAATTTCCTTCCTCATTCTCTAGACTGGAAGAATGTTATCAATTTTTCTCTATCTCTCTCTCTCTTTCCCCGCTTATAAACAGCTGGTGTGATAGAGGATATAGACTTGCCTTGATGATTAATTTGTATTATATTCTACTTGAATAATAGATTAACAGAATTTTCCTGGAAATAAACCAGGATATTTCACCACATTCCCTAACTAGTCTAATTTAATCTCTGGGCAGCTTAGATTGCATAGCCTTTGGCTCAGTTTAATTTCAGAAAGGTCCTGTAATATTCACAGAAAAATGTAAGCACCAGGTCTGACTTATGATCTATACCTGTGATATAGACTTCTAAATCCTGTGTCAGTTCTAAAACAGATGGCTCACTCTTTTCACTCTTACTCCTTCCAACACTCATGCAGAACATTCATTTACTTGAATGATGAGCCCTCTGTAGTTCTTAAGGCTTAATTCTCCCCGGCTGCAGATTTTTAAGTTTAATGAAGAAATGGATCATAGTCAAGATAGATCCAGTTAGGAAGCTGCTAATTTTTTTCATCTGATGCCATAAGGTGAAAACCCTGTGATTCAACAAGGGCAATTTTAGAGGGAGAAAAAATATATTCTACGGGGAGAAAACAATATGAAATAAACAGTCAAATGGTTCTTGCAATGGTTCAGTTGTTTCTATGTCTCCTATTTTCTTTCAACATCCTTCAAGTTTAATATTTATTCATGCTTTACCACTTGCTTATTTTTTCATTTATCCAAATAAAAATCCTTATTGAGTGTCAGTGGTTTGGTCAACAACAAACATTTTTGAAAAATGTATCAATTTATCATATAAAATGTTTGCAGCAAGAATAATAAATGTTCTCTGTACAGTTTCTAGATTCACTATTGAAAAACTACTAGCTTTATAAATGATACATTCAGTTCTAGGACTTATTTATATTATTGGTATATATAGTGAAATTGGCATGCAGATTTACTGCTGATTGCTCTCAAGGATTGATTGCTGGTTGACAGAAATTCTTTTCTTAAATACATATATTCAGGTACATTCTATTTTCAGGTATAGGTAAATAACTCCAACTAGCCAGTGACTACAGAAAAAGAAGACACATTAGTGAGAGGAAAGAAATTATCTGGTCCTCAGCTAACAGAAAAAAAGTTTATGGAAAAACATATGATAAATTATCTGCATTCTGACTTTCAGACCTTTGAGAATAAAAGGTTTCATCTTCTGAAATGCAGAACTTTTCAACTGTATTTACATGAACTATGTAGACAACAAGTGATCATCTGACTTATTTACTCTGTGTTTTTTAATGCCATGTTGTATCATATACAAATGTGACAGTCTAATCATAGAGGAAAGCTGTGATAGAGCACTCACAAGAGAACTCTTAGAATACACTAAAACAGTGGAGCTAGTTAGTCTTGGAGAAAGAATATGGACTATTTCCACACAGTATTAGTTCACATTTTAAATGGTTCCATTTGATATGTACATGCAGCCTCGCTTTGGTTCACTGGTTACAAGCATTCAAAAGGAGAAACACTGATTGTCTGAGCACCCAGGGGTCACATTAGGAAGGCTAAAGCCCTGGTAAAATTAAATCTGGCCAGGGATTTCAAGGGCAAGGTAGACTAGGGAAAACATGGGCCTTCACTGGAAGAAAATGAGAAACCTTGTTACCTGGGATATGGAGAAGGCTGAACAATTCAATGACTTTTTTGCTTTGGTCTTCCCCAGCAAGTGCTTCAGCCACACTGATCAAGTTACAGGATGCAAAAACAGGGAATCCCACTTGCTGTAGGAGAAAATCAGGTGTGAGACTGTCTAAGGATCCTGAAGGTGCACCATGGGAATGATGAAATGTATTTGTGGGTCATGAGAGAACTGGTGGAGGAAGTCGTTAAGCCACTATCTGTTATATTTGAGAAGTCATGGCAGTCCAGTGAAGTTCCAGGTGACTTGGAAAAGGGAAATATTACCCCCATTTTTAAAAAGGGAAAAATAGAAAGGCCTGGGGAAATACAGGCCAATCAGTCTCACCTTGTGCCTGGCAAGATCATGAAGAAGATCCTCCTGGAAATAATGCTAAGATACATGGAAAATAAGGAAGTGATTGGGTGACAGCCAACATTGCTTCACTAAGGGCTAATTGTGCCCAACATATTTGTGATGGGGTTACAGTAGTGGTGGATGATGGAAGAGTAACTGGTGTCATCTGTCTGGACCTGTGCAAGGTATTTGACACTGTCCCACATGACACCTTTCTCTATAAACTGTAGAGATGTTGGTTTGGTAGACAGACCACTTGATTGATAAGGAATTGACTAGATGGTCTCACTCACAGGGTTGTGGTAAATGTCTCAATATCCAGCTGTAGACCAGTGACAAGTGGCACTCCTCAGGGCTCGGTTTTGGGATCAGCACTGTTTGACATCTTTGTCAGTGACATGGACAGTGGGCTTGAGTGAACTCTCAGCGAGTTTGTCCACAACAACAAGCTGCATGGTGCAGTCGACAGGTTGGAGAGAGGGGATGTCATCCAGAGGGACCTGGGCAGGTTTGAGGGGAGGGACTGTCAGAACCTTACGTACAACAAGGCCAAGTGCAAGGTCCTGCACCTGGGTAATGGCAATCGCAAGCACAAGCACCAGCTTGGCAGAGAATGGATTGAAAGCAGCCCTGGGTAGAAGGACTTGGGGATGTTAGTGAACGACATGCTGGGCATGACTCAGCCATGTGCATTTGCAGCCCAGAAGGCCAGCTGTGTCCAGGCATGCATCAAAAGCAGTGTGGACAGCAGGGTGAGGGAGGACATTCTACCCATCAACTTGCTCTCATGAGACCCCACTCAGAGTACTGTGTCCAGCCCTGGGATCCCTAAAATAAGAAGGACGTGGACCTGCTGGAGTGAGTCCACAGGAGGGTCACAAAGCTGATCAGAGGGTGGGAGCATCTCTCCCATGAAGAGAGGCTGAGAGTTAGGCTAGTTCACCCTGGAGAAGAGAAAGTTCCAGGGAGACATTATAGATGCCTTTCAGTGTCTAAAAGGGTCCTGCCAGAGAGCTGGAGAGGGAATTTTTACGAGGGCATGATAGGACAAGGGGGAATGGCTTTAAAATGAAGAAGAGTAGGCTTAGATTAGACATTAGGAACAAATTCTGTACATTGAGAGTGGTATGGTGTTGAAACAGGTTGTACAAAGAAGCTGTGGTTACCCAGCCCCTGGAAGCGTTCAAGGCCAGGTTAGGTGGAGGTCTGAGCAGCCTGACCTAGTGCGTGATATGCTGCACATGGCAGGGCTGTTCGAATTAGAAGATATTTGATATCCCTTCCAACCCAAACCATTCTACAATTCCATGAAGTCTTACAAGAGCTTACAAAAAGCAGATTTCCAGAAAATAAATATGAATTACATTGTCTCCACTAGGACTTGACATGAGAGCATTATACACTCACAAAAACCCCTTGCAACACTGGGATTTCAAATATTGACACCAAATATCCTTGTGCAAACTTTCAGTCAAGAAAGAGAAAAAAATATTGAACTAACAGTAAATATCTTTACATTGACCTCTGTGCATTTCCTCCAACAGAACTGAAAACACAAAATGAGTTTTCTTGCACACATTCAATTAGTATTGCTAGGAAAATGGGATCTACTTGCAGATATCATGTTAGCCTAAAAATGGGTTACACATGTCAAATGAATTATTCATTGTAAACTACTCATTCACCTCTTCAGTTAGGAAAACCAATACCCAATTCAAGAGAACATGCTTCTCCAAATGCATGAATAGCTCACAGGCATAACTCCTGGAGTATATGCCCCTTCTAATCAGGAGCCTTCTAGTCATTAAGGGTAGGTCAAAAATGATAAATGAGATTGACAAAACTATACATTTAATAATAAGTATGATACTATTATGGGTGATTTTTATCTTAATTGGTTTTGAAAATTAATTGGGTGGCAACAAAAGCTGGGAAAAAAGCATTTAATTTAGATCAGACAATTAAAAGTCCCAGAAGACTTGTGGCTGATAATATTAACCAATGTTTAAAAGATTAAATTTTTGCTTCAGAACCTGAATCATTGTGTAATATGCAGGTGAGTCATTATCTTCTGCTAGTAGCAAGCCTAATGAACCCCATCCATAGATGTTCATCCTTGTTATTAAATTCCCTATTTTAAAGATGTGAGTTTGGTATATTATTCCACTTAATAGCTGTCATTTAGGGAAAAAAGAAAAAAAAAGCCCACCAAACATTAGCATTCAAAATTTAGTCTGTGACATAAAAGGGTATTATTTTCACATCCAATTATATAAACTTTATAAAACTTTCTATTGCCTCCTAAGTTTGACATTTCAGGGGAAGATTTTTCAGGATATTAATGAAAGACTGTTTTCCTGTATTTTGAAAGCTATTGCATTTATATTGGGCTTGTATTACGCATTTTGGAAATGCACCTTGTTGTCTCCTTTCTGCATCATACAGCAATGGCATTTGTTTTTCTCAAAAGTTCTGTGAGAAGAAGCAATGCCCAACTTTGGTGTGTCTGAAAATATCTTATCCATATGAGAGGACAGGGTATTTCCTAGCCTCTTCAGAGCCTGAAGAAGCTTGAATCCATGACTTGAAGATCAAGAAGATTGCTATAGTTATTCTGTTATGGAGATTCTCGAGGCCATGGTATAGTCAAGAAGGTAAGAATCAATGGAGTTCAAAGATAGCAAAAGCAGAAATGAAAACATGGTTGAAAACCTCTGGCCTGGGTACCTCTCCACACCTCACACCTTCCAACCACCCCAGCTGTTTATTATGTACTTCATATTATACTGTGACAACATACACCTTGAAAATACAGGCATATTAGGGTTATATTGGCACCAGGGTTATAAACACAAATCAGAAAGGGCTCATTATTGGTTACTGAAGGAATGCAACCTGCTGTATAGGTTAGAATTGGATTTAGGGCATAAGAAAGAATAAAAAGAAAATTTATTAAGCATATAAAAATCTTCCTTTATGTCGTGAAAACACAAAGGACTTAACAAGAAGTGTAAAAGACAGCTAGAGCCCCTACAAGAATGGTAACAAAGAGAAAACAGACAGAGACAAATTACTCTGCCTTTTCTCCCCTGGTTAAGGATGTCACCCCTAACTAATGCCATTATTTATCTCTTGGGTTCACACTTATGTATTACATAACTTTGCTTTTTGATTTGCCATTCGCCATGTTGTTAGTGCAAACTCAGCTTCCACATGTAAAAGATTCACTTTTACTACAATATTTGGTTATGCAAGCTGGAATTAAAGAGTAAATGTGTCTGTGTGTTTCAAGCCGCAGTCTTCCCATGCCAAATGTGATCGATAACATGGCAGTGAGTCAGAGGAAATGACACTGTAGCAGATAACTACTGCATAAGGACAGACATTCCTGAGAAAAGAAACATGCATGTTTCCTAATTACCTCTTCAGCCTTCTCTAGGTGGCATTCTGGAATACCACCAAATTAACATGAGAGGTAACTAACTCTGAGAAGTGAGTCCAATACGAGCAAGCTCATGTTTGTATCAATGGAGAACCATCTAAATATTTAGGAATCTAAAAATGGAAAAGCCTGAAGCCACTGAACTTGGATGTGTGGAATTCTGCACTACTCAGTACACCTCCCAGTGTAGTGACCTACAAATCAACACAAGAGAAAAAACAAAAAAACCCCAAAACAATCCAACAAAAAACCCATCCAAAAACCCTCACCAGAGACAAAACCATCATTCATGTTCCTGCAGTGACTAGTCTTTCTTCAAGACCTAATTTCTATGCCTCAAAATTATGTGGTTGTTTACATTATTGCTTGTCAAAGCATCTTCAGATATTGATAAACGGCTTTGATTTTGTCTTCATTTGTAGAATTGGTTCTAAGCTATTTAAAGTTAGAAAGAAAAAGCTTTTTAAAGAAAGAAAGAAGAAAGAAAGAAAGGAAAGAAGGAAGGAAGAAAAGTAAAAAACACATTAAAAAATAAAGATTGTATTTTTCAGTACAGTTTCTAAGTTTTGAGTTTAAAGTAGGTCTGAGAAATAACAGAATGGCCGAGCTTTTATGAATTCACCATGAGTATTTGTTTTCAAGACTCTGTAGCCTTTCAGTGAAATTTATGACAAGTTCTTTACGTCTAAGGAAATTCAAAACCCTTCTGCGATTCTCTGAGAAGCTGAAAGATCTCTTCAAAAGATATCGGTGTAGTATGTGGAAGAGTTTGAAAAAATATTTTTTAAGCTTTTGTTGGTAGTGATGCTTTTTTGTTTGTTTGGGGGCTTTGTTTCTTTATTGTTGCAATGTTTTGTTGTGTTGCTTTTTCTTTGCCCCTAGAGATTGCAGCTTTCCTCCTCCTGTGTTTCTTATTATCAAATAAAATTTGGGCTTGTCTACTTTTGGGCCATCCAATTTCTGAAATTATTCCAGTTAATTCTGCTGTAAAACAGTCTTCAAAGAGGTGGTTTATGCTCTTCTGCATTCTTCTTGAGAAGAATTTGGTGCATTCAGAATAAGTGAGTATACATAAAGGAAAAAAATCTCTCATAGTTCTTTTGTTTGTACACAGATGGAAGTGGAAAAATATGTCAATAAAGAAGCAAATATGTCTCCTGTAAATACTTCTGGTTAATTGACTATCTTTCTCTCTAGTGTCTATCATTAAATTTTTTAAAATCTGCTTATGTTATTATGCCCAAATGGCAGATCGTGTTACTGTTTTGTTTTCCTCTTCTTTCGACGCTGGTTTCAGAGCAAGGTGCTCCAAGATGAGTTCAATCAGCACCACGGACAGAGCCCTCCCTTCACCCTCACCTTCTCCATCTCACACTCCAGGTGGCTGGGGCACGCTGCAGTCTTTCTCTCACTGGAAGATGCAGACCCACTGCTCTACCCAGACAGCAGCGCTCAAGGAATCTTTAGAAGGCAATGTTTCAACTGATATTTCTATGTCAAATCTGCCAACAGGTTAAAAACCAGACACACACAGGCAGTGGGGTATATAGGGAGTGCAAGGCAATAGCGTGATGGCTGGAGTTTCATTTCCTTAGGGAACAAAACCACAGAATGTTGCTGCTGCGATAAAATAAAAATAACAAATAAAGCAAATGGAAACCAGAAGTTTCTCAGGTTTTTTGGTCATAGAATAAATTGAGTAGCAGGATGGCCAAGAAGTTTTATCCAGGTTCTTGGTGATTTCTGCTCTTAAAAAGAGCAGAAAAAGAAATAAAATCTGGCCTAGGTAAACTGAGTCTGCACTCAGTTTTAGGGGGAAAATTAGCAATTGTGCTAGTTTTGGCTGAGGTAGAGTAAATTTATTTTGTAGTAGGTAGCATGGGGCTATGTTTTGGGTTTATGGTGGAAGGAGTTTTGATAGTTCAGGGAATATTTTTGTCATTGCTGATCAGAGCCTTTTCCACTCTTCACACCACTCCACCAGTGAGTAGTTTGGGTCCACACAAGAAATGAGAGGGGACACAGTCAGGATAGCTGCCCCCATCTGAACAATGGGGTATTTAATACAATACGAGGTCATGCTTAGCAGTAAAACGAGGGGGAGGGTTGGAGGTGAGTCCACTGCTCAGGGACTATCTGGATATGAATCAGTTGCTGAGAAAATGTTTGTTTGCATTGCTTGTCTTTCTTGGGTTGTATTTCTTTCACTCTTTTATATTTCTTCTCATTGCAATTTGTTATTGTTGTTAATTATGATGCATATTTTATTGTATTTAAATTCTTAAACTCATATCTTCTGCCATTTGAATTCTCTTCATCCAATCCTGCTGGGACAGGGAGTAAGCAAGCAGTATGTGGTGGTGGTGCTGGCTGGGGTAAAACCATGAGAGTCCTAAAACATGTTCAAAGATTAGTGGATCAGTACAGAATGGGACTTCTCACTCATGTCTGAGAGAGGTAGAAATTGGACATAGACCATTTATTCTTAGATTCATAAACATATATTTTGAATTACGTTATGACCATATTCTTAATTTTTAAAAAAACTCTTTTCAAAAGATATAATGAAAAAAACAACACAAATTTGAAAAAAAAAAAAAAAAGGAAAAAACCATGCTAAACCCCCACAAATATTTTGCATTCAAAGACAGGTAGCTTCTTCCATACCATTTGATTGCTACATCTTCCATGAATATGGGTGTGTTTATGTTCAGAGACATAGACAGTTCTGCACATTTAGAGGATTGTAGCATGAAAGTTGTAAACACTGCTAAGGTATTCCTGAGGCCACAGGACTGCCAGAGCCTTCCGCTGTGTCTTTTTATAAAAAATGCATATCAAAGGCTCAAGCAAGTTTTAACTGAAGAGAACTTGATAGAAGCTCTATCATTGGAGAAAATAGAGAGTGAATGAAAGAAAAATAATGAAACAACTGTCTTCCACTTCTTCCTGACTGCTGTTTCTTGTCTGTCAGGATTGTTCTCATTCCATGATGCAATAAACCCCAGATCATCCCTTATGTGTTCCTAGCAAAAATCTCACTCTTTTTGTCTCTCAGGCCTGACCTTTTATACCTCTTTTAATCTGTTATATATTTACTGCTTTGTCTCCCTGACTGTTTTCTTTCTACACAATCCTTTGATTTTCCAGGAAACTTGTGTTTCCAGCTAACACCTGTCTGAACTACTATCCCAGTTCCTCCCTTGCCCAATAATGGACCAGGTGAAAACAAAAAATAACTTTATTTCTTGAGAGTAACTCACATCTATGTGAAGGACAATAGCTCAGATAATTAATACCAAAATCTGTCCACAATATATCTTCTCATCTTTTGTCTTTTCAGAAAAAAGTTTTCACACATTACCATGAGTGCATAAATCTTGTGCACACATGTAAACATTTGAAATGTCATTTTTTTTCCTTTCATTTCTAACAAATTAATTTGAGAAGACATAAAAAAAATAACAGAATGCAATTCAAAATACCTCATGTTTCACAGGTAAGTTTCAAGCAATTTTTAAATTAAATATTATTTTTCAAGTGCTGTCAAAAGTTGTTAGCCTATTTTGATCAACAGTAGTGTAACCATTGACAGCTTCTTTGAGGATGTCCCTGGAAAGTGATGAAAACTGCACTCAGTGTTTCATCATATGTTAAAGACAAATGAAGTGCAGACTTTCTCTTGTCTCATCATCTTTCCCACGTTAATAAAATTACATGCCTGGTTACGCTTTCACCATGCCACTGATGAGTAACTTTGGACTCCTTCAAAGAGTCCACTGGTAGCAAAGGAAAACCCAATTCTTATAAAATAAAAAATGTTGTAAAATAATTTATAGTACAATTTTACATTTTAATTTGAAGAAATTCAATATTTTAGGAGTATAAGCTTTTTAATATTTTAGAAGTAAAAGTTAAATTAAATATTACATTTCTTAAAATATAAAAGTATTTTCTTCACCTTTGAAATTCATGAATGCATTAATAAATTATTGAGCACCAACACTGACTAATTTTATTTAATAAATAAAAGTTCAATTAGTATTGTCAAATAGTGCCTTTACTAAAAGATGCTGATGACCCTATTTATCATAGCAGAAGTTCATATTGTGGTTCACAGGACACTGTCCCAGAGAACTTGCATGTTACTGCTGACTAGCTATGCATTTGACATGTGTTTTAATTATTAGTGAAGATGACTGTTCCTGATAAAATGCAGAGCATGAGAAATGGTAATGATATTTTTCCATGTGTGTCTGCAGGTATGTATTTGATTTTGGCAAAATCAGAAAAAAATAACTACAGGAAATTGCTGTGAATAGACCCTGTGTTTTTATGCATTCCTGAAAGCCTCAATGATAGAAGACTATATCAGACAATATATACACTTACCAAGCTTTGCCAGTCACGCCAGGTGCACAAGCTGTACAAGCTGTAGTAAATTATCACATTTTATAAGCCTTTCTTACCCCTGATCAAATTACATTTTCCGGGTCAACAGACTCTACTCTTGAGACTTTCTGAGATGGAGGGAAAGTCAGGAGAGAAACAAAGTTGGAAAACTTTCATCAAAACTAGGGAGTTAAGTCTACCTACTTTTTCCTTCTGTAAGGAAATGTTCATATCCATCTGGTGTTTTTTTCAAACAACCGTTCCTGTGGCACTGAAGTTTTCAGTGCCTCTTGAAGTGAAGTTGGAGATGACAGCCCTCCTGCTCCCACGCAGATGTCAGAAGGGTTGGCCATACCTTGATCTCCTGGGGAAGAGGAGACCATATGGAAAATAGGCCAGATGGAAAGTATCTTGGACATCAGGCAAGTAATACAAACTACTTTTATTGTATTTACCAATATTTTAATGCAGTAAATTCAAATCAAAATGCACCTCCAATAACTCATTGACAAATTCTCTTTCTACTGTGATAAATCCATCTTGTTCAAACACTTCTTAGTACCAAACGAGAGAATAAAGTGTGCTCCTTTTGTGAATGACCTTGAGAATTCTGGAACAGTTTTCAAAATCGGTTACTCTGCTGTGTTATGCTTAAAATAAACAATAAATTAACCTATATGTTTTGGTTTCCTGAAATCAGTTTAGGGATGTTAGCTAATGTTTAGCTAACACAAAATAAGGCTTTGGAATAATTTGGAATAATTTGGAATTATTTCAGAAGTGAATATGGAAAATTATCCCTTTCACGGATATTGTCACATGGATTTCTGTTGATTGTGCTATCAGATCAAACAGTAATAGCATAGCTAAAATGTTCTAAAAGTATTTACTGGAAAAATAGTTATTACTCAATATATACTCAATACTTATTTAGAGATTACTTTTCCTACAAAGTGGCTTTACTACCTTTTTGATTACACATTTGCAATTTCCATAAATGCTAGCAAATTTGGTCATACAAACACAGACACATTCAGTTTTTGATGCAACTCAATTTCTGAAGCAAAAATTATTTTCTAATATAAAATTCTTGAGTCATTTTCCTAGCACAACTTAACCAACTAAGTCTTAAAGTCTTAATTTCTAGATATAACTGTTGCAAAATATCCTCAGAATGGCTTTAGCAATTTAATAAAAAAAAAACTGCTGTGCACTGGCATGCTTCTGAAAGGCACATAAAAATAAATGCCTTTGAATGCATTCTTTGCTTTAATGGTTAGTTCATGCAAATTTAACTGTCCTTAATGACACGTTTTAATTTCTGCTTCTGCCTCTGGACTAAAACAAATGCTAAATGCAGTTTTACTGATAGCATCTCCAGCATTGTGTGCAATCTGAGATTTAGCAGATCTCAGCATTTTTGTGAAGAATGAAAACATGCACTCTTGCAGACCTTAACACTTTTTTTAACCCTCCTTTTTTGAGAATTTTGACTTTTCCTTTAACAGGTAAAACAATATTAGGAAAGAATGATGACATTATTTTTTCTTCCTCATCCATTAAGTTCCAATCAGTAATGGATCAGGTCTGTGGAAGAAAACCAAAGACTTCAAAATAAGAAGGAATTTCTTAGAATTTTTCCCCTCAAACACTGTATGTTTTTCTTTCCCTTTGAGATCTGCTAGTCCTAATACTTCTCTCAAATTTCTCAGATATATTGAGATTTTTAGGTAATGAATAGGTTGGCCTCATCTCCTCTCTTACTCCTAAATATGTGCTATTATTTGTGTCCTTACAGTTGAGCATGTCACCGGTAGTTGGTTGATTAGAATGCTCTTCACCTTGTGAGTCCAAAAGTGAAAGTGCTTGCTGAAACTGCTGTTTCAAAGCAAATGCGTGTCTCTGCTTGGGGATCAGATTCTTTCTGCTGTGGTAAAATTTGAATAAAGAAGAATTACATGTCCCTAGACATTGCTATTACTCATACCTCATGATCTCCAATGAGTGAATGAGGAACATATTTTTTAGAATGCAAATTATTTTTTATGCTGTTGAGATAAACAATACCCATGAACCTCCTTAGCTGGTATAATAATCAAGTAAATCATGGGTCCATATCCAGATGAAAGAATATTAAGAGCACCATGTGAATTTGAAACTACCCCAAGAGAACCAGAATCCATAATCTAATGAATAGATTACACCCATCCATCAGAGATTCATCCCATAAGAGTGCTAAGAGATTACACTCTAAAAAAGTAGAACTGTCTGCAGAAACTTGTGACATACAAGTGCAGAGGCAGAGCTGACAGGTGGAAGATTCTCCTGAAGGTTTCTGAGGCTTTCTGAAGGTTGTGTTAAACACACACTATTGAATACAGGTCATATTCAAGTACATATCTTGTGTTATTTTCTCTCTGGTGATTACAATGCCTTAAATTAAGCTATTGAAGTATGATGTGCTAATGTAGTTCACCTCTTTCATCAGTTTAATGACCTATTCCCAAACAGCATCTGTGACTGGGAATTCTTTCTAAAACATGAGAAAAATACAAGAAGACCACTTGCTGAGCAACATACCTTTTAAAGCTATTTTTTGCTGCTCACATTGGTGCTGTTTCAAACTGCCTAAACTACCTACAAACAAGGTCAGTTGGACCCTGTTTGTGATCTGGTCAGGGAGCTGTGTGTCTGAACAAGGGCTGCCTGAACAGCCTGAAACACTGCACTGCCTCCTTCTGCAGTGGCACATTAGCAAGCTGTGTAATGTAATTGGTTTTCATTACACATTGACATATGCACAGTATTCCATTAAAATAACACAGAGCTTCATATGTCTTTGTCTTGATTAAACTCTTCAAACAATGAAAAGCCGTCAGTTTTCTTAGTGCTTGAGGATTTACTGAATTTCTGGAAAGTAATTTTTGTTTATTTCAGTGAACTGAAGCAAATACTTAGCTGTAAGTACTCTTTTTACTACTATCCTAAGTAAGGATGAATATTTCATCTTTTTTTAGATATTAGAAAAGTTCATTCTTAAAGCTTGACTTTGTGTTTCAAAACAGGTCAAAATATGGAAAAGCCCTCTTCTGAACAGCAGTTTTTATTATGCTGTCAGAAATTTGTTTCTTCCTTACTTGTTGAGTATATAGAAAAATAATTCTCATCAAAGACAAAACAAGATATCCTAGGCAACTGAAGATTAAGCATCAGCTGCTTACCAAGAACAACTGAAGCATTAATGAAAATTCTTTGGCAAATATTTTTACTTCATCAATGTCAGACATTTGCAGTTCAACAAAAATAAAAGCTGGTTGTACTTTTGACATTTTTGATCTCAAGCTCCTTTATGATTTTCCCTTCTGGTATTTTATGTTCATTTAAAGTATTGGTCTATTAAAATGGATGTATTTAAAACATATATTTCAGGAACCTGAATTCCCCAACACCAGAAGAAAGATGGAGGGCCAGTGTATAGATTTATATATTGCACATTCAGTAGCAAATCAAACTCTGGACTGTGTCACACCACTTTTAATTTACACACCAAAATGTTTCCCCTCAGTCTGCTAATTTTTTGTTTCCATATAGTAAATAGAGGAACAGGTATGGAGATACAGAATTTCTTTTTTAGTATAAAAGGAGTATCTGCAGTAGGATAGGTGGTTCTTGGGGAGAATTACCTTAAACTGAAGTACCATCATTTTGGGTAGGTGCAAGGTATGCAAGGTATTTTTTGGGTAGGTGCAAGGTATGCAAGGTATTTTTTGCTGCAAGGTATGCATCAGTGCTACCGTGACCAAGACAAACCTCTGCAACCTGTTTTGCCCTTGTCCTTTCTCTTGCAGAAATGTTATTGGTGCTCATATTGTTAGGGATTGGAGAAACTGTGAGAGCGACAAGGCTGCTGCCATTGCATGCCCCCAGCTGGCACTGTTCCTACATGGGCAGATGACCTCCCCACAGTACCTTTCAAATGCTCCTTGTTACACATTTTCTTCTGGTATGATGAAAAGAGAGGGGGAAGCTCATAATAAGACAAATAAAGTATGTAAGTACCATATAATTTAGTGCTAATTCTCCATCATAAGTGAATGTGAAGCTTCCTGAATATAGACTGGATATACTGGATTAAAATCCACATTTCTTTTTTATACCATGCTAGTTTGGACTATGCCAATAGAAATTAGATGGCTAAGCAAAAGCAGAATATATTTTAATTTTTGAATGTTACATTCTTCAGGCAAACAAATGTGTAATTCAATTGTTTAAGCACACATTTGCCAGAGCAATTTTATATCCCCTGCATCATCCAAAGCATCCATACTGGACATAGTTTTGCAACATAAGGAGGCAAGGAGGGGATATATTAAGAATATGTGCTAGAAATCCACTGATGCTGGATTGAATCCTGCCAAGCATGAATCTCTTTTTCTCATGCTTTTCTTAAGACCAGAGAAACATCAGAGAAAATGGGCATGCAAAATATGCAGAAGCAAGGGTTTCTTCCTTTGCCCAGTGTGTCTTCAACCTTTGATATGCATGACCACAATGAAATGGGAAAGGGAGATGATATCCAGAATGGCTGGATAATTTTATAACTAATAATAACATTCATAGTTATCCACGTAAAGAGCAGGGCAATCGAATGTTACGCTTCAGAGAATAAGACAACCACTATAAAGGAAAACAGGAATTTGTTCATTTCACTGTCTTTTTCCATAAGTGGTATTTCTAACTTTGTGAAATGTATCATATTGTTTTGTCTTTTTTTTCTTAAGCAACCATATGGTTCTGTGATCTGTTTTCATACAGTAACTGACACAACTTTGTGTTTCCTAATTTTTTAAGACTATTTGCCATGTTTCTTTCATTTTGAGAAATTTATGGATCAAAACAACCAAGACATATAAAAATAGCACCATGTTAATATTACTGCAGGGTGCACTGTGTGTTTTTCTTGAGAAACTATATCAAAAGAACCCTTACCATTCTTAACTTAAAAGAACAGACCTTTTTCACTGTCAACTCATTTATATTTTTATGGTGGAAAAACAATTATAAATGATAAATGTTTAATAAAATATGGGTCTATTCAGACATAAAATTGTAATTCCACTACCAGAACAATAGCTTTGAAGTACAACAACACTTTCTGCCCACACATCGTAATGACCTGTAGGGGATGAATGTGCCAAAAGGGAAATCCATGCACAATTTGATTCACAACTTCATTTCTTAATGATGAGACAAAGAAGTAGCAACAGAATGCACTTATAAATCTTTCTATTTTTCATACTCAGCTTTCAAAAGGAAAATACGGCTAGATAATTTAAGGTCGCTTGTGTCAAATGAAGAGTAGTTGTAAAACTTGTGATTTTACCAGTGAGTGGAACCTTGCTTAATGCGCCACTTGCAAGTTCTGCGTTAGGAGAGTGAAAGAAGTATTTACTTGAAATCTGAAATTCAGAGCTTGTTTGGGTCAGTCTATTTACCTCTTCCTGTAACCAGTCCATTAAAGTGAAAACCAGCTGATGAATCTTTCAGAGCCTTCAGCCAAGTTTTGTATTTACTGTATATTGTATGTCACAACCAGGAATGAGCAACCGGAACCAAAGACTAAACACAGGGAACTTTGGTTAGATGCTGCTGGAACTAGAGTCGCACTGTCTTCTTTGTAATTTATTTTTCTGGTTCTGATAAAGATTGTGGGACTCCCTTTCCTTTTCAAGTCAGGCGTGTTCTTAAAGGTAACAGGAATAAGGGTCAACAGATTTTGGGCCAAAGTAATGCCTGTGGCTCCTTTTGAAGTCCAGGAAACTAAACCGGAGTAACAACAGTTTAAACAGTAACAGTTTACAACATACTCTTTCATATAATCTTAAAAGGAAATATCTATTCCACACTAGCCCCATGTGAACCAAATCTAAACCATGCAGGATAGGGGACCGTGGGGTCTCCACTTGAAGCAGGAAACAGTACAGATACATTGGCTTGGGAGGCAGGATGATCTACAGCGCATGATTAGACAATAACCACTAGATTCTGCTCAGTACCTTTGATCCAGGGCAACATCCCCATAAAATAACAACAGCAGTCTTTGTTCTGGGGATGTGCTGTTATTATTCCTAGTACTTCTCTTGGAGCTATCCAAGGTAGTTCTGGGTATGCTGCAATCATATCTCCACTGATGCTACAGAGGTAATAGTAAGTGTGGATGCACTGCATTAAACAAAGACCCAAGCAGTAGTCTGTCTGCAGAAGCTGGTGGAAGCTATCTGTCTGGAAGGAATAAAAAATATATTATGAGAAGTACAAATAAAATTCAGGAGCAATATGGTAGTTATACGTCAACTGGACTTCAGATTATTTCTAAAGACATATCACAAAACTCAAATCTTTGTTTATTTATGTTGCTTCAATGGACATCCTCTATATTTATGCAGAGAAAGGTAGAAAACATTTGTTGTAAAGGCAAATAAAGGCCTATGACAATCAAAAATGTTTCTTACTTATTTACTTCAGATATACCTCATTTATCTGCAAACATAAGAAACATGATTCTTATCTATACTGAGTGTATGTTCTTGTGTGTGTGTACATATAGAATACACAACTTCACTTATGTACATATATATTTACAGTCAACACATGAATTTATATACATGATACACATGCACCAAATGTAGATGACCAGTTGTGATTGGTTTGCACTTTTAGGCTATTACTGGGAAAATAACTCCATAAGCTGTATTTTCAAAAGGAGTTTAGGTGCTGCTTTCAGGTAGAAAATTTAGTTAAATGACCTTGTTTAATTTATTGATAACAATTCACTTTTAGTTTATAAAAATTGCAGATTGTGGTGGCATTTTTACTCATAGAATCACAGAATCCCAGAATCAATTAGGTTGAAAAAGACCTCTGAGATGTGACTGGTTATATCCAGTTTCTAACAAAGAAAAGAGGTCTTCATTAAATCAAATTCCAAGCTGTAAACACACATGTGCGCACACACACACACACACGCACACACAGACTCCTCTATGCACTATCAGCCCATTAAACTTTGACACATTTCAGAACCGTATAGGTACAGGCAAAATCTAAAAAAGCCTATTAAATGTTGTAGTCTGTTGTGAAAACAGCATATTTAATTAAATTTACTTAGGGAAAAATAATATTATTCTTGCTTAAATCAAAAGAAGGGGAATTTTTTTCTCATCTTTCTGTTTTTTGAAAAGTGAGCAGAACAAGGGTTTTAAAGAGGAAATTAAACACGGTGCACAATGGACCTGGATAACACCAAAAGAAAAAAACCAAAACAAACCCAAAACCCAAACTAGCTCAACAAAAAATTCCCAACCAGATGTGAAAGCAGTTTTATTTGTTATAAAATTGCCGTGTACAAACAGTTCTGCAAAAAACCAAATACTAAAATAATGTATGGCAAGCGGGAAAGCTATCTCAGAATTGCTATATCAACAGTTTCTAGGAGCAGTTAATGCTTATCAATGGTGTTATAAAACACAACGATAATCTATAAAAAAATGCATTTGAAATATAACACATTTCTACCACATGTACAAAAATTTCATGCATTGTGATCTGTAGAATAAATCAATCACCAACATTTTCCATTATCCTGAAACTCTTTAAATGCCTGTATGTTTTGAGTTCCAGGCAGCAAGAGGTTTGTATTAACAACAAATTTTATTGTTCAATCTCCAGCACCTAGACATTTTAGACTGCCACTTAGCAGGAAGGATATCTATTGTGGAAATTGCACTGTTCATTTCAGCTGCTATGGCCACACAGGACCTTAAGAGAAATGAACAGAAATTATCTTTGCTGCAAACTGCAGGTCAACCAAAGACGAAGTGGACAGGGGACATGCTTCATTTAGAAGCATGCTACATGCTATTCTACATCATGTACTGCTAAGTATAAGTGATCATAGCATTATATGATGTAGAATTTCAAAATATCCATTTTGGTGTCAAATGAATAGAAATATGTATTTATTTAGATGATTAACCGTAGGGAAATCTGATTAAAAATAAAAGGAGTGGGGTTTCCAAAATCTAATAGAGAAAAGTGGTGAAAGTGGTGAAAACATGGATTACTACCTTCAATAGATCTACTTAAGCAGTTACAGAGAACATCAAGGTAAGAAAACCAGGTTCCAGTACAAAGTTTTTATTGACAATGGCTAGGAATGTAAACTGAAATGCTTTTATCTGCTCAGAGAAGCTAAATAAGCTCAAATTCTACACTAGCTATGTCCATTTTTGTAAGCAATAACTCACAATAACCTGTTTTGTCACCAGCTGTGCACAACTATGTAAGAAATTATTAAAATAATAGGAACTATTTGAAATCATGTTCACCGTCTAAAGGGCTACCAGCTCAAAAGCTTTTTATTAGACCAATAAATACAGCAGCAGTTAAAAAAGCATTCCGTTGCCCACATCAAGAATAAAGATGGGTGCTTGTGTCTAGCCCCAGACTTTTCAAACTGATTATCATGCACCATGTATTGTCTTGTAGAACATCATCATGCTATTTTAAGTCACTGGATAATATGTAATAAAGCATCTAACTTCTGGACCTCTTTGATAGGAGTACCACAAGGACATTTGTACACCTATCTTTGAGAACAAATTCGAAGCCTTAGCAGTGAATTTACTGTAGAAGGTAATATCTGCTGTTTTGAAAGGAGAAAATTCAAATCTCATGTATTTTCCATCTGGGAGATTTCTAATATATCTTTCAGTCCTGTATAAAAACAGCAGCATCAACCCATTCAGGCAGGCAATTTAATTTGGCTTAATAGGTACTTTCATTTTATGCATTGCAGCATGCAGTTTCTTTGCTTCACATTAGCAAAACACTGTTTCTTATTTGAATGGAAAACCAATCTTGGTAGTATCCCAGTATTCACAAAAGTAATGTTTTTTTCTTTCTTTCAAACATTAAAAAAAAATAGATCCAAGTTGATATATAAAATTGTAACAGCCTTTTTTGTCTTCCTTTTCAGTGTCCTTTCTCCTATAGCAAGTGTACATCACATATTGAGATTTAAAACATGATAGTCTAACCAGATTAAATGGGAAAGAGTGGTAAATAACTCATTTTAGCCTACTTCTGGTCTGGCCTGATTTGAATATTTATACAATATAGTTTAAACCAGGAAATATGCATGTATATTTAAATTCATCTGAAGTTGTCATACTGACAGGTCTTGAACATTATTACAGAAATGTATGCAAAGTAATGGTGTTTTTGTCTTTTTGTTTTCTTGCTTTTAAACTGTTACATAATGTCTCTGGTTTTCTGTAATTAATAATTTAAAATATGTTATGAGATACAACCCACCTATACTAGCTGGAGCAAGCACAACTTGTCAAGCTGACTATTTAGTATTTGTTACATAAATGAAGATAGTAGTATATCATTGATTCAGTGCAGAGAGTTTAGAACTTTGTAATCCAGAATTTTTGATGCCCTTGGGCATTCTCAGGAAAGGAAAATCCTGCTTTCCCTTTCACCTCTATGCAATCTGAGATAGGCATATTTCTGTGTGACTCCTGAAAATAGACTTTGTCCTCACATTTAAATGTGATAAAAAATTTTACAGGGTAATGAAGAAGGTTTTGAGTGTTCTATGCTTAATGTAGTCACTTTGCATGCTTATTTTAATTTTTGAACTTCATCCTGCAAAAGTTCATCCTGAAGTTTGTAGTTGTTCAAATCAGTTGAATATTTGTCACATACACTTTAGGTACAGTTTTCATAGGTGGAAGGTGTCACACTTTTAGTATTCTGAGCGATATTCTTCACTAACAATACTATCACCAGGAATTGCTGCCATGAGATGAAAAGTGACCGAAGCACTGTTAAAGTTCACATTATGTAATGAACAATTATTTCTTAGATTTTCCGTGGAGAGAATTTAGGCACAGACTTTCAGTGAAATTTTGGGACTGTTTTGCCTTGTCCCATATTTTCCTTCACAAATTTTTTCCCCCTGCTCCCTGCACTCCTGAAACACATGTCCCTAGTAGCTCTGCTGCAAAAGAAAAAAAAGCCAATGCCATGATGCAAGAGTTGGAGATAGGAGGAGTGGAGACTTTTCCCTGTTTTCAGGCTGGGTTTTGTGCCTGGAAGTGTTATTTGTACCATGGCTAGGTTGCATACAGTATTCAGGCTTGCCAAGAAGAGCCTGCTCTTGTGGGATATTGGAACCTGACAAGAAGAGCTTGGTCTTGTGGGATATTGGAACCCATCAGGATATGGATGTGTGCTCTAAGAGACCTGAGCTCTGTTCATGTATCCAGGCTGTATCTGCATCTCTTGACTAGAATACTTGCTGCTGAATGGATGGCAAAAGACAAAAGCCATTGATTCAGCTAAAAAAGAAAGAAATAAAAAAAGACTGCTTTTGAAGCTTAGGAGTTCTGAAGGAATCTATCCTGTTGAATCCTAGCAGCAGACACATTTGTAATCAGCTCTCCCCCATGACCAGACCCATGTAAAGCAGACCCTGGAAGGCAGAACAAACAATTTGCAGACATGCAGGCTAATGCCCTTGGCTGCTGTGATCTAGCACACTGCAGTAGCTATCTGGTGCCCACCCCAAATGAGACATGAGTTGAGATAAGCTGTGACCCTCTCCTCCTATCTCCAGGGCCACTGAGCCAGAGCTTGTGGAAAAGTCTTTAAAAGATTCGTTTCCTGCATCTCCATGATTTGGTGACTTTTCTAGCACATTTTATTGGTCATTAACCTCCCATAAAAAGACCCTAGGAAGAACAGGAATCTCTTTCCAAGGCTTTAATTTTTCTCTCCCATGTAGCACTTACCTGAAGGAACATTATCATTTAATCTGGCAACGCAGCATGCAAACCGCCAGAAGCTACATTTTGACTAGTGAAAGAAGAACATCAAAAGCCTGAAAATTCTTTTCACTCAGACAATGTCTAAATGGTAGTATTGTTATTTAAATATCTTCAATCCATACATTTGAGATGGAAATTTCCCTACTTTGTATTATGCATTCTCATAAGGTTTCCTGGTAAAATGGAAAAACAGAAAAAGGTTTAGATGTACTTTTTAGCTTCCATTTTCACATCAGTGTGCTTAACCCTTATGTTAATATCCAAATATTTTTTTTTTTTTTACCCTGGAAATAAAATCCTGCAAATTAAAATTATAGCAGAAAACCAGAAACATGGGTTAGTTAAAAACTGACTATTGGAGAACTTTGTCAGTTGAAAAGATCTTTGAAAAGTGACTTTTCTGCCATTTGATATTTGAAGCTAAATGATGAAATCATGTGGTTTGAAGTAAAATATGGCTGTGCATAATTTTTTTCATTTTTAAATTAAGTCACGGCTATACTCTTGAACATGACTAAAGCATAAGTTGCTGACTACCAGGCGAGGTGCAATGAATACCCACATGTGTACATCTAGCTATGCCAGCTGTGAGGTAAAATCTCTTTCACTGATAAAGAAACTTTATACTGGGGTTTATGATGGGGTTTATACAGGCTAACCTCTAGATAGGTGATGTAAATCTGCATATGATGTGGGTCTAGTGCCAGTTTCACCAGTCATCATTATTTTGTGGGGTAAACTTGTAGAAGAGGGGTCTCAAATTCCATAATCCTGGGCATCATGTGTCTCTTCTGTCCTTTTATACTTGCAAACACTTCATTTGAAGGTGAATGTAAGAAAAATAATTCCCTAGATAGTGAAAAAACCCTTATATTCAGTAGTTCACATAGTGCAAATATCTGAGTGTCCACTTTGCTTTCCAAGGGATTATATTAATATCCATAATTTAGTTGTTTCTATTCTTTCCTTTGCCTGCAATTTGCACCTTATGGCAAAAAAAATCTCCTTTATATCTGTGACATGATTTGTCACTCATCTTTTATCAGTCTGGATGACAGCTTTAAAGAAATACAATTCTTCAAAGAAAAACATCCCTTTCTCTTGAGAAAAGGTAAATAAAATTGTAGAGGGGAAAACAGCCATCTCAGAATCTCATCTCAGATTGGGAGTTAAAATAATCTGAATACGAACCTAATTACTCTGGTTGCTTGTGGGCAGCCAAACATGGTTTCTGCTCAGGACATCTAAGTCAGTCTCTGACTAAATTTCATGACAGTCTCAGACTTGAGTAAAATTAGGCTAAAGCTTCATATAGGAGAAAATGACATGTCTTGAAGTGTTCTTTGGATTAAATATTTATCTGCCACAGTCTTTAAGTACCTAAACAGTAGCAATCTTCATAAAGGTGTTATGCATGAGATCCCTGTGTAGCTGTGTTGGCTGTCCCAATAATTTCTGTACACCCTGCTGTCTGTCTCAACACGGCCATAGCTGTGAATAGTATTTCCTGACACCTGGCTGGCCCTCTGGACTTTAAAGTGAACTTGGATGTCCAGATTTCTACATTTCTGTCTAAAAGCAGTGTGTCTTAAAATTCATGTTGAATTACGTGATGCATTGTCTTACTAGGTCCCTGGGTCTTAGATGGAAAAAAAATCTACTGTGCTGCGGGAAGCTACACACTTTCAACAATTTGGAATATGTCTTAGGTAGAATATATTTTTCTTGAAGGATTCTGAAGGCTTTTCTTTAACATGAGGACATCATGGCCCCATATTGACCAAGAGTTAATAAACCATGCAAACAAGAACAGAGTGTTGTGACTTTACATGCTGGCTTTTTCAAGGTTATAAAATGAACTTCAGCAGTTACGGAGCATTTTCCTAAACTGCCTTTTCCTTGACACGTATGATGAACTGCTACATTTTAAAAACTTTAGAATTTGCTTATATTTAACATTAACATGCTTTACTAAGCATATTTTTTCAGCTGATACATTTATATATCTTCTCCTCCATCCCCATTGTCTTTTTCTAAAGAAAAAGAAAAGCTTGTTTCTTTGCACTGATGGCACAATTTACTGAGTAAAATTCCAGAGTTTTAAACTCACCTATAAAACTTCCAAGTATCTTCAGGTTTTTTTTAGCAATGGAATAGCTAATTTAGTCCTAATACTACTAGTTACTGTATCCAAAATTTTGGCATAATTTTTTTTACTGGCCATCATTTCTATGATACTCTGAAGTGAAGACCTTTATTAAAAATGTTCTTCTTGTAGAGCTTTTATTATAACACGGAAGCTGGATTCTGTGTGATGCTATATCTACAGCTAATGACACAGCTCACAAATCAAAGCCATATTTTTTGTGTATTGATCTGCTGCCCAGTGGACAGATTTTCATTTTACTACATCCCTGAGATGTCACGAAGTAGAGCTTTATGACTGGCCATTTTCTGATCCAGGTTCCTATTTCTGCTTCTCACTGAAGTCCCTCCTCTCTTTTCACAGGTGTAGGGCAGAGTTCTTCCATGCCTCTCAACCTGAAGCTAATGAATAGAAAGAAACCAGAAGTCAGCCACAGTAATTTCTATTGATCCTTGAGCCTCAGTGACAGCAGTCTCAGCACAAGGGGCTCAACATTACTGATATTTTCTGGGATGTTCTTACAGCAATGACAGACTATTGGGGGAAGAAACAACCAGGGTGTAGCAAGTGTCCGAGCCTCAACACAATCTGGATGCAAACCAGAACTCAGATCTCCAGATACTAATGGCAGTGATGGATAAACATAATTTCTCGTCTTTGTTGACCTCTATGCAACATTTGCTGCCAACAGTGACCATGAGAGATTACTGAAGGAAATGGCAAGGCTGCATAATGAATATATCAAAATGGTCTAACATGTCTCTGGGTGAGCACAGCTTTAATAAGGTGACAGGAAATGTCAAGTTTGTCTCCTGACTTCACAACTGTAATTTCTTTTTTTGAACCTATTCAGCATCTGCAAATAGATCCTAAAAATGGTAGAATTATTGTGAATTTAGTGCAGCGACACAGCTCTCATCATGTGTATCTTCACCAGAGAGGGCAAGATGGGGTCAAATAATAACCAAGAACAGCTAGTGGATGAAGATTACTAGTGCCTGAATGAAGAAAAGGGAACCCACACAAGGCAGAGATCGTGCTGGGAGAAATCAAAACAAACCAACAATTAAAATAAATTTGGGGAATTTACAGCCTCATATCTGAAAATATCTTTTGTTGAATGGAGTTCAGTAGAGCTAAGTAATATCAAAGTGATTTTGAAAAGACCAAATATCCAGTTTGTGTCTGAGATTTTCTACAAGATTCTGTTTCATGATGAAGCAGTGAAGAGTAATTCATCCTAACTTTTAAATTCTTAGTTTTTACTATTTAAAATCCTCATGTACTGTAAATGGAGCATGTTCGAGAGAAGAAAAAAGAAGGGAGAGAAACAGATTTTTACATTTTTTAGATTTTTGACAAAAGTGGATGAACAAAACTTACAAAATTGCTAATATCTCCATGAACCATTACCTGGCTTAGAATATTCAGAGCTTTTGCCATTAACTAATTAATGATGAAGTTACAATACCAGTTTCCTGGTTTACACAAGGGCCAGAAATGCATATGTTTACCTCTGTATGTAAATACATTTAACTTATTTTCTAAATGAGTTTTAAAATGATTAACAGTATAATAATTATTCCAGCTTCAACTTCTGTATATTATCACTGTTGGAGGCTTTTTTGGCTNTCACACCTGTGTTCTCCAACTCATCCAAGCCTTAGCAATTTTTCCCTGGGACAAAGGTTAAAAACAGTGTCTGACTGGGGGTCAGGGCTCCCTAATACAGGCAGGGAAATATTCCCTGTGCCCTGGATTCCAACAATCACAAACACTGTTTTCACTTCAGATTCTCTGGGTGTTCTTCTGCAGTCTTTTCCTACTCACTGTATTCACAGTTCCCCTATTTTCTTTAGCCAGCCTGCTACAGCCTTTTAGTGCATACAAGAAACTCCAGCTGCCTTCCTAGGCATCTGAGTCTCAGTTATTCCTTTTGCTATCTCTGTGCAACTCTTAAGTCCTCTTTTTGAAGCAAGGGTGTTGATTGCCATGTTGCTTTTGTCCAGTCTGGTGCTGAGAAAAAGGATCAAAACTATGTCTCTGCATGGTTAAGTCACTATTGTATTGAGCCCTTGCTCCTACTTTTCTTGCATCCATGTGACAATCACCTCAATGTGCTGCGATTGAAGTTCAGTGCCTGCAGGAACTGAGTGAGGAAGTGGGGCACAGCTCTGTCTGTGGATCAGCACAGTGCCTGGGAACAGGCAGTTCAACCTTTAACTGGTGGAAATCACTTGGCAGCTGAGACAGGACATATGTGGGAGCACTTGCACCTTAGAGCAAGGCAAATCCAAACACAGCGGAATTCTTAAAAGTCAGAGATTTTGTTCAAGGGCAATTTAAACAACTCTTCTTGGAAATGACCTTTCTTCTTTGTTTTCTTCTTTCCCACTTAGCTCATCAGAAGAAACAAAGACGCAGATGCATCTCTTCCAAACAACAGATGGCAAGCCTTTGATCCAAAACACAAATGCCCCAAACTATAGTAATAAAATTGTTAATAGACTTTTTTAAGCAAAGGAAAGGAACATTTTCCTTTTTTAAATAAAAGGTGGCATGTGAAAGGTCTGTGAAAATAAAAATATCAACCTGAGATTGTCAGGGAAAGGCAAGGCATATCAAGGTGATTAGTCACTAAATCATTAGCTGTTTGATGACCTCATTTATCAGTGGTACTTCCAAAATATTAATAAAATGGCTGATCAGAGGTGAAAGAAGCACAAGAAAAAATGCAATTGTTAAAAAGCTGCGAATGTCAGTATCTTTCATGATAGCTTTCATCAGTACTGAAACAAGTAAAATGATACAACATTTATGCCTTTAATTGCCTATTCCTGGATCTTATTTTTGTCCAAAAGATATTACTTAATAAGTAAAACACAGATTCTTTTTAATTTTTAATAATAAGTCCATGAATTAGCCTAAGTCTTTGCATCACAGGATGAAACAATGCTTGAAAATAATCCAGAGCTTGAGTTTTTTGTTTTTTTTTTGTCTCTTATGAACAAAAATTTTGGTAAGATAAGACAGAATTAATCAGGTTGCAAAGAAAAAAACATTTTAGGAATGCTGCATTTGTTTAAAATCTCACCGTCTGGTAACACAATCAATTAACACCAGTAGCTGTATTATTTAGTAAGCATGAGTACATCTTTTCATCATAGACTATTTTCAGAAGATCTTATCAAATGGATTTCCATTTACTTAGATAGATTTTTTTAGATGACATCCTGTCTTCACTGTGAATGCTGGATTTGTAAATTGACTTTAATTCCACATCACCACTACAGTTTGTGGAACAAAATACCCCATGTTTAAAGGGAGTCCAGAAGCGATGTGACAAGACCTTTGATAAAATGTAAATAATAAACAAGCAAGTGATAGCACCAGAATAAGATGGTATGGTGAGCATATTGATGCATGTGGCAGCCTCACGTCAGACTCATGTCAAAGTAAGAAAGAAGCCTGTGGAATAGTGAAGATTGTCAATCACTTCTGTAGTTGTCAGTTTAAAGAACAGTCCAAAGATTTATTTGAAGAAAAAATTGGAGTATGCATTGATATTACAACTGAAAATAATGTGTTATGATTGTCTACTTAAATTTAAAATAACTTTTGAGACTAGTGAAGAAAGTCAAAACTGTATACAGTAAAGAAGAGTGTTCTGTAGTCTTCTGTACAGGAAAGAATCTCTTTGACATTAGAGCAGGAAAAAGAATTTATTTGAAAAAGAAATTGTTGGTGATCAGTACAGACAATGATGAGCTTTAGTATGTATATGAATACACATAGAAAAATAGCTTCGTAATATGCAAGCACAATGATAGCTCTTTTCTCCATTGTTGTTTTGTGGGTTTTGCTTTCTAAAGAGGAGGAGAGGAGGAAGACCCAAACAACAAGAAGTGTGAAGAAGTTAATTAATTTTTAATTTGGAAAATTGGAGAAAATAAGGAATGAATAGAAAATCTTTGTTCTTCTTTTGTATTTATTTTTATATTCCACATAATTGACCATTAAAACAAAAAATCATTGAAGGTAAAAGTGGAAAGTCATTATACCCCAAGATATATTATGCCACAGATCTGTAGCTCTCCCAGGGTCATTCTTAGTGAATCATTTGCCTTCTCACCTCCAAAATTCCTGTCACACTGAAATGGCCGCTGTGTATTGGGGAATGAGTCCTGTTATCAAGGCAGCCTGCACTTCTCAGGGCTGCAGTGTGCATTGCACTGTGAGCACGTCTTCCTGGAAGAGCAGCACAAGTCTTTTGCCCTGAAAGCGTTGTTAGCAAAAAGTGAAAAATTCCTTTTTCTATGGAAATCAGGAAATGAGAGGCTGCACATCCTATCAGTACTCCAACTTCTAGCACAGTGAATGAGCCTTTCCTGTTACTTGATGTTGCCTGTAGTCATGCAGCCAGACTGTTTTCCTGAGAAACTGCAGCAACTGAGTCAAATGTAAACAGTAGCTCCTTTACAGTCAAGCGTTGAATTTATTCCTTTTCTTCATGTTCCCTCTTTAATAAATTTTTCCAGATGAAAAGTCCTTCATTATTTTCAGAGAGAAGTGATTTGAGGATATGGCATGACAGAATTAACTCTTTAGCGGCAACCTTGGTTCATAAACCAAAGTCTATGAGATATTTCAGCCAGAACATGTCAGGTACCTGCCCCCCTTCTTACTGGTACTGCAGGCCACTGCCAACATTACTTCCTGAAGCCATCAGTTCCCAGGCTAAGCCAGCCTCATCTCCCAGCCTTTGTTTGAGGGAACAAGTACTCCAGTCCCCACCAATTTGGAGGCCCTTCACTGAACTCTGGTTTGTCAGTGTGTCTGAAACCATTGTGTTCTCTGCCCACCAAGGGTTCCTGGTACTAGCACCAATACTCCTGACCAATTAAATTTTGAACAACTGTGGCACCACAATAACATTTCAACAACACATGTCTCTTGTAAAATGCAGAGAGAACTTTTTCTCTTCTGTGTTTGAAAAAAAGCACAGTAATTCTAGTCTTAATTGGTTTTTTTTCTGATAATTTTTGGAGTAACCTGGAAGTATTTGCAAATGTTAATGAAGTTAATATTTATTTTGATATTTTAGATGACAGCTTTGCAACCTAAATGTGCTGTGATCCAGAAGTTGCACTTTCCCTCTATTACGCATAATTGCATATTACTTTGCATTCATGGCAAATTTGAATAAGAATATTTTAGCAAACCAAGAGGAAGATTAAGGCATGTAAATAATATTCTTCCCAAGATAAAACACCATACATATCAGTACAGTTATGGAGAGATAAATACTGTACAGCCAGTGAACTGTGAGATTAATTCACTTAAGGTTGGCAAAATACTGTTAGATCTTGGATCTATTTCTGTTTATTTTTATTTATGTAATTTTATTTATAAATATACCATTCTTAGAAATTACACCAAACACTGTAAAAGCATCAAACAACTTCCCTGCTTTTTTCATGGCCGGGAATTCAGTCTGGCCATGTCTGTGCTGAAAGCTTTTACTTAGCTGTATACCACCTCTTGGGCTCTACAGTCTGCAAAGTTGGAGAAGAAAAAGCTCTCCTACTAGGAACAAGATCTTATGAACTTTACCAGGAAGAATTCAGAAAATGAAGAGGCAGGGGCAGAGGCAGGTGAGATACAGCAAGCGAGCTAAGTCTCTGGAGTCCTGTTTGCTGGTGACAGGAAGCAGAAGGCTGGTGATGGCAGGGGGCCAAGCCAGCCCTCCCTAACCAAGATCTCCAGGGCTGAAAGTACTCTGGGTTACCTGCCCTTGTGCTCCCTGCTTTGGTGGTTCAGGGTGGAAAAGCACTTCCCATTCTGTCCCAAGATAAAATCAAATCAAAGGTCTTACAAAGAGGAGGTCAGCAGCAACCAAAGTGCAGCTTCTTCCATCACTCTGGGGCATGCCAGCAGTAGCACTGAAATAATAGAAGGAAAACTCGGAGACTTCCTGAATCCATCACACATATCTGTGCAAGGCTGAGCTACAGCTGCACTAGGATGGTGATGTATTGTTGATCTGGCAAAATTTTGAGTGGTTGAGGAGGACTTCATAAAAATAAAGAAATCAAGCACACATATTCATGATCATATTTTTTACACAAACCATAATGAAAGACTCTAAACCACAAATTTTGTGTTTAGAAGGTACCAGGTAAAAGAGAAAATCAATATGCAAAAGCTAATTATAGTCTCTATTTTTAAAAATTGTGACATTATTTGTATATAAGCACACTCACATGGGAGGTCATAGTAACCGTTCTGTAAAGTGTTGGTTTTTTTTTTTAATTGCATTCTTTTTCAGTTTTTGATTAATATGCTATATAAAAAATTCTAATAAACAACTTACTACAATATAAATCTAGTCCAGTTGTATTTATGCAGCTTGAAAATGAAAGTTTTGACTGGGTTCTCTTTTTAGGATTAGAAAAGAGTGTTTGCAATGACAGCTCTGCTATCTAATCTATTCTATATCTGTTACTTGCTTTTTTTTTTTTGCTTTTTTTATACCTGTGCACACCAGAGAGCGATATCAGAAAATATTATGACATTTGCATTAATGCTTTTGAAGAAAACTAATTCCTATGGGACAGATATTAAATGTTTTGTAAATATTGGTAATAAAAGCATTCAATATGTGTGCTACTCAAAGTGAAGTTCTCATTGGGCAATGTATGCCAAATGTACTGCACTTGGGTTAAAAGATATATATGGACTTATGCCATTCATCAGTGCAACATTTTAAAATTACCTGCTCCTAGGGGTCTGGAAATTGTCTAAGCAAGGAAAAAAGAAATCACATCTGATAAAATCATAAATGTTTTCTCTATCATTGCTGAAACTCTAATTTTCTTGTTTATTGCTTGAGTTGGTAAAACAAATAAAAGGAATCTAGGAGAGATTTCTTTAATATGCAAAATGAATTTCAATGTTCTGTCCCGCTGGTATTTTTATGGAAAACCTGACTAGATGCTACACATGGAACAGAAAAATCTGCATTTAGATGGAAATATTATGAAATGCATGATATGGTACAAAGTAAGTCTTTTAATGGAGATAGCAAAGTGTTGCATTACATGGTTGAGTGGAAAGACAGCATGCATCCAGGCTTTTATGTCCAGCTGCCCTGATTTGCCCAAGAAAGCTTACTATTTGAATTTGAACCTAATAGGAAGAAAAAAAGTCTCAAAAATATTAAGCAGAGAAATGAATAGTTATTTTATCAAGTAGAATATTAAGATCCGTGTGAGTCACCATAGTAAAAAATGATGTTTTGAACTTGCATGTCAATTTTTCAAAGGCTCCTTAAGTGTTTTACAATCAAGAATTAATTAAGCCTTTCAGGACTTCCTGTTACATAGATAAAGAGGTGTAACGAAGATTAAATTTATACCCATAGGTTTCAAGAACTATTTTAACATCATTGTGATAGCTGGTTCAGTTTCCCTAGAGATGTGTTTGTGCAATTTCCTTTTCTGTTTGGTTTTGTTAATATAAATAAAACAAAGAATATGTAATGCAGTTTGAGCAAAATCATGATTTATCACTATGAGTCATTGATTTCTATCAAAGATCGCAACCTATCTGAGGATCTAGTGTTTTTAAGCTCTCAAATTCCATCACTGTTTTGATGATGTGGGACCACAGTTGTAACTTATGTTAATGGGTGGAGATCTTAATCTAATCAGGATTTTTGGCCACAATTATATCTGCTTCCAGAAAACTTTAAGAGGATAGTCAAAAGTAGAGCACCAAAAAATTAAGAAAATAAATTTTAAATATAGGAAAATATTGAAATTTTAGGTGGTAGTTTTACATATGTATTTCCATGACTTACATATGTTTTTTAAAAATATCAGGATTTGTGTGCTCTACTACACAAAAATAATGTTGTAGCTGAGGTTGTGATCTCCTTTTTGATTATAAAATAGCTGCCACAGCAGAACCCTGCTTCTGACTGTACTGTGTGTAGCATTATGCTGGAGTACACTCTCACCAGCTTATTAAAGCTTTCTTTTATAATTCTGCATTTTTTAGTGGAAGGCAGTAGTGAAATCCCCTCATACTTCCAGAGAAATGAAAATACTAGCCTTGTGCTAACAAGCATACTTTTTTTTCCCCATAGCTTTTCTTTTAGTCCTGCTGATGCTTAACCCATTAATGTCCTTGAATATTCATGCCAAACTCCTCCCTCATGTTACTGTGCTGCTGACCATGGTAACATGGGAAAGGGGATACATTTCCTTCCATAACTTTTATTGAAATGACAAAGAGTGACCTCAGGGTGTTTCTGTACATCCTAGTGTTCGTTCTATAACATTTAAAATAATGAGGACACACTAGGTGGTGTGGCCTCAGGCATGCTGAGGGAGCTGTAACTCTCTGGGGGTTAATGGATGACTGTATTTAGTTGAGTTATCAAATATAATACTGTGCTGCAGAACTCCTAGCAAGGTACATACATGCAGACTAATGGCTATTACTCTAATATGCTTTCAACCTTGAAGAAACTTTTAAAGACATTGCTTGTCACGTCATTGTTATGTTGTTGCATTCTAAGAAATACATGTCAATTTTCTTTGACATGTTTTGGTGAAACAGAAAACAATTCTGACTATTTTCTTATTCAAACAAAGAATTGTTCCAACCAAATCTTCAAATGTAATGCTACTGTTAAAAAATGATGTTAGTAAGTGGAAATATAAGCAGAAAGACCATGTTAGCATTAATATGAAAGCCACTACAAATTAAAACTTAAAAAATACCCATATTTTGTCATATTCACTGTGAAATAAATTAATCTGTATGTTTTCAATAGGATCCTGTTGAAAATATTTAGCTAGGTTCCAGGTAAGAACTTCCCAGAGATGAATCCGGGAGGAGGAGAATGTAGGAAAAACATTTTTAGATTTATTTTGAAATCTCCAGTTAAAGAAGAGAATCAGATACTGTATTTAGACTCCCTTTATCACAGGTATACTGGAAAACAGGCCTTTTACAATTTTTAATTTAAATAATTTTGTAGTTATAATTAAGATTAGAAATATTTTTTTGCAGCTACAATCATTATATATAAATGTATCTATGTATTTCCAGGACAGCTGTATTTCAGCATGTTGTAGCCTGCAGATAATAAAGTTAGAAAAGAATCATCTGACTTCTAGCAGTTCAGTGCCAGAGATTTTTTTTTGGCTCTCATGGAAGAATGAAATGCAACCCCTAGACACACAGAAATTATAACACCCCTCCACTCCCCCTGTTGACTCTACAAGAGAAACAAGAAAGATGTGAGCAATGGAACAGATATGTCAGCTTTAATAAATACTGGCATTTTCAGCATATCAGTCTGTCTCCCTATCTACACTGTTGAAGCTTTATTCATGTTGTAGAATATATCATTCAGGTCATTAATTTCACACTTTTACTTCTCCACTTTCTCCTCAACAGAAGGAATGACCCAAATCCTGTTGGTGTTAAGGGGAATCCAAGGAAAGTTTTCAGTGGATTTAGAGCAAAATGGTTTCCTTTGTGTCATTTGCCATATATGATTTATGATACTTTGTAATGAACAGTTTTTCAGCTCAGAAACTTTAGATATACAAAGATGATTTCTTTTCTTCCGGGACCAAAAAAAACCCCATTGTGATTACATTACCATAAACAGATTCCTGGAGGTACATTATATTGAGACTTCCTGGTATCTTTCATTATCTTTGTGATCTAGTATGAAACATCTCTTTTAAATCTTCAGGTTTATTGGTGATGAAGAAAGCCTTTTGGTATAACAACCAAGTAAGATGCTCCACTAAACTCAATCACTAAACCTGTTTCATTATGTTTCCTATTCCTTCAAATACATGAATTCAATAGTAACTAAGACTTGGAAACTCAGCATTCTTTGATGGATTAATGATTGATAATATTTCATGTTAATATTGGCAGTCTAAGACTACTACAGGAATGCATTACTATTATTCATGTTCACAATTTGTAATAATATCCTAAGCAAACTTGCTTCACTTTCTTCTGTTTAATAGGCTGTAAGGTATTGAACAGGACTTACAGCATGATCATTTCCATGACTGATGTATTTCTGCTAAATAGCGTACATTTGTCTTGCAGTCAGTGTTGCAGTTTTGAATGCTTTGCAAGGAAACCTGACATTCCACAAATTTATTATCTGGATCCTTGGATTGCATAAATATGTCAGAAACCACAGCCATAACAAGGAAAATCAAATGTGCTTACAGAACAAAATGTGGTGGGTTTTTTGTTTTGTTTTGTTTTGTTTTGTGTTGTTTTTTTCAATGCCCGGAAGTGAAACTAAATATTTCTTTTAAAGTTTTTATTGTAAGTAATGAACAAGTTATTGATATCCAAAACTATTCAAACAACTTCTTTACTGTGAGAGAATGCATGAAAATGTAAAGAAATTTTAAACAAGATTGTAGACACGTTTTAATATCTGGCAAAACATTTAGTTACTTCTGTAAAGAAGAACTTCTGTGAATTCAGAGCATGGCATATATTTCCATAAACACTTAGGGTCATTTAAACTTTTCACTATAAACACAAAAATTACAATCCACTCTCCAAAGTTTTTGAAATCACTGCTAAGTTTAAAGAAATTTGATTGTACTGGTTAGTGCCTTGATGAAGGAATGGTATTTCATATAGTCTGATTAATTTGCTTTTCAAGAGAATTATAATTGAATTCAGCCTCTTTTTCCTTGTGAAAATAGTTCTAAATATGAAATAAGTTCATTTAGCCAATTCACTATTAACAGGTGAATACTTCCATGAATACTTCCACTTCTTCTAGATAAGAAAAATTTTAAGATTTTCCCTTTTTGTGCACTTCTAATGTGTAAGATACAGAGCTTTGCTTTCACCTTATGAAGAAACAAAGCTGAATTCAAGGCTGCTCAAAACCCTGAAGACCTACATATGTGTATGAATATTAGTGTGTGCATGTAAAAGTGTATGCATGAAGTTCTACTAAAATATTAATAATTTTAAAACTTTAATGAGGAAGGAGGTTGTTTGAGTTTTTATATACATATATCACTTGTTTAAATGCATAACTAGAATATTTGGGTGATTAAAAATTTTAAATATGTTAACTGATCTTTAGCTTTTACTATAGACTCAAATTAATGAAGAAAGCTTGCTATTAAAGTAGTTTTGAAAAGAGAGTGTATATAGAAGTGGTCATGGATTTTTTTTCCTCCTCGTACCCCTATTTTTCACTAATTCTTTGTTTAATATGAAAGAAGTAATTTAAACTTATAAGAGTTTATTGATTCAAAATAAAGTAAAACAATACTGAGTACAATCTACAGCTCCAGAATCAATATTTAAATGTCATCTCTGGGTACTTTTATGTGTGATTCTTCTTTACTTTCACTAGTAATGGCGATGCACTGGTGACCTATTTATTTCAAAGATATTTTGTGTTTTGTTCCTTGAAATACTGTGTAAGTGTTATTAGCAAACTACAATCGCTTTATGAGGTGTAGAAATGATTTCACAGAAAATGCTGAAGTCTATTAACACTAATGCTAATGAAACTTCATATAGTGAAGATATGAGTATTACAAGAGCTACAAAATGAAAATTATTTTTTAAGATAGAGAAGTATGTGAGATTACCATCATATATATCAGAATACTATGTGTAATCATACACCTATAATGTGCCATCAGTATAGTGCATAACACAGGCCAATAATTTTTTTCATAAATCATCTGATATTTTTGAAATTCTTAAACTGAAAATTTCTACTAAGAGATTAAAGTTCCTTCCTTTTTTGATAATGAAACTCCAAGCATTGCTCATTAAAAAAAGAAAATATATTTCTTAGTAGTATTAAAGTATGAAATACAGTTCTGTTTGTTGGGATAGTGAAGCTCAGCTATATTAGCTAAGCACTGTAAAGAATTGCTTGCTATATTCCCATTTCTCATCCTCTTTCACATAAAATTTCACTTATTAAAACTATAAAAAATGCATACACATTTCAGTCATATTTAATTAGTCATCCTACACCACTTGCAGGTAATTTAAATGCATATTCTTCATCTCCAGCCCTCTCAAAAAGAAGTCCACTGAATTTCTTCACTTTAGATGTATAAATACATTAGAAGAGTTTGAGCTTCATTTCTTTAGCAAGATAGAGATAAACCCCATATAATTTGGCACGTAATTAAGTACTTCACTAAATCACTACCTCAACTGCCAAAAAAATGACCTTCAATGTGAACTTGAAAACTACACATATATCAGTTCCCTGTGCAAGGTTTGTTTTGCAGCACAAATCTAATTTAAAGCCAATTTGTATCCAGATGTAATCAAAAAGAAATCTAATTTCTCCCACCTCAATTCTATTGGAATCTTTTTCAATCCACTCTGTGGACTCAAAATTAAGATTTAGAGTTGTGCTTGTTTGCTTATAAGTCTGCTAGTCTATTTATTTTTAATGGCATTTCTTTAAAAAGTGTATTATGTCTATTTAGGGTCTACCTGCTTTTTTCTGTCCTGTTCTGGACTTCTTCCAGAAAATAAATGTCAAATACAGGTTGAAAATTTTTTTTCCTTTCTGATATTTCCATTGACTTTATAACCTAGACACAGATGTCAGACTGTCCCCTCATAAATTAATACCCATCTTTGTCCTCTCACTCCTACTCTTGGTCTGCTTCCTGACCTAAGTCTCAAATCTCTGGCTGCCATGAGTAGAATGAGCGGTGTCAATTTTATTCAGCTTGCTTTGGCATTGGCTGAGTCCATTAGCAACAGAATATTTTCTAATAGTAAAGTAAACCAACCAAACAACAAAGATAATCAATTCCAAGACTTTGCCTTTGTGTAGGAGTGGGATAAGGGTATTTAAAAGTATGGAAGAACATTCACACAAAGGAAGATGAACCAGACTGAAGATCTTCAGTCAGTAAAGATGGTGAATAAAAGATAGACTCATCAAAAGAGAAAATCTATTGAGGAGGTGAACAACTAGGGAAATAATGAATGTTCTTATGTGTCAGGTATCAGGTTCACATGCCCCCCAATAATATGGACACCTCTACAGTAAATTTACCCACCTACATTTAGTTAAACTGTGAAACTCTTCACTATAAGCAGCCATAGATGCTTAAATTTACCTCCAGAAAGGAGTTGACCTAAAGATATTTCCTCTGCAACACAAAGCCACCGGTATGTACATCACTGCATACTTCCTGGGATTTATATTCTTCATTAAGCAATTGCTGCTGGTCATAGCTAAAGATTAGACCTTTGGGCCTTTGGTCATATGCACAATTGTCTTAACTTGGGAAACTGCTATGGTACTCTTCTGGTCTTACTCTGAGAATTTTAAATTATAGGAAATACAATTCCAAGTATTACTTGGCAAGAAAATCTTTGTTGATTTAATCACTCATCAGAAAATACAATCTTTTATATACTTTGGAACTATTAAGATGAGTTCTGAATTTATACATGTCTCTAATTCTTCTCATGTAAATACCTAACTATTTAAATAAATGCAATGAATGCCAAGGTAAGCACAAAGAAAGGAATATGTTTTGGCAACTATGTTGACTATGACCCTCTTTTCATACAATAACATGAAATCTGCTGAGATTATTATTCACAAATATTCATCCTGAACAGAAGAACCTGAGTCCAGAGATGTATCAGTAGTCTAGCTGAACCAGAAGAGATGAGACCCACAGTGAGAGCAATTTTATGTTAAAAGTCACTAATGACAATACTTTGTACTCTTGTATAAGTCTTAGGAGAGTTCTTGCTGTGAAAGCATGAGATCAATACTTAGATCCATTTAAATGGATCTCAATGAATTAAGATTTCTAAAGCAAAGAAAGGGTAAGATAAAGATTAGGGCAATCCAGAAGGAAAATTTGCTCATGTTATATGGGCCAGATTAACACAAACACTGGAGACACATGTTGCTTAGTTTCTGAATGGATCATCTCCACAAAGACATGAAGGATTTAATGCCCTCCTGCCCCCTTAATCTTCTGCTATTATGGAAAGTTTCCTCTCTTGTAAACTTCATGCACTTCTCCATTCCATGGAAACAAGGTTCCTAAGAGATATCCTGTCTTGGATTTTGTGAGGGGTTTTGATGCAAGAAAGTTTCACCCATACTGTTCCACTAGTGCAGTTGTATTTCTAAGGTAGGAGTGAGCACTCCAACAAAAAGTGTTACTAGATACGAATACCAACTCTTCTTCCTTCTGGTCTTTTGTCAATTCTTCCCTTGGGTTACAAAAACACAACTTTATAGAAAATCTCATGTTCAACATTGTTTATTTATCTCTATATGTATATTTAGAATCTATGTTACAATGCTGTTTCACAAAAGGGAAAAATAAAAACAAAGCATTAACAATTTACTAAACTTACTAAGTGGAATTGCCAAAAGACTCCAAAAAAGCTGGCTACTTTTCTGAGTGAAACCAAGATAGATAAGTTTCCTGGTAAAAGTCTAGGAACTTCAGAAACTAGGTCAATGCTCTGACTGCCTGAAAAACTCAGTTGATATGCTGGACTAAATGTGATTTTCTCAGATTCTTCATGTTAACATTGTAATTTTAGTTGATTACTTGCTATATTCAGTTGATGATTTGATAATTTCACATATTGATTTATTGAATCACTCTTAATCATGTCCTTGATTGGATCATTGTATCATTCCATCCTTAATTATCTTTGTAATGTCATAAATTAGTTCAGTAAAATGCTTGCTTGAGTGTATAGTTGCTTATTCATCTTTTAAAAAATAAAATCTGTAAAAAATATAGACATTGCATTCATTCAATCACATTGCACCTTGTGTCATCAACTCTGAGGATAAAGTTAATTTTAATTAAGGCATTAACAAACCCATTTTCTTGTGCTGGCAAATCAGTACTTAAGAAAACCTTGGTTTTATTATCTTTGTGGCTTCATATATCATAGATTATGTTGCAAGTAGGTAAATAATTTCCAGAAAATCTTGGAAATTGCAATAATGTCAGTACTTATCTGACTGAAATAATATTAAACTCTTCTGGTATGAACAAAAGAGACACCTCTCAAGTAGCAAAAGAACAACAACAAAAAAAACATGGCCCAAAATGTAACCCAAGAAAGAGATTATAACCAACTTACTTGCTGTGCAGGTAGAGGTAACAAGATCATCAACTTATCTATTATTTATTACTTCTTTAAAATTACAAAAACCTGTATAATACAAGTTGTTGTTTCCAAAGGTACTGTGTGAATGCTGCTGTTGTACAACTCTTTCTTGTCCCACAGGCATCAGAAACAAATCTTTTATGTAGAACCATTCAGATATTTTGTGAAGAATCAGTTGTAAAATGTTAATCAAATGTGAAATGTTCACAGAATGTGACAATGGTAATGACATTTCAAAATACACATTTTTTAAAAAAGCATTTGAATAAAGGAAATTTTTAAAATCTATTTTAAAAAATCCTTTAAACTTTTAATTTATGTAGTAGAAAAATTTTGAGTTAAATTATTAATAAACCATAGCCATAATTTAATTTTAAGACATAGTAATCTCTGCTTTTATGCACAACTAACAAAGCATTTAGAACATTTGCGGATTAAAACCACCAGAAGTACACTGTACTAATACCCTTTTCTTGTCAGTTCTTTAATTTGTGTTTAATATCAAATAACAATAATTTCTCATAAGAAAAAAGTCATCATGTTTTGGAAAGTAAAATAGCAAGTGGGGAAACTTGTACTGAAACAGTATTCTCCAAGAGAAATAGAAAGATGAAATCCCAATTCCTCCATAATTTTGTTTACTGTTCTAACTTTAGAATTGTTTTCCCTGCAGATCTGTACTACAATGTTTTTCCTTAGAAATTTGACTTATAAATAAGATGAAGTCTTATTAAATTGATCCTAGATAAGTTCACAGCAAAACCCGTAAATTTAGACCCTAGCACAAGAAGAAAGTTCATAGTGAAAAAAGACAACACACTTCCATTGCAGAAAAAGCCCGTAGGATGAGTGTTGATGGCAAAATGGAATGAAATTTCTGCTCAGAATTACATTATAGATGAGATGAATAAATAAAGATATACTTGATCCATATCAATCCACTAATTATTTATTTTAGGAAATACCTTTGTCTGCATTTCTTAACCTGCAAATATTTTCTAGTGCATTAAAACTGGCTTGAATGTTGATTTCACGTTGCTGTCATGAAATCCAAGAGCTGATGCCTTCAATAACTTAGCGGTGCTTTTCCCCCTTTCGTAATTGTGAGTGATTTTGCAATGGACTTTTCTGTTCTCACCCAAGTAATTTCACTCAGAAATTACTTTTGACATGGATCACTTTGCAATACATTTAATATTAGCCATTTGACCTTTACAGAATCATCCAGTTTTAAGTATTTAATTAGGGCTCTCCTTGTGTCTAAGAAGTTATTCTTGTTAAAAGCCAAATTTAATACATCTCTTAAAAACGGGGGAATATTTTCACAAATGTTAGGTTGACATGTATTCCAAAGTTTCAGAATCTCTCTCTCAAGTTTCTCTGCCCATTTCTTACTAGCTGACTTCTTTCAGTGTAAGGATAGCACACTTGATTTTAATTCTGAGTTCTTAAATTCCTGTTGCTTTTACATATCTTTCATTATTCTTATGGAAAAATCTATTCCAATGTTTATAATCTCTTGCAACTGAAACCTTTCAGGATACAGCAAATATTTTCCATAACTTTTGAAAGGACCTTTAAAATACCTTTCAGTGTTCTCAAGTAGTATATCACAATCCTGTCACGAACTTGGAGAAACTAAAATCCTATTACAATTGGTGGAATCAGTAGAAATAAAACATTTCAACCACAACACAGACATCCACATTAAACAGATCCAGATGGACGTCTAGAAGAAATATTTTAATAAAAAAGTATTAAATTTTATAGGTAATTAAAAAATAAAACCTAATTCCTTTTGAAATGCAAGCTTTTGGTAGTGAAAGGGTGTCAAAGATTTCAGACTTTCTCTTCCTACGCAAACTGCAATTTTCCAAAATTAAGACCTGAAAATTATCACTCATAATCCCTTGTGCACTAAAAAAAAAAAAAAGTGGTTTAGATTTTTAAAATTATGAAGCTCATAGCACCAGGAATTGCACCGCATTTTATGAGATTTTTGTGCCAGCCACTACCCACATACACACAGACAGCCAACACTAGCAGCTTGCATTCTAAATAAACCATGAGGGCAAATATTTTTCTTTTCACTTATCCTTTACAAACAGTATTGACAATTTAGGGAATTAAGTAGACATTTATGGTATTTGAAGATATAATTGCCCTATTTAACATTCAACAGAAAGCAGCTGCCATTACTCCTGAGGGAAAACCAATCATAGGTATGATTGTAAAGAAGCAGTGAGAACTGAGTTAATTGAAAAAACAGGAGGACTTGTAGGTAAGAGCAGGGAAAAAATATAATAAATTAGTTTTCCTGAGACTTCGCAGAGAATGAATCTAAAGAAATCAGTATACACACTAAGTTATGTATTTCCAGTATGAAATTTACAGGAGAAAATATTATCCCCTTACACTTCCCAAAGAAATGTCAACAAAGGTTATTTAGACTTGACAGTTTAACCAAAAAAAACCCAAAAGTAACTACCTTCAAAACCTGGCAAGACATGGAACCAATTAACATACCAAAAGTTCCTCCTTCAACCCCCCTCAGCAAAATAAAGTATTCCCTGAACAAATTTACAGGGAATTTGAAGAATATTCCAAACTTCCTTGCCTGTGGTTAAAAAATCCAATCCAATCCAATCCAATCCAATCCAATCCAATCCAATCCAATCCAATCCAATCCAATCCAAAGCTTCTTCAAATACAGTCTTTAGTTGATATGAAAAAGCTGAAATACCCACCCTTTAATTTATTCTTTTACCTTGCATATTTCTTTAACATATTTATTAGACACATTGATTAGAAGAAATATAATTTCAGCCTTCCCAAATCAGGGTGTTTTCCTTTAAAAATGTCATAAATCCAATCCTTATAATTTTGAAATCTGGTCAACATCCATTTATTAGCATTTCTACTCACCTCTTGGATCCAATAAAATAAAAAACTGAATGCTTACCATTCAGATGAATGTTGGATCTCATTTTCCATTACCATGTTGCAATGTTGTAATGTTTTCCAAAAGTTTAAAATCTGTGCATTTATAAAAAATACTGCTTGATTTTTTTCTTAATAAGAAGGAAACTGTCTCCTAGCCTCTGGAGTGCTAAAAATTAACCGATATGGGTGAAAAAAGAACAACGTAGTAAGGAAGGTTCAAAACAAATTTTCTTATTTATTACTTGTCTTACCATTTTAGGGCATAGAGATCATAACTTTCATTATTCTTTCTGCTCTAACTGCACACCATTGCACTAGTCAAAATATGCTGACTAATTTTATGTATGCAAGAGTCAGGGTGGAGTGTTCTTTGATGGCTCTGACCTGTCCAATCTCCATTGTATATTCAAGGCTGGGAGAAGATTAAAAGAGATTACATATATAATTTCAGTAGAGAGATCAAGCCTTGAAAGGCTGTCTTTAATTTGGATCTTCACAAGGTCTCCTTAGAATCAAATCTTCTTCAGAAAGTGGCAGCTTACCTTCTTCATTTGTCCACATGTGAACAAGAATGCTTAATTATTATTCTAATATGAATACTTTAACTCAAACATTATATTGCATTTGGATACAACATATATGCACAAGAACTGAAAAAAAAATAACTAGAGGAACACACCTTCACTGCACATTAACACCCACCTGTTTCTCAGTTCCAGTGGTGGGTAGGCAGAATAATGCATTCCTGAGGTCTCAGAGACAATAGAGAAAAATAAAGGAAATCCAGGACTGAGGATTTATAGGAAATTGCCGCAAGTACAGTCCTTTAAATTATACTAGTTAGACTCTAGATATGATCTGAACAGTGATCTCTAGAAATCTGTCTTTTGTCAAACATACATCTGTCTGACCTCTGCTTGAAATCCTTTGCTCAGTGATAAGAGATGAAAAAAAGACCAGAGCCTAATGCTTTTGGTTAAAGAGCCCCAAATGTTGTTACCTTAATTTTTTTATTCTAAGCAAGGCATCAACCACACGATGTAAAAGATTTAAAATGCTTAATATTAAAACCTGAGAACTATTTTTATTGTTACTGAAAAGCATACCTATTGCAAATGTTCCTTGATTTTAGTAAGTAGAAGCATGTTTTCAGAGCAGGCAGTGGGTGTAAGTCATGGTGAAATTCTAGCTTAACATTTAAAAATGTGGTCTTTTTCAATTAAAGAGAAATGTAACTCTTGAATAGTACTATGAAAACCAATAAAGAGGAGGGTGTACAGTGGGGAGAAAGTATGATCTTCCAGCTAAATAAATTTTTCATTCTGTTTTGCCAGAGATAATCATAGAATCACAGAACATTTTAGGTTGGGAGAGACTTTAAAGATCATCTTGTTCCAAGCCCCCTGCAAAGGCAAGGGGCACATTCCACAAACCAGGTTGCTCAAAGCCCCATCCAGCCCGGCCTTGAACACTGCCAGGGATGGGGCATCCACTGCTTCTCTCAGTAACCTGTTGCAGTGGCTTATCACTCTTCCAGTAAAGACTTCCTAACATCTGATCTAAATCTACGCTCTTGTAGCTCAGAATCATTCTTCTTTTCCCTGTCACTACAATTTGGTGAAAAGTCCCTCTCCAGCTCTCCATTAGGCCTCTTTTAGGTACTTGAAGGATGCTAAAAGGTCTGCTTGGACCCTTCTCTTCTCCAGAGTAAACAAAACCAAGTTTCTCAGCCTGTCTCCATAGAAGAGGTGCTCTAGCCCTCTAATCATCTTCATGGCCCTTCTCCAGGCTTGCTTCCACATTGTTAGTGTCCTTATTATGTTGAAGGCCCCAGAGCTGGACACAGTACCCCAGGTGAGGTCTCACCAGAGCTGAGTAGAAGGGCAGAATCCTCTCCCTCACCCTGCTGGCCACACTGCTTTGGATGCAGCCCATGAACGTAGTTGGCTTTCTGGTCTCTGAGTGCCCACTGCTGGGTTATGTTTAGCCTCTCAACCACCAACACCCCCAAGTCCTTTTCCTCAGGGTTATTCTCAATCCATTTACTGCCCAGCCTGTATGTGAGCTTGGAATTGCCCTGACTGAGGTGCAGGACCTTGCACTTGGCCTTGTTTAACTTCAGCAGGTTCACACAGTCCCACTTCTCAAGCCTGTCCAGGTCCCTCTGGATGACATTCCTCCAGTGAGTCAACTGCCCCACTCAGCTTGGTGTTGTTTGCAAACTTGGTGAGGGTTAACTCAATCTCAGTGTCTGTGTCATTGACAAGGACATTAAACAGCACTGGTCCCGTACTAAGCCCTGAAGAATGCCACTTGTCGCTGCTTAACACCTGGACATCGAATCATTCACTGCAACTCTTTGACTGTAAGCATCCAGCCAATTCCTCATCCATTGAATGATCTATCCATAAAATGCATATCTCCAGTTTAGAGGAAAGGGAGGATGAGTCACTCCTTCCTGTATAGTGCATTATTAAGGGCTTTGTGTGCTCTAAAGACTGAACAGCTGAGACACTTTGCCTAATTCAAAATAAATGAATGTTGTAAGAGTATGATCTTATGTCCTTACTGCTTCAGAATATTGACTTTTCTATTATAGTTAGTGTACTCTAATTTTACTTTTTTTTTACTTATTCTTTAAAGTAAACTTTAGCAATGATTCATTCAGTTTCTGGATGATTTAAACTACAGAACTTTGTTTACAGGAATGGCAGGGATTAGCTAAAATATAGCTGCTTTTCCATAACAAATTTCAGTTTGGTGATGCTGAATCAGATTTATTTCAATCATATGGCAATTCTGTCTTTGGAAAAGCCATCATTCATCTTAGATACTCATTTCAATACTATTTTCAAATAATCAAAGAGCTGGAAGATGAAAATGCAGAAGTATATCACCATAAACTGCCAAATTCTCATAAATCTAGTGTGTATATTTATTGCCCTTCAGCTAATAGATATAAAATACTTAACTCCAGAAAAGCTTCCAAAACCTGGAGTTGTAGGAAATTATTAAACATGGTCTACCTCTTTGCTTCCATTTTGAAATGTAAAGATTTCTTTTTTTTTCTTCCTATAGTTTTATCTCAGGTTCAGAAATTTTCAGTTAAATTTTTTCATTGTGCTATGCAGACAAATTTCCGGGGTGTTAAGAAAGATCCTCCTGTATTGAGTCTACAAGTAATTGCAATTAGCTGGGGAAGGATTACTGCACTTTTAGTCTAACATCTTGAATAAGCAGAAACAGGACAGGACTGTTTACATCATTTTCCTTCCCAAAATGCATGTATTGAAAGAAATATCACTAGTGGAAAAGAGGAATTGAGATTAACACCCCTCTTTTATGCCAATGGCTGTCATTGAGTTTGGAGTTTTTTATTCCTTTGTGTATCAAACTTGAGATATGCTCCAAGCAGTGTAGCCACTTCCTAGCCCCCTAGAACCCAAGTTGCAGTTCTGGAGGCCTCTTCTAGTCACCCCTTCAGGCTCTCTATTCTGCTCAGGATTGCAATGATCTCTGTTCTAGAAAAGTGCTTCGATGAAGCTTTTTGAAAATTATCACTTTTATATAAAATCCTGATGGAGTCCAGCCTACTGAAAATTTACTTCCAGCAATCCAAGTACCCCCCTCATGTGAGAGTCTAAATGGGAGTTGGACCCTACAGACAAATGGAAGTCTAATCAATCAGGTTCATTGAGTCTACATCCCTAATAACTTCAATGTCTATCAGAAGACAAATTTTGGTTAAATGAGCGTTTCTGTAGTTTCCATATACTATAATGTGACTCTAAACAAGTGCACATCTAATCTAGACATCTTAGTCTCTTAGTGAATCTCAGATCTTATGCACAACTCAGTTCTCCAAATGCGAACATCAAGTGCCATTTGAGATGTCACCCAGGATCTGAGACACCTACATGAGGCTGACAGATTTAACACTGCCTTTGAAGACTTGTATTTTTCTGTTTTGGTATCTGAAGGGCAAATGCTGTACACTGAAGAATCTTAGAGTCTTTTTGTTCCCTATTCTAATCATACTTTTGCAGTAATTTATAAATGAAATTTTATCAGAGTGCTCTTCCCCCCTTATTTATTGAAAGGATTATAGGATAAACTTTTCTGATTGAAACTAACAAGTAATACAACAAAGAATCTAGCTTTTTCTGTAGTCCCAGTGAAATCCCTCTCATTACCCTCTAAGGTTATATAAACATTTGGATTCAGAATAATTAACATACATAACTATACTGTGATCCTCTCCTATGGGAAACACAGAACTAAATTCAGAAGTTGTTCACAGAGCGAATTTTATTTTATCCTCACTAGACACAAAATAATAATAAAAAAGAATATTTATGTTCCTTCTGGTCTTTGCTCCTATCCCAAAAGTGTTAATTTGAAGCACTAAGTATCATAGGAAGAGTACAACTGATGCTTTTAATGCCGAAGTCTACAATTTAGTCAAATTCAAATCTTTCTTACATGCACTGAGGCACATTTCTTAAATATATTCAAGTGGGGATTCATAGTCTAAATATCTCATGTAAAGAACTTGATTCATACAATGAAGTAATGAACTGTAGCTAAGAACCTTTACTTAGAAAGGTCAGAGTACTGGAGAATCATGTCAAAGTTGACATTCAGTATTCAACTACATCCTCTGAGGATACTTGTTGGAAAATATTGTACACTAAATGTTAGTGGACTGTTAAAGAATGGAGATTTGGAGGAAGAGCATCTTTTCAATATCACTTTTTAAAGTTTTTCTGTTCTAAGTTAGATACTCAGCTCGTAACTATGGAAATGAGTGAGATACAGTCTCTCTAATTACTGGTCTTTACTTAGTTTCCAGACCAATGAACAAGTAATGATTCATGTGCATAAATATCTTAAACAAAGCAGGCTAAGAGTGACTCAGAATAACTTATTGGACATTTTCCTATGAAGGGAGACACAAAAGCTCCGTCAGAGAGAGATTTTGAATACTTGCTTCTCACATTCAATGCATGTGCTTGTTGCATTCTCAAGACGAGGTTTGTAAGTGGATGCAGTAAGCACCAAATTCTAGAGAAGATATAAGAAGCAACTTGAGGTTTGGTGGTGAAGCCTTAGCAGCCAAGGTTAGAATGATGACATCTCTGGGGGTGATGTTTCCCTTGTACAAGCACAGCAAATCAGTATCTGTTTTAACCTGGCCTCTTTCTTTCCCATGTCATATACTCCTTTTAAAACATACTGGGAAGGTCAACACCACCCTGGGCTGCATTAGCAAAAGCATTGTTAGCACGTCAGGAGAGGTGATCCTCTCTACTCAGCGCTGATGACACACACCCTGACTGCTGTGCCTAGTCCTGGACTTCCAGTGCAAGAGAGTCATGGACAAGCTGGAGTGAGCCCAGCAAAGGCCCACGAAGATGACTAAGCCATTGGATCAATGTGTACAAGAAGAGGCTGTGAGGGCTGGGACCGTTGGGCCTGGAGATGAAACGTGCAGACATCTTACAGATGTTTATAAATGCTACAATGGAGAAAGTAAAAAGGATTGAGTCAGGCTGTTCTTGGTAGCATCCAGTGAAAGGAACAAAAACAATAGGCACAAAAGGAAATACAAAATTTGCTTTAAATAAATAATTTTTTTTAAATTGTAAAGACAGTCAAACACTGGAGGAGGTTGCTCAGAGAAATTATGAAGTTTCCACTCTGAGAGCTGTTCAGATCTGCACTGGACATGGCTCTGAGAAGTCTGATCTCCTTTGTGCACAGATTAATTTTTTGTTGCAAAGAGCATTGCATTAAAAGGTAGATTTAATTATTGTTTAAATGTACTCTTCTGTTTCTCATCTGTACTCAAGGATTCACTCATCTTTGAGAGAAATAAACCTTATTATGGAGTCTTCAAGATGATTTTGCAGACGATTTTACAAGACAAATGGCTGAATATGAAAGGGTCAGAAAGGACTTTTAAGAGCTTTAAGAACATATGTGAAGAGAATGATGACAATTAGTTTTTTTAAAAAATTATCAGCAGACATTTCTGTGGTCCTCAGCAGTACAGCATGTACTCCAAAAGCACTGATTAATCTATTTTCATGGCAACCATACAAATGAACCAAATGTTAGACTTTCAATTCACAAATGGGCATTGGAGTCCAAGAAAAGCTCACTGAAATCAGGAGGCTCCTAGCTTTGGTTGGTCAGTTTGAAATGTGCTGTTGAAATTTAGAATAGTAGAATATTCAGCATCCCACTGTAAGTCTTTGGCATCTGTGAGTAGTCCACAGCTGAGGATGCTGGCAAATGCCAAGTCAAGTACTTTCATCTGCAGGTGGATGACACATCCAGAGTGACTATTTGTTTTTTATTTTGGCCAGTGTGATTTTGTCTCAGCTCCCAGGGAAAGAGCTACAATAAATCAGATGACAGACGAGTGTCTTACCCTACAAATGCTACCTTTGGTTTTGTATTTTTGCAGCTCAGGTTGTGTTTGCAGCCTACAGAGAATAAACACAAGAGATCAATGCTGGATTTGAGCATGTCTTTTCTCCTTCATTATAGCAGACAGCCTTCTCTATGCATTTTTGTCCCTTCAAATGAAGTAACAGATTTTATTATGGAACAGCAATGGCCCTAGTTCAGAAAAGATTAGCATTTGCCTAGGTTTAAATTGAATGATCTAATTGAAATCAAGGGGAATATTCATTTGTTTTATGTATTTAATCAGCTAGCTGAAGTGAAGCCTAAATTAATGAATGTGACCTGTGATTCACCAGGCATTTGGATGCTGAATATGTAATGCCAAGCACGGATTTGCAGGGCAAGTCATAAAGGTTTCTGCTTTCATGCTAGTCCCATCTCCCCTGCCGTGGTGCTGGCATCGCTCAGTCCACTCAGCACATCCCTGCATTTTCTGGCTCTGCAGAGAATCTCTGGTGCTGTACTGGGAGTCAAAATGGTGCCAACACTGTGACAGGAGAGAACAGGGGGACAGAGCAGCCTGAAAGCCAGAAGGGCTGTGGGTACTGTGTTTCTGCCAGCTGCCGGTTAACTCCCCCTATAGCAGCACCCCATTGTGACTGGGGCTATGGGGCACAGCCTGGGTGACCACGGAGGGTGAGACAGTAGGTCACCTGCAGTGGGGCTCTGGTCACCGTTTATGTCATGGCTCCATTTGTTCTTCAAATTACAAAACTCACTTCTAAAGAACTGACTTTAGTATCAGAGAAGTAATTTTCATACTGGAGTAGAGAGTGATTAGGAACTTGTGTACAGTTTTCTGCAGTGCAGCACAAATCAGCTGGACCCATGATACTCATAAGCATCAAATAGCAACCATAAAAAAAATTGAAACACTCTGCTGACATCCAGGACTTCTCGCTCTATAATATTTCAGATTTGACCTGCAGCTCTATTGTTTGTCACTCATCCAAGAGGTCCCTTAGAGCTCAGAGAAATATAGTGATCTAAAGAGCAAGATGGGAATTTAGTGGAAGCCTGACATGTCTTACTTCTGAAATCCGTTTGCTTACATACCTTGAAAAAATCTGGCCCTGCCATGTCTCATAAGCCAATAGCAGGAGGCTGTGAAAGCCAGGATGCTTAAACCAATTTTGCTGTTACCAGAAGTCTAATTTTAACGCTTATGAAAGTAAGCCCTTCCAAGAAGATTTTGATAACTTGACTGAGGATGAAAAGCAACATAGCACCTAAATTCCTATCAGCAGAACTGGTATGTTTTTTATCTTGAAATCCCCTTTTAGTATTGAACATGAAATTATTTGAAACCTGTTTTAAAGTTCAGATGCCAGAGATGCTTTAAAAAACTGATCATTTTTTGGAAGATTTTATAAAAGAATGATTTTTCCAAACTTCTAGGTATCATTACAGTGATTTCTAGTATAATATACTGTTCTGTGACTTTTGCACAGCACAATCTTATACTCAGAAATCTCTGGATTTTTAATTTCTTAGTGTTTGTTGGTTTCTTTTATTTATCAGTGAAGGAATTTGTAGAATAAAATCAAATCCTCAGTCCAATCTTTGCTGAAACAGTTCTATTATTCCCGTCTATTTTCTCCTCACCTGTGTTACTGAGGTATACACTATTTTGGTTCAATTCTTGTTGACTTATCACTATATTAACTGTATTTCTTCCTTTTTCAGTCTCTGTCTGTCCATTACATAGAAAGAATAACCGCAACCTTTCCCAAGGGTATGTATTTAGTAAATAACCTGTTTTGTCTTGGCTTATTGAAGCTGGTAACCTCTGTAAAAACCTTTCCTTTGTTTCTTCAGACTCAATGAGCACTAGCAGCACTCCCCAACTTGAACTACTGGTCACATACAGAGATCAGCTGACTCCTGGGACCTCTTTCCTACTGTAGAGCACAGGCAGATTGAAGACACTGTAAATAATTGTGCCGTGTTCTCCAAGAGTTCACAGAGGAATATAATCATCTCCTTTTATGGCTATAATGCATCTTGCAGAAAATCCTTTATGAGCTATAGCAACTAATTACGATATCTCTGCTCTGTGAGAAATTGAGGGAGAGTGAACAATGAAACAATTGCTTCAAAGGGGGCTGCAAAAAACCTCTATAACATTGCTGCATAAAAATCTGTTTTCCAGCTGTACATAAAGTGATGAGTTAAAAACAAATTCCCATGTAACTTTTCTTTATCTCCTTAACAGCTTCATGGATGACAGTAGCTTGTCTTGGCTGGAAATTCATATAAACTAGAAGTATCCAGGATTGACTGTTATTTTTTTAGATATGGAACTTTAGTCTGGAAGCATATATTGTTCTGTTAATTTTCAAATATCTCTTAATACATTTAAAAAAATTTATTTTTCTCAGGTTTAATGAGGAAGAAGGAGAAAAGCTGGAGAAGAAACAGGTTCCTGAATGGGAAAGCCAAAACAAAATTTGGAAAACCTAAGTTGCCATTTATTATTCTATGCTGCCACTATTATTCTGTGACTTTATTAGACCAAGCCTGCCTGAGTATTTACTCTCCTGTTTAAAAAAAGAATACATTTAGTTGGAGGTGATGTCACAGTTAAAAGGTAACTTCATCACTTCAAAACTTTGGCCAACGTAAATTCTGGATTTTACAAATTGCTACACAGAATTTTAAAATGGACAATAAAATTAATCTGTGAAGTAGTTGGACTGCTCTGGAAGAAATGTAGAGTTGAATTATTTGATATACTCCTAATCAGAAGCTCTTTTTATGTTTTCTTTCTAGGAAACCCTTAGGAATGGCAGAGTAGAGTGTGGGAGTTGGGTGGGTGATGTTTGTGTACAAAAGAAGCCAACTTCAGAAACCTGGGTGCTTTGCTCCACAGAAACCCATAAGGTGACCACAGGTGCCTGGAAGTCAGTCAGATAGTAAGCTGATGTGGGAAGTGGGAATCATGAGCCCTTTGCCATGCCACTCAACCATTTCCTGGACTGGTAAACACAGGTGTAATATCTGTGAAGTAGCTTTGCAGCCACTGTCCCCTACCAGGGACAGACACAGTCACCACAGCAGAGCCACATCCCTGATGCACAGTTACAGGCAGGAGAACAGAGGAAGGATACAGCTACACAGATTTAAGCAAGAGAGTTGGGACGTTGGAAAATGTCTCTTTGTTCATATTCAGACAGATATTACTTAGCATGACTGCTCTGGGACATTTTGATTCCTTTTCAACTCTTCAAGTGACCTGTGACTGCTCAAACCCAAGAGCAGGTAACGTGCCACAGCTTGTATATGCACATTTGGCCAACTGGGTCAGAAGAGGCAGATGTGTTTCAACAAAATGCTTTAGAAAACAACAGATAAGCTAAGCAAAGAAGACAGTGGTGACAGAATTTGCCTTTCCTAACCAGGATGAAGTCCAACTGTTGTTTCTGGCAGCAGCTACCCAGACTCAATCAAACCCAGGTGCAAAATCAGCCAGCTTGGAGGAGAAGTGTGTTTACATCTGCCCTTTTCTCACTCTAGGGCTCTGCTCAGAGGGAGGAACATGCTGTTGGGAGATAAATTTCCCTCCTTCTAATTATAGGCCTTGCCATCTTCTGCCCACTTCAACTGTAAATCGCCTAATCATAAACAATTCCTCTTCAAAGCTCAACACAGATTGGATGTAATTCCCTGACAACACCAATCTGTTCACAGTATTGCATGCAAAGGACAGAATAACATTAAAGATCTTTCAGCCTGCTGAAGGAGGGAAGATTGAAGAAAGAAAACAAAATCTGAGAGTAAACCATAAAAGATATTACTCTTGTCACATTTTAGCAAGGAGCAGAAATTCTCTACAACTGGTCAAAGGAGAAGAGAGAAAAGAACTTCCTTTTCCAATGGTAAAAAAACCCACCTTGTCACACACACTTTCCCTTCTAGTAATTAGTAAACGAAGTAAAAGGCAGATGGAGACTGCTGATAATTTTTTTATTTACCTCGGAAAGCTTCAATTATTCAGAATGACCAAATCATTCTCACTACTGAACTGTACAAGATCACATTACTGCTATATGTGTCTGGCTTTTTCCCTCCTCCCCATTTGTTTTCTCATGTGGTAACTGACCATAAATAAGAGTTTAGATCTTGTTAGAGATTTGTCTATTCAAGTAGTGTACTGCCTATGAACTATCCTTCAGAACTGGAATTGCATGCTGGCGAGACAGATAACCAAAGCATTGCTGACAGGAGGTGGTACATTTTCCAAAAAGTGAGGATAATGGTATGCTAGCAGCACATCGTGTTTGTACTAGTACCTCAATACTCTCATTGCTTTTTGGGAAATATCAGAATACCAATATCAAGAGCAACAATAATAATAATAAAACAGCATTATTGGTAGTGTTTTTGAAGGGATAGTTGACATCAGGACCAACATCTAATTTTACATTGATGTATCGCAACTGAATGAAATGGCATTTCTCCTGATTTATGGCAGTATAGGGAGAGAACAAAATTAGGCCTTAAATTTCATACCTGTCTTGAACCCCTGGCAAGAAGGCTGGAAACGATCATCATATTTTAACTCTGCCAAATTGCTGAGTCTAAAAGTAATAATACTCCAAAATGATCAAATAATATCTCATAACTCAGCTTTGAGAAGTTTACTGTTTCTTGATAGTAAATAACCATTAAGAGCTATTTATTTATATATTTAGTGGACTGATCTATCAAGAAGAATTTGGGAAAAAAGTCTCTATTTTTAGATTGAAGAGAATATACTAACTTTATGTTTGATTATTACAAAAAACAGGCTAAATATATTTGGTGCAAAATAATCACCACCTTTCTATATATATGAGAAATTGACAATGAAGATAGGGAAAATAGCAGAATCCAAAATTTATGAAGTACAAGAAATAGAAGAGAAAAATGATAGCTCAGTAAATCAACCCACAGTTACTTAGTGCAGATGGTTCTGTAGTTGATATATACTTGGGGGAAATCACTGGCTTTGCTAATTTGAACTGGAAGGTAAATTAAACCCTTTATACAAAGAATCTGAAATATTTATATCTCAGAATATAAACACTGTAGTAGTATGCATATACACCAAGTGAAAAAGGTCTTTGTTAATTATCACCATAGCAGATGCATACATGCAGAATGTGCTTCTAAGTAGGTTATCTTAAATAAAAAAGAAATCTTTCTTAGTATTGACATTATTATCCTATACTGAAAATGTTAGCTCATGAAAAAGTGATTTAACAAAGGCAGTCTGAACAAACCATGTTTAATTAAAAAAAATAGGTAAAATGGCCTATTCACTCACCTGGCAGTGGGAGAGTTTTCTTCCAATATTACGAAAGGTTTGTGTTAAATTTTTTGTCATTGTTATAAGAATAAATACTCTTAGAGTTTTCTCCATAAACTTGTGGAGAAAAAGACACTTATTTTTCCATCACCATCTGGTTTGAGTCTGATTATTTGGCTGATCTGCTCAAGTGTTTTCAGAGTGATCATTGTTTTAGCTTGTACTGTCGGATGCCATCCAAAGGTCCAGCACAGGCAGATGGGGTTGTAATATAAAACAAAAGCTGCTGCAATAAAACACATCTTCTACCCCTGCCCCCCAACACCCTCACTTCTTACATTAGGTGATGCATTACTGGATGTTCTGCATTTGATTTCATTGTTTATAGACTCTACAAACATTATAAGGGAACCAAAATAGATGGTGATGATGTAAGCCATGTGAGATTCATTAATTCACTCTATCTAAGGAAGAAGAAAGAGAACTGTGATTTTTCTTCTCCAATGCTGTACAGTTCAGAAGGTGTTGGAGGTTTTTTGCTGTTGTTTTTCTCACACACTGCTGGGAACTTACTTCTAGGGCTTTTGAAGGAGGTTCCCTCTGTGAGCTTTTTGCTAGGGATGAAAAACACGTAGGACTCACTGTGTCTCTTGGTCTTCAGGTTATTGTTTATTTTTTTCTTATCTTGAGGTTGATATACTGTTTACACTAGACTTAGCACGACAGAAACAAGGCACAAAATGGACCCTCGAGTTCTTAAAATTAAGGCTTTTTAAAGATATTTGACTTAACTACTTTTTAACACGTATCTTGTTTTTATTTTACTACTAATAACTTTTGCTAATCTACACACGTAACAATTATGCTGCTACCATCTCTAACTAATGACTTTGTGCTACTAATACTACAGAAAATGAAGAAGAAGAAGGAACAAGAAGGAAAGGAAACCACACCCCAAATCCTCCATTTTGTCTTCTATTTTCTCTCACACCAAAATCTTAAAATTCTAAATTCTTTACTTTGTGATAGATTCTTACTGCTACTGCTACACACTTAGTTTACACCTGTGTTCTCTAACTCATCTCAAAGCCTTAGTAATTTTTTTTTCTGGGACAAAGGTTAAAAACAGTGTCTGACTGGGGGTCAGGGCTCCCTAATACAGGCAGGGAAACACTCCCTGTGCCCTGGATTCCAACAGAAGGAATACATATGTCACACAAATATTTATGAAAGACATGGAAAGAAATTAAGAGGTTGAAACCAGTTACAGTTTGAAAAGAGTGATGAAAACTTCCCTGGCAAAGGGAGGATGAACCACAACCAGGTGCTAGAACTCGTATGTATAAAGAAAAGAGATCCCTGTACTTTATAATGCACATTCATAGCTAGAAATTGGACTTTTATCTAAATTATTGAAAAGATCTTTATTTTTCAGAACTTTTAAATGAGCACATAATTTCAACATAGGAATCAAATAGGTGCTAAAAAGGAATTAGGGGGATGTAATTAAGTAGATAAACATCTGCAAATACAGGGCACGGATGGGGAAGCACCCAAGATTCATCCTACCTTCATTTCTGATTTAACTTAGTTGAAATGTCAAGGGTAAGAACATAGGCTCAATTAAGAAAGAAAGCAGTCTTAGTAATTGAGATAGAAGATATTATTGTTAGATATCTTTGACTTCTACACCTAAGGCAGATGCCCAGCATCTCCCTTAACAGTCAGATAAGAGGAAGGATATCTTAAACAATTAACTCATCTATCCTATTGGAATCTAATTTGGCATGAATGGAAGTTACTATTTTTTACCACAAATAATGCAGAGAATTCAGGCAACTAGATCAGGTGTGCTGTGTGATTCTATGACTCGATCTACAACATAGATTCCAGCTTCTGGTCAAAGAAAGTCTGTCCTATCTCTCTGAATTGCAGAGTGGGATTCTGATTTGGGGAATGGGATGAAATGTCCTTCTAAAGTGCTTGTCTCCCTCCACTTACTGCAAAGGAAATTTGAATACCTAAATTACATTACACTTCTATCTTAGCACATAGAAGTAACAAGAGACAGGGATAGAGAGATTAACTGAGAATATCGTATATAGGAAAATTTTTGTTTGCAGACTATTGCAATAGTCTGCAATATTGTTGGAAATAAAAAGATGTTGATGGGACAAGGCATCTACTCCAAGCATAATGTTTTTGCAGTTAGACTGTATAGCATATAGCTCTAGAGAGTCCCTACAAGTACTTAATGAAATAAAAGTTTTTCTCTTTTATGAGTGCAACTATTTTAAATTCTCTCATTTTTAGATGCATTTCATAGACTGTATTTTCCCAAAATATATGCTCGTATTTGGATCCTGTAGTAGAATTGGTTCTTGGAACTGTGACAAGTCATTACGTGCAACAACAACAACAAAAAAAGAGTAGTAGTGGTTGCTTAAGTAAAATGATACTGCTAGAGAAAGTCTACCAACAAAACCAGGCTAAAATGCATTGGGCATGTCTATACTCTGCTGGACTCCATAGATCTTGGTACTCAAACACACCATAGGGGCATGCAGAAGGTCTAATTTGCCTCTGGATTTGACACGACTGCATTTGGGAGTTAAAACTGAGCTCCATGTGGCTTATCACCCCAGGATGATCCTTGACCTGGTGTTCCAAGGCTCAATTGGCATTAGCTTGGTGCTATCTGTATTTTGCAGGTGTACAAATTTTCTTATCTCTTTTTATTGCTACATTAAATAGATATTGCCCCCCCAACCATTGTGATTCCTCCATCTGGCATGCACCTCGAAGTTTACTGGCTAGTTTTTATCCAATTTCAAGATACATGTTCTCATTTGAGATCCTGAGCATATTCCAAATGCACTCAGGCATTGCTCCAAATAACAGCAGAGATAATTTTCATCTAGGATAATGCAGGGTCCTAGGCAAATGAACTCTGTTCACAACATAGAACTGCCAGTTGTGTACCTGCAGAAATTAATTTTTAGTTACCTTTTGGGCATAAATACTTTAAAAAAGCTTACAAATTAATCCAAGGAATTCCAGCAGTCTAACAGGAAAAAAAAAAAAAAAAAAGAAAATGCCTCAAGCTAAAAATAACAGAGTAGAAGAAGCAATGAAATATTGACTCTGTAGCACAGGAGGATAACCACAAGAACAAAGAATCTGTAAGGAAGGGGTAGATATTGAAAAAGCAGATATCGGACCTGATTTTCAGACTGCCAGCCAGGACTTACCATTTTTTTCTAAGTTACATTGCACAAACTAATGAGGAGCTAAGAAAGAAGCACATCGTTTAGAAGAACAATGTTACTTTACTTGGTAGCTAGATAATGAGTTGCAGGCATCTCACTACTGTGCATCTTGCAGGGTGCACATTCTTTATTCAGATACACATTCCTGAAACTGAACATCAGTGTGTTAGTGCCTCAGTGGTTATGCACTGAGGAAAAGTACTTATTCAAATGTAGCATTTGGTCTTTGTGAGGGCAATCCTGTACAAGGATGTTAATATTTATAAATCATGAAAAATGATCTGTACTTTTGGTTCTATTGCACCCCAGTTTTGAAATGGAACAGTGATGTAGACAAGAGATAATAGTCTTTGTTTTCAGCAAGAGTTGTAATAAAGCATTTTCCAAGTTTGCATTCGTGTAACATGTGGCCTTCATGCAGGTTAATAAGTCCTTCTCATGTTAATTGAACTCTACCTGTGAAGAGGATCTGAAAGCATAGGTAATTTTAATTCAATTTCAAGAGTTGTATCAGGGTAGTATCCCAATAAAATGGATTCCGATATTTATACATAAGCTTTGTCTTGCATTTTATCTTTTTAAAAGAGTCTATTACTGCAGTTTATATTTTATGTGGTTACATAATATATTACAGCCTGTGAGAAGTGGTGAGCACTTCAGCTGAAGGACATGCCGATGATTAATGGAGCTTAAAGTCCATACACCCTAAATTAGGTTTTAGAACTGCAGTGTAATTTTTATCACGTAACAAGAAAATTCATTTACAAAGACTATCCCACAGCTTTGAAAGTCACTATAAAGATTAAGTTCTCTTAGACAGAAGGTGGGAGATTTAATTTTTTTTTTTTTTTAAATCAGATTATCAATCTCCTCAAGGAATGCTAAAGAATTTGAAAATGCTGCTTTTGTTTTTCGTGGGTTCACAAACTATTTATCAGGCATCCATGTATCTATCAAGGTTTCTTACTCCATTGTAATTACCTCTGTGTTTGACTGGGCTGCAGTGGATATGACACAAACAAAGAAGACATTTCCTCTGGAACATCTCAAAAAGAATAGATTATAGGCTCTGGATGCTTTAGGGCTTCAGGAAGAAGGTGACAAAATATGTCATGACCCAGAATCTACTATTTTTTACTTCACTTCAGTAGAAAAGCCGTCAGTGGAGCCAAAAAATAGTTATAAACAAGCAAGAGATTAATGTACAGCTTCAAATGAAGACCTGAAAGTGTAGTATAATTTTCTGTGTAAGACGCATTTCAGTAAATTTGTTTTGGCTATACTTGCAATGCTCATTTGCCTGCATCATACAGATATTTGGGGAATGAAATTGCACCAGCGTGTTTGTAAAAAGCAAATTTTAAAGTTCAATTACCATTCAGAAGAAGCAAATAGTACAGTCAAATGTAATTATAAACTACTGGTCTTCTCTCCTAAAGCCCTTAATTATAAACCCACCCAATCTCCCATCTTTTATTTGTCACTGAGTCATCAAGTTGAATGTGCTGGGAAATGTCAGCCTGCATCACCCATCAAACCAATTTTCCTTCTGTGTGCTTTCTTCCATGCTACAACTGATATTCCAGAGCAACTGCTCCTAAGACTCTTTGTCAGTGCATTAATAATCTTCAGATGTCAAAGATCTTCTCTCCTATAATATCTATAAATAGAATAAGTAACGGATAGGTTGTGACTATACTTGTGCAAAAAAAAAATCATTTTTGCCTCATGTTTCCCCTATTTCCTTAACTCGTAGTATTACAGATTCATCAAGTTTGGAAGAGATTTTTAAGATCATCAAGTCCAGCTGTCAACCCACCACTGTAACCCCTAAACCACTAAACCACACCATCCACCCCTCCTGGCCAAATCCCCCTATTTATATACTGAGCTTGACTTTCTCTGGTATGGAACATCCCTTTGGCCAGTTCAGGTCACCTGTCCTGGCTGTGCTCCTGTTCAGCTTCTTAGGCATCCAGGAAGGAAGTTGATTAAGGAAACTGAAAAGCCATTGACTCGGGTAAGCACTACTGAGCATGTTTTATCTCATTATTCTAATCCTAAATCCAAAACACAGCAATGCACCAGCTACTAGGAAGAAAATTAACTCCATCCCAGCTGAAAATAGGGCAGTCTTGAATGGATGAATAAGTGAATTTGGAGAAAATAAGGTAAATGGATTTTCTGTGCAAATATACCCTAAGGATAGAGGGCTGTGTTTGATTTTAACTATGATTTGAAATCTCTGAAACTCCTATCAAACTCTCTTGGAGAAACTGCAATCAGTGAAAGAGTTATGTTTCTGTTGGCTTTGGTTTTGTTTTTTTGTTTTGTTGGGGTTGTTTTTGCTGTTGTTGTTGTTTTGCTTGGTTTGTAGGGTTTTTTTTTGTGTAGCACACCTTGTGCTTTATAAAGTCATTTACATAATGTGGGACAGTCAGCGACATGTGGAAATATAGTTCAAATCAGAGAAGTCCAGGTTGTTGATTTATGAATCATAAAGAGGATAAAGCCCAAGTTAGAGTTCAAAGCAGAGCAGATTTTTTTCTTTAATTTTAACAGCAGAACCAAAAATTTCAATTACTTTAGGACTATCCTGTGGCTTTGAAAGTCACTACAAAGATGAAGTTCTGTTAAACAGAAGGTAGGGAGGGAATTTAATTTGAATTTGGGAGAAAAATCAAATTACTAATCATCTTGAAAAAAATATGAAAGAGTTGAACACATGGAGACAAAACAGAGTAAAGCTAGTCTACAGTAAAGTTTTTTTTTTTTTCATGTGACTACTTACAGAACATAAAACTTTTCTCAGTATTCTTATCAGGATTTTTACTTTTTTCATTTAAATTCTTCTATATTTGAAATGTGCATGACATAATTTTAATAGGCAAACACTGATTAAAAATCTGTTATGGCTTTTGATAAAATTCTGCATATTCACCATAGAACCACATGCAATCTTAATGGGAGAGGATTGGAATCTCCTGGTCATCAAAGTAATATAGCTCACTTTTAGGACTGAGATATTTGCTGAGGACCAGTTTTGTGTAATAATATGAAAAACTGCCTGAATGCTATAAAGATAATCATAGGGGATTTTGCATTTGTTATTTCTATTTTCAATACTAGGATAGTACAAGTATGCGGCATAGAATAAATTGTCCAAACCTGTAACTTCTTAGCAAAATCTGTGGGAGATACTACAACACAGATTTGAATTAAAGCAGCATTTAACTACATTTAGTTTTTCTCGGGCTTATCCCAGTTTTTTAAGGCAGCACATTTTCTGTAATTAGTCTGAATATGTGCTTATGAAAATTTGTCCATTTTATCTACCCATGTCCTGAATGCAAGAGATAAATCCTTTAGCTAAGATAAATCACATTTAAAAGAAAGTACATACTTCAAAAACTGTGCAAAAAAAAAAAAAAAGAGAAATGTAAACAAAGTCATAGCTTTTCATGTTGATAGGACGTTTCACAAAGGTGACTTATACTTGAGAACATTGTTAAACATGTTCGTTCTCACCAGAAGGATCAAGAAAAATGTGTGAGTTCACAGCATGATCTTCAGCAAAACATTTAGAACATTTAATAAGAGCATTCTTCATTACAGAAATTTTACTTTTTTGCTCAAAAGATCTTGACCTGTTATCCTTAGCCCTGAGGAAAAGAGTTGGATTTGACACTTAATTACTGTTAAGAGTTCTTTTTTGTATAATGGAAATTTTGGATGAAGTTCATAGGAGATGCTTCCTATTATTCATACTAGTATTATTGAGTATTATTCATACTAATAATGATTATTACCAATAAGGAATTATCAAAACTAGTTAAAGGAATGGGAAAACCTGGCAAACTTTCTGCCGAAATTTCTGTTTTGGTTCCTTGTTTAGTGTATACAACAGTCATTTTACTGGTTGGGTGCAAATGTCAAAGATCATAAGCTTAAGAAAACTGAAAACTGAATTGTATGTCATAACTTAAATTTAAAAATAAGAAGCTCTTAATTTTATCTCATGGTTTTTTTCTTTGACAATTTCCAGTTTATAAAAACTCTTGTGTTTCTATTTCACGGCAAGTTAACCTCTCTTGTGTTTTCTCTGATTTTTATTCAACATGCCATAGCATGCTGCAGGGTGTCTGACACTTCTTCGCATATGTAGAGATAAGCTGTAGGCAGCAGAACATCAGCTTAAGGTAATTGAAATCAGAAAGTTTTATATCTTCATTTTTTGGTTCAAATTAGTCAATGAAGTGTGCAATGTGCAGGGTGTAAATAATGGCAGAATTAGAAGCCCTTAGTCTCTAATTATATTAGGTGAAGTTGTATATGAATAAAACATAAGAGAATGTTGACATAATTTGTTGTAGACATTAATTGCTCTCTCAACTGGATGTTCAATGCTGCAATTTTTGAGGGGTTAATTAGTTAAAGCGAGCTAGATCATACTGCTCAGGCACTCCTGAATTTAGATTACTCAATGAGCAATTTGTTCTTAACCAATGATGCTATTGGAAGTCCTCTGCTGGAACTGGAAAATAATCTTCAGTCAAATAATTAATTTCTCACAACTTGCAAAGTATAAAGCATTTACAAACTGTATGTTATAGGCAAGGTTGAACACAAACTTTTGCCAGAGCTTCTGGGAAGAGTATCAGTCAGAACTGTAAGATTTTGAAATGCTTGCTATTTTTCGGCACCTTGTTCCTTTTTCAGGATCTACCACCAGCGTGCAGTGCTGCAAAGGCTTGAAATGATCCTGTTTAATTTGGTTGTGTTTACATTTTTTTTTTGCTGGTGTTGTTTGGGTTTTGGTTTTGTTGGTTTAGCTTGGTTTTCTTGTTTGGTTGGGTTTTATTTTTTAATTTTATGACAGTAAATTCCTAGTCCTGCCATTGAATTTAAACTTCAGTGTAGTCTGGTTTTATGTACCTGTGGGGATACCTAGCAAGGACACCTATTTCTATGTTGCGGTTCACTGAAAATCCTTATACTTTCCTTTGCTGTCCAGCTTCTCCTTTTCTGCCACTGAGACTACCTCCTAACAACACATCCCAGCATGATTTGGGAATACTTTGGTAGGACTTCACTGCTAAAGGTGAAGGAGCTAGAATTGTGGCTGAAAAATTGAAATATGAATTAAACCTCACACCTTCAGATTGAAATATTTTAAATCTGACTAAGCAAAGTTAAATTCCTCAAGCTATATTTAAGCACATACACAGAAATGTCTTCATTTTTTTTCAGAAATATAATCAGCTATAAATTCTTTCAAAAGTTAAGCTATGCAAATCTGGAAATAATTTTTTTCCTATAAGTAAGCTCCTTAATATGTACTGAGAGACCATACAGATTTAACATTAAAGGTAATATTTTTCCTTTTGATTAACATTTCTTTCTAGCGATGATTTTCATATCATCAATCTATACAATAACACTCCTTCCAGCAGAGGTATTAGTTTCAGCCATAGAAAACTGTGTAAAGAAATAAAAGTGTCATCTATTTTAATGCATTTTGTATGTTACTGAATTAGTAAATAAAAATATTAATCTGAATCAAGATTTTCAAACAGACAATTCAAACAAAATACACTCAAAGTTCAGTAATTTTTTTTTGGTAAACAAAGTTTTTAAAAGATTTTGAAGAAAAACTGGCATAATTATTCCTACTTAAAACTTCTGAAAACAGCATGGAATAAAATAGCACTTTTAAGACCTAAAGTCTGAGGGAAACATACTTTTATAGGAGTTGTCTAGAACTTTATGTTGTGTTTGTCTAGAATACAGGATAATTTTTCCTCTTAAAATACAATATATTTAAGAAGATTTAATATTTAAGATGGCAGAAATGGTCCTATATATAGTTTTCAAAATTAAGCAATGTTTTGATTGCCTAAATTTTTAAGCAATTATTATTGTTTAATTATTTTAAGCTATTATTATTTTATTATTTTATTTTATTTTTAATATTCACAGTCTGGACACGTAAACAGAAGAGAAGAGAAGACATCTGCCTTTAATAGCCAGCAAAGCATCTAAACATTTCCTAATTCTATTTAGAAGTCTCAAAGTCAGATGCATGTTTAGTCTCCTTGAAGTGACATTGATGAGCTTAAACTGCTGAAGCTAAATAAAACCCTTTGGAGTTTAACTTTTCCATAACATAAAAAATCCACTCTGCAGCACACATCTTTCACTTTACCTAGTTGAGCAGTAGTGAATCAAAATTAATTGTCTTTGAAATGCATATGCTTTACATCTTGAAAGCTAATCATTATCACTAGAAGAAATGTCTGCTATATAATGAATAAATTCAAGATGGAATAAAAGAGTCTTTCTTTTTCATATTCTCTGATTGTAATTTGTTATGCTAACATTAATCTGTGAAGAGACAGAAATCTTAGCCAAATAATGGAGAATTAGCTTTTACTCAGTTACTAACTTCCTATGTCACCTTGATAAAGTTGGAGAAACACGTTATATACCTATTCTGCTGAAAAAAAAGACAACAGAAGAAAAGTTACTGACAAATTCTGTGTTTTCTTTCAATCTTCTCTTCTAAAACCACAACAGTGCCTTTATGATAAAAGACACCTTTAAGACAATTTTGAAATCCTGTAGCTATCTTCACTCTAGTCTAATGAGCTAGTTTGTGTCCACGCTCTTCTGCAGCAGCGGGGATGCATTTGCCTGAGTTAGTGTTCCAACCTCCCAGCTCCCACATAAAGGACCAGCACCACTGCCCACATGCAGCAAGGTGAACTGGAATTCAAAACTGAGACAAACCCCTATTTTAGTCCCCATATTTTAGTGGAAAAGACTATAATCTAAATATAATAAAGGCTGTCTCTTTAACTTATATTTCTTGTATGAACAACATGGGACTCCTACTATTAAATATCAATCTGGAGGTCTTGTGAGACTCATTGGAAGTGCATATTTTAAATCTTTGACCGTTGTTTAAAAACACTATTTTTTAATATTTTCTGTTTCCAAGTTTTACCTGGATACCACAAGAGAGGCAGAATTGGTGAACAGTTTGCAAGTCATGATCCAAAACCTCCTGACTCTGGTAGAAATCTGACAGCAAAACAAAAGATCTGCACTGGAGCAGAAACAATAGCAGTGAAGCTCTGCTTCAGTGCACCCTGGGACTGCCAAGACCTTGCTCCAGGAAAAGTCCTGCAACTTGGTCAGCCAAAGGCGAATGACAGCCTGCCCTTATGAATGTCAGTGATAGCCTGCTGGCAGCTTCAAGGATTGCACAGCTGTCCAGGAAACAAACTTTGGGTAATCCATTATGTGTTTGCAGCATGGCTGAAGTTTAGATGTTCTCCGGTTTACAGCACACGACTCACAAACTACAGGGCTGCCATCATGGTGGGAATACTGCAGTTCTGTGCACATGAGGGAAGGTTGCATGTACGGCAACTCAGGTGTGAGTACACAACTCACAAGGCAGGGCAGCGGCTAAGCAGAACATGACTTAGGTTGATATGAAAAAAAGTATTAGAAGATAATACTAATACTCTATCTGCTATTTCTTACTAATGGAGAGTTTCTGGTGAGTGAGCACAATAGGGAATGACTGCAGCTCTGGTGCTAGGGGCAGCAGTCTGGGGAATGCTGACGTGCACACTCACACACACAAGGACCCACCACTGAAGGAATCATTGAGAAGCTGCACATCAGTGTTAGAGCATCTAGGGTACAACTGTATGGTTAGCTCTAATCTCAGCACACTGCTGTTGTGGCAGCATATGGAAAAAATCTCAAGCTGACATGCACCAAAGAGCCAGAGACTGTCTTGTTATTTATTGCTGAAGTATGATAGTGTTCAACAAAACAATAATATTCTGTATCTTCAGCCTGTGAAGTACCGCAGGAAAATCCTATTGCGAGTGCCACAGAGAAATAAAGATCAAGGTATGTGGAAACTCAGGAGGAGACAGATTACAGGCAGATAATACTACACAAGTAACTAATGGGTTTTCTATTATGATAATACAGCAACTTCAGCAGAAGAATAATTAGAGATAGATAAGTACAAGGAAGCCTGTGGAGCAAATAAATTGAAGCTTTAAACAAATATTTCACTATGAGTGTCAGAATTTTATTCAGAAACCAACAGGAAAAGAAATCAGCAGTTTCCTGAAGTGTAGCATTTTAGGGCTCAGTGAATATTCATACTGTTTTACAAAATCTGTAAATAAAGCCAGCTTTGTTAAAATAGGGATTTTCCCCACTATATTCCTTTAGGCAATTATTTCTTTTAAGCCAATTCTTTTGTGAACGTATTATCTTTTAAAAAGTTCATAGATGAATTATTAACTCTTAGTTTTCTGTCTTTTTACTGATTTTTGTTGGTTTATTTGTTTCAATAATGTTCTTACTGCTCCATGTGTTGCTTGTGTGCTTACTTTATTGGAATGCTAAAAATCCTTCCTTTAGCTGCAGTTTCTCTTTCTCCAAAGTTCAGATATTAAACTGAATAAATAATTAAACAAATTTATATCCCTTTTTATAGAGCCAGTGCATGCGTATGGCAAGCCAGCAGGAACTTGGTGATATCAGCCCCAAAGAGGATGACTCTATGAGTGTTGAAATAGAAGGCTGTTTTCCAAAGGGGTCAGATTTTGCTTTGTTGCTTATACTGAATAGGACTTTATCCAATGAGTCATTCTAGTTAATTAGGCTCACAGAATGATAATAGTCAGCATGACTAACTGGATCATAATGTGGCCTAAATTTGGCCACATTATGAGTTTCACAGTCTTTACAGTGAAACTCAAAGATAACTAAATAATTATTCTTATAAATGCCTGATTGTCTTTACCAGTTTCATGTCATGACGACTTCAAATTGTCTTACTCTGGGAATTTATTTTGGTTAGTAACTTAATGCAGACACAATCACTAGGTATTTTTGTGTGCTATGCTGTCTGTTATACAAGAAGATTTCGGAGTATCTTATGATAACCTGGATTTTGTAATTGTTATTTTGTGAAACAATTTTTTAAACTAAAATCAGTAGTCATGGCTTCCTTTTTCATTCCATATTATTCTTCATCTTTAAACGAGTGGGATTTTTAGAAGTGCCAGAGATGCTAGTAAACCCTCCAGAATCCTTCTTTCTTTTCTGGTCATGGCTTCAATTAAAAAAGAAATTGTCTGTTGAAGCATGTCCATTCAAGTGCGTGTGTAGACAAGAAGCAAAACCACACTTGTTAGATGTGTTAAAGGAAAGGAAAACTGCAGGAGCAGGCTATGTACCAAAAGGCAAGCTGTGGGGGAAGAAAACCAGCCTGGATGAACGGTGAGCTTTAGTTTGAACTCAGGGAGAAAAAACGTCTTTGGAAGAAGGGGCAGGCACCTCAGGAAGAGTACAAGAGTGTTATTAGGTCATGTGAAGAGAAAATTAGGAAGGTGAAAGCTCAGCTAAAACTCAGTCTGGAAAACTGTAAATGCTACTAAAAAGTGTTTTTATAAATACATTAACAACAAAAGGAGGAATAAAGAAAATCTTCACCCTTCATTGGATGTGGAGGGGAACATTGTCAGCAGGGATGAGGAAAAGGCTGAGGTACTTAATGTCACTTTTGTCTCAGTCTTTTACTGAAAGACCAGTTATCCTCAGGGCAACTAACCACTGAGCTAGGAGACAGGGATGGGGACCAGCCAGGACAAAGTAGTCAGTGATATTCTGGGCCACTTATGAGGATTGTCTGAGGGAGCTGGGGTTGAATAATCTGGAGAAAAGAGGCTCAGGGGTGACCTTATCACTCTCTGCAATTACCCAAAAGGAGTTTGTGGAGACATGGGGATCAACCTCGTTTCCCATATATAATTAGTGAGAAGACAAAAGGAAATGGCCTCAAGCTGTGCCCAGGGAGGTTTGGGTTAGACATCAGGAAATTTTTCTTTACTGAAAGGGTTGTCAAGTATTGGAATGGGCTGCCCAGAGAAATGGCTGACTCATCATCCCAGGAAGTGTTCAGGAAATGACTGGATGTAGTATTTAGTACTATGGTTTAGTTGACATAGTGGTATTCAATTAAAGGTTGGACTTAGTGATCTTGGAAGTCTTTTTCAATCTTAACGATTCTGTGTTTCTATGGTTCTATTCTATATTTATGTATATCAAATGAACAGCACACCCAATTAATCTACCCATGCACCTAAATCTTGGCCTTTTGGATTATAGCTCTCAGGGAGTGAGGCTGTAGTCAGGCACAGTGTGCCATTCCAACTCAGGCAATTTAAGATGCTGAGATTCCATTTCCACCTACAAGGGCTTAACATTGACTCCCTTTCAGATGTTACCTTCCCCTCAGCTATTCTGGAACAACTGTCCGTATAATTATGCCATAAATCCAGTCCCATCAAAACAATACAGCTCAGGAAGCCCTACTAATAAAAGTGTGTGAGGTATTGTGATTACTTGGACAGAACTAGACTAGGTGCTACTTGTGCAGATTTTTTTGTAGATCTGAGGCCTGAGTAATCTTGGACAGGCAACAAGGAATTGTTTGCTCTAATTCAAATATAACCAGCAGAATTTTTGATGATGGCTTTACTTTTCTTTTTTTTTTTTTTTTCAAATTTTAAAACTGCAAATACAATACTTAATTCACAAGGCTTTTAAGGCTTAACTAGCATCAAAAAAATTAATTTCAAATATCTGTGAGTCAGACTAGCAAAAGCCTGCTCTTGCAGAAGCACAATAACCAACCCTAAGGCTTCAGGACAGTTATTCATATGTAGTTTGTGAGAACAACATCAACGTGTCAGGGCATTGCACAGCCTAAATGGGACATGGCAAGTCTGAAATGAAAGACATTTTAGCCATCATTACTGTTAAAAAACAATCCATAAGCTCAGAAACCTTGCCATTGTATAACTTGTAGCCTGACTCCTCAGGAAAGTCGGGCTCACACAATCGTACCTGTGACCAATATCTGTACTTATATAGAACTTTGTTTTCTCCCTTAACTTTGAGATATCATGACCAATATCAGTCAGGAGTAGAGATCTCTGAGGAAATTAAATATTTCATGAAAAGAGCTAGCCAGTCAAAGTAATGTTTTGCATCTATGACAGATACTCCTCAGTTCACCAAGCCTGAGAAATTATCATGGCCCTACCAAATTTACAGAACTAATCAGAAGAGCAATTAATTATCAAGAGATGAACTCAAGACGAGAACCAGAAGTACACGTCATCTGGCACCAGGTATTTCACACATCAGCAATGAGTTGCAAACCTTCCAGCTGTGCAAAAATATTCAATAGGATATGCAAGACCCCTTACCCCATTTCATCTTCTTCTTTTTGTTTTGATACCAGAAACACACTGGGTGTGAGATCCAAAGGGGCCTCCATAGTGGCACTTAGCTTAAGATCTTCTACATCATATTTTTGGTGTATTGTCCAGCCATGTAGCACATTGCACTTCTGTTCTGCTCTACAAACGTGTGGTATGTCACTCTTCTGCTCTGCTTTGCAAATTCACTGAAGCTTGTGATGAAGAAGAGGCACTGGGGACCTTATCTCCACTTCTCAGGGGAGTGATGGATGTAAACATATCAGTACGTCTGTACCAGTCTCCTCATGCAGGCTTCTTCATTTCACCAGGCTAGGATGACTTCTGAAAGCTGAAAGAATAGATGATGATTCAGAGGAGCAGCAACCTGCAATTGATCTGCAAGAGCTGAAGCAGCCAGCGGCATTGCTAGAAGTCAAGCCAAGACATGGAGAGACCTGTCTGGAGACCTGGAGTTTTTCCTCCAGAAAATTGTCCTTTGATTCTTTTTTTTCTTTTGTATAAATGAAATCTGCAAAGACACAAGCAATAGTACAGCTGTTTTCAGGTGAGACTACATCTCTAAATATTAGTTTTTAGGAGATGCAGGAAGAAAATTAAAATTATTTCTTTAAATCGTTTGCCTATTTTCACTACTTTGCAGAATTTATTAATGCAAAAATAACATTTATTTGCTTCTTTAGCAAGCAATTTTCTCCTCTGTTTCAGCAAACTATTATTTTTGTTTCAGTAACAATTATAATGGGTTTCTAAACTGTTGAGACATATGCTATTAGGTAGATGTCCAAATTAATCTGTAAACTTTCTTATCTCTCTTTTCCTTTCAAGCACAATGCTGTGTCATTTTTACACACCTTGATAGCGCAAAGTATTAACACAGGCTATTTTTATTAAGAAGTTGTGGAAAATCGTGTGGGATTTCTTTGGCAAAAATGCTTAGTCCAATTGTGGATGCCCTGATGGAAAGAGTTGGAAAATTGCATGAACGCTGACAAATGAAACTTGTCACAATGCCCAAGAATTGGCACTTGTTAACAGTGAAAGAACATGATGTCTATCACTTCATTCAACAACAAGGCTTAAAAATGAATAGATTAATCATTGCTCATTTTAACGGATTTTTAAGTATTTAATGAATTTGTCAGGACAGTGGGATACTCAGACTAGCATAGCCAATGATATTTTACACCCTGTATTAATGGAACTGTTATAAATGGTATTTAAAGGTGATTTTGGCTATAGACAATTATTGGCACAGTTGTTTTTGCTTTTCTAATTGATAATCTCACACAGCTTCTTGGTTTGGATGAATTAATCTGAGGGCTATACCTAGGTAGCAGGATGCCTCATGCTTCAGCATGCTGACTCCTGCACATTAAACACATGAAATCCTGCTCAGTAAGGAACAAACAGTAAAAAATCTAATTTGGTGTAAAAGGGGGTTTTTATCTGTTACACTTAATATCTTCCTCTGTACACCTCATGGAGCAGTCTGAAAGGATCACTGTGGAAAGGGCAATACATTTCAAAATGGCAAGAATACCTAAATTTAAGTCAGATCTATGCCCAAAATTGTCAAATTTAAATTTACTTTTCTTCTTTTCCATTAAGATTCTTGTTTTGTTTGATCTATGTATACATAGGGAAATGTAAGTAGCAACATATATAAAGTGTGTTTAGGAATTTTTTTGTGGAGGAGTTCTCTGTTGAGCTGCATTTATCAGCTGTTGGGAGGAAAGAGTTTAAAGGGGAAGAATGATGATGAGGATGGTAGATTCACTCAAGTGACCGTGCAGTTGGGAATGCCAAGGCCTGGAGAATAACAGTGTGGGAAACCCCCAACATTATGCCTATTGATGTTTATCCTCTGTTTTGAGAAATAGAATTTCTGTATAGAGATAGAGTAGGTGTTTTTAGAGACTTGGAGGCACTCTCCCGGACATGCTTGAGCTTCCTGTTTTGGGACAGAGAAGGTCAAAGCTCAGAGATCATAAAAAAAAAAACACAGGGAGATCACAGCACGGTGGAAAACTACAAAATCTGCTACTTAGTATTCATATACAAATTGCATTAGCACTTTCCCAAATGGCATATTATTATTTAGAATATGCTGCAGTCAGACATAACAACTGTAGGGAAAAGAGAGAGTCACTGACAGGTACATGAAGAAAAATATTTTTGGCAGACTTTATCAAGTCTGTGTTACAGCCTCATAGCAGCAGATGAGATCACAATGTGCTAATGTCTGCACAACCGACGATTTCCCATCTCACTTCCCTCCTCCCAGCACCTGACCTACTTTACATCACTTTACCCTGATGGGCTGCATAAAGCACTTGAAAGCCTTGAAACCGTGGAGATCTCGTAATGCTCCAGATACAAATCCTCAGTTATTACTGTCCATCATTTATGTGCTAGAAACATCCCAGTGGCCGTTCACAGGCATAAATTATCAATCTGTGTCAGGCAACTGTTTTAGTACCAGAAGTACTGTACTGCTAAGGGAGTTACAGCTGTCCTGAACTATTAGTTGCAGATAAGAGTTTCAGCAAACACTTTAAGAAACTCTCTCCTCCTCTCTGGTTAGTATTCTCTGGGCTACTACTGCCCTCTAATATAACATAAGAGATATTTTTATTGTAGAGAGAAAGGCTATAGAATTCCTCACATAAACTATCAGTATTTCTAAAAAAGAAATGTAGAAATAAACCACACTGTTCTTTAACAACTAATTTTAAAATATCAAAGAATTAATCTGGCCAAATGAATATTTACATAACTTTTCTCTCTTATTAGTACAGAATAAGTGCCTCAAAATAGAGATTTTAAATCAATAGAAAAAAATCGAGGATTGAGAAAAACTGGAAAATTATGTGTGCCTTTTAGGAAGCTGAGTGTGGCAGATGATATAAATACGTAATTATAAACAACTATTGTTACAAAAATGTTGTGAAATGGTTAAAATATTGCACACAGGATACATTCAGAAAAAAAACCAAATTAAAAACCCATCAAATGAATCGTTATTAGCTGCATTATGTTCTCTCCACTGCTTTACCCACAGGCATTGTACCGTTATTGCAGTTATTGTATATCACAAATTACAGACCGTCTCCAATATTTGCTACCATAGAATTATAGCCTCGGGGAGTGCCAAGTTTTCTGCCATCAGCATTCAGGACACTACCTTTGTGAGGATAACAAGAGAAATCAAAGCAGGCAATCATCAATGTGGAAAAACTGCAGAGAATTATAGCATATAATATTCTACTTCCAAGCTATTATAAAATCCAAGCCTATACTTACATGCTGTGCAGCCTCAGGTTCCTGAGAATGCAGAGCCTGCAGCAATGCAGCGCACCTGAGGGTGCACACACAGGTGCACCTGGGCTCACTTGGCATTCCAAAGCTGCATGGGCAAGGAAGACAATCATCAGTCTGGAGCTGGAAATCTTTACTTCAGATACCAACCAAATCATACTCTCTTTTTCTTTGTTGAGGTAGCTGAAATGTGGCCAACAACTTTTGAGAGTTTTTACGAGACTGGAGTGAGATGGGATTTTTGAGGGGCCTTGGAAAATCAGGACAGTAACTGGCTCTTCCTAAGTCTGGCTTTTCAGTGCTGTTGGTATGGAAAATACTTCCTGCATTTCTCTGCTTGTACTGAATTTTGTGGAAGAGAGTGAAGACCTCCTAAAAATGCAGCTTCAGGCCAATGGCTATGTAAAAGATGAAGTCCACAGTCCTATGTATGAATTTCTGAACACACGAATGAGCCCCAGTAGGAGAGAAAGGAAGGGAAGCTTTGGATATTAAACAGGAAACTACTTTGTCTTACCAGTTAAAAACCTGGGGAAGGCTGGAGAAAAAGGGCTATTTTGCCTAATGCTTTTATGCGTCAAAACTTATTATTTCATCCAGCAGAGGTCATTTAAGAGTGTATCTAGAGAGTGAAGCAGATTATTACTTTGATGCAGAGTGTGTTTTCCTATGAAGGAAAAGACCAGAAGTCCAGGAAGTAAGAATAGATTGAGGAGTAAGGTACTGTGCAGAGATAGGTACATAGCACTAGAAACCTGTTCCAGAGTTCAGATTAGCCTTTGGTTTTGTCCTTTACTGCTCTGTGTGTGGCAGATTTCATTAGAAAATTATATAGTTTCTATCCTTCAAGTCAATAAGCAAGTCTCTATTTTCTTGGTGTGTTCAGTCTAAAAATTGTTGCAAGAGACAGAGTGGATTTTTGCCTCCCACAGAAATGATGAGAATAATTTATTTCTAATTTTTGCTGCTACTGTCTCAGGCTATGCTATTAAGAAATAGCTATTCTGGATAGTGGAATGAAAACAAGAACTATTCCCTCCCTGATGGTAACGGTTGCTATTAAACCTAAAACCCCTGAGCAATGTAAAGGTCTAGGATGATAATGTAATGTGATCACTTTGTCTCTCTGAATGACTTTTATGTTTTCAAACAAGCCCTGATTTTTTTTTAATATCTGCCACATTACTATGCTTTGGACAACTGCATACCTTACTGTCCGAGCCTCTGACTTGTAATTTATGTCTCCTTACTACCTGTCGGTGGGAGTCAAGTGCCTTAAGTTAGGTACAGGTGTCTATTCATGAGTGACTAAGTGTTACACAGATTTATCTTGCCAGTCTACTCCTCCCTTTATTCCCAAAGCTCACTTAATGTTTAAATGCATCTGTAAAATCACAGTGCAAGGTTTTATATACTGCATATGGAGGGGACTTGACTTCTGAAGTGCAGATAGACAGGAGTACTGATCACCTGTAAGCTATAATTTAAAAGTCTTCAAAAGGAGCATAGTGATTGGGATTTCTGACATTTAAGGTTCACACTTGACAAAGAGGGTTTTAATATTAACAGGTAACTGCATCTTTATGAAATTTCTGATGTACAACAGTGTTTTGAGTAATTTGTCAGGCTTCATTAGGAATTATTATTTTGATGGAGTTTTGCCTCTTTCCTAAATTTTCACAAAAAGCCTGATGAACTCCTGTGATGCAAGTGAAAAGCTAAACCAACCATTTTATTTCCTACATTACAGCTAATTTGAAATTGTTAGGCTCAGATACTTATTTCATATGACACACAATTAATGTTTATTAACAAAATACTAGGAACAGAGAATGCACTTTGGCTTCTGAAGCCAATGGCAGCTTTTCCATAAATTCCTAAGCAGCACAATTTTTATTGCTACTCTTGTGAAAGTTGAATGCCCCCCTGAACATCATGACACAGTTTCACAGCATGTTACAGTACGGGGTGTTGGGCAGAGATCCACCTGCATGGCCCATTTGTTCCTGCAAGAACAACTTGACAGGAGGAAAGACTGAACTGTCTTTGATTGGCAAATTAATATGCTTGCCTCTAGGATATGGTGCCCCTGATTGAGATTACCTGGAATGCTGACAATTCCAACTCATTCCTTGAGCGAACTTCTTTTCAGATTTCAGTCTATGATTAGCAACTTCTGTGCTATGTTCCAACTCCTCCTTTCTGAAGGCAATTTTGGTGAATTTTGGAATCCCCTTGTTGAAAATCAAATTTGGTAAAATATTTTGTCTCTGGGAAGCAAAAGCTGAAGTAGCAATGCTCCAAAACTACATTACATCAAAGGAGTAAGGCACTCAAGCACAGTATTAAGCAAGGTGGAAAAACCTTTCTGAAGCAGAACAGAAAGGTTTTGAGATTTTTAAGCTCATATTTATGGAGTTTAATAATCTTATGGAGACTAAAAATCCATACATCATCAGCTATTTACTCTTCTACTACATTTTCCATGGGGAGGTAACCCTGGGCCCAAGGGGGCAGTAAACACTGCATTTGCAGTTTGTATAGGAATGCTTTGAACTTTTGTTCTTCAGTCCTAACAGTTAAAGTAGCAGGATACCATACTTGATCAGTGGAATCATGCAACAGGAATCCATAATGACTTTCTACTCCAGAACTGGAAATAAGACTAAGAATCACGGAAGCAAGTCTTCTACTTCTGGTGCTCATGCACTGAATAATGATGGTTGCAATCCAAAACTAACTACTTATTGTATAGTTCTTTTAACACCTTAATGTTGAAAAATGTATTGGTCCAGGAGAGTTTCTTCTCTTTTTAATTAAAAGAAAGCAAAAAACCCTTTTAGTATCTGTCTTTTTTTTTAAAGTCTTTGTGTTTGTTTTTTTTTATCCGAATCTTTCACTCTTTGAAACTTGACAGGTAGTAAAACAGGGCGACTTAATGTGAATTTCTTATGTATATGTAAAAAAAAAAATTGGCATTTCTGAAATGGGTTGGTATGCAATTAGAAACTATTTTTAACATTCTGTTGGACCTGGGCAACAATTTAGCAATAAACAAACATAGTAGCCAAATTTACTAAAGTCTTCTATTTTATCAACCATCTTTTAGAGAAAAAAAACGGACAAACCAAAACCTTTAATAAGAGTAATAGTTTATTAGAACCGGAAAAAATTTATTGTTACAAATAGGGCGTCTAAGAGAAAATTACATACTGACTTCTATAGCATTGCAGCACTCAGGTATAACAAAATTGATGAGTCCATATAATAAAATTTATGGAACTAAGGTGAATTCAATTTATTTGAATATTCTGTTATGTTTTTGTTTATTCCCATAGCAGATGTTTAATTTACAAACCAGGCAATTATTACAGCTCTTCCAAACAAATAAGAACAGATTAGTGAAATGTTCACATCAGTTTTTTATGTTTATCATCAGTTTTATGATGCATCATGAATATTCAGTGTTAAGAAAAAAACTCTCATTATGATACCTAGAATACCTTAAAATTATGGCTTTCATCTCCAAATGGTGTCTCATCCTGTTTGAAAACACTGCTAATGTGTATTACTATGAGCTGAGTTTAAATGCTAAGAGGGATTGCTCAAATATCTTCCTGATGCTTTCAAATAAATTAGCTTTTCATTCACAATACTCCAGCATGGATGTGGCCAACTATGGTATATATATTTTTTACATAAATAAAGGAATTTTTGTTTTTTATTTCAGAGAGAATTCTGGATGCCTATGTGTTTTGGTTTTTTTTTTAACAAGAAAAAGTAAACCTACCAAAAACCCTCAAACACCTCTTTCTCTCACAAAACAAATAACTACCTAGATATTTGCCTTGAATTTTCAGGTAAAATCAGTATTATCCAGCTGGCCTTTGGCTTACACCATGTTTCCTGGAATTTATCCCATGGCAGAAGGAAATCATTCTATCAGCAGAGATGCCTTGTTACATTCTGAAAGCACATTATAAATATACACTGGCTATAACTTAGCTGTTTGTGTTGTTTGGTTTTTGTTTTGTTTTGTTTAATTTTGGCTAAACTGACTGGGATGTCATAAATAAAAATCCGTCTATCGTGGAAGGTGTTTGTCACACATACATGTGTGTATGAGACATGTCTGAGAAAAAAAGTGTCCCCCTTCTCATTTTCTTTAAATGAATTGCAGTCTGCTGAGTTTTATCTTAGAGAAAAAGAAAATAAGCCTCAGTTTCTTCCCCAAATTCCTATAATACATAACTCATTTCAATTTGCCAAAATTGTCACTCTTTTCATTACATGACGAGCTAAGAGAAGGTTTTAGGGTCAGATAAATTTATTCAGATAAACTTTGTGGAATAGTCTCAGTAAGGACATGCTTTGTAGTGCAAGACAGATGAAGTGTAAAAGATTCCATTGGAAAACAAGCATTTATTGTTACAAGTGCTCATCATTGCAAAAAAAGTTATCTTTACCCACTTAACAACAACACTCTTTGTTGACAAAAACACTCTGGACAAAATCAAAATAAAATAATGCCTGCCACCTGTTCCTTACTTACAGTAAAAATTCAATTAGAAACTTTAGCTGTAAAACTACTTTCAGATAAACTTGTTATATAGCTTTTTTATATAGTTTATATATATAAACATTGTTATATAGCTTTCAGATCTGTAATATTACAGGAATCTTTGAATGTGAAAATTATAATTTTGGGTATTTTCTTATCTTCCAGGTTCTAAGAAGAAATTCTAATACCCTTGCCACTTCAAAAATACAAATAAAGTGGTGCTTTCTGCATCAGAAGCATTGGAGCAGGCTGCCCAAGCAAGTGGTTGATACCTCCCTGGAGGTATTTAAAAGACATGTAGATGTGGGACTTAGGGACATGGTTTTGTGGTGGTCTTGGCAGTGCTGGCTTAATGGTAGGACTTGAAGGTCTTAAAGTTCTTTTCCAACCTAAATGATTCTCTAAGTTTATGATTTATGCAATACACCTTGAGCATTACTGCACCTCACAGCCTTCGTATATTGTTCCTGGAACAAATACAGTTGGTTGAAATTATTTTCTTGTTTGAACTAAAACCTGAGGATTTCCAGGACAAAAAACTCCTGCCAGTTCACACTGAAACTCTTGTCCATCCTCTTCCAAAAGTTCTAACACTTATTGATTCCCAGTTTCACAGAGAATTTCATAGCAAAGGAGGTATCTTATTAAAAATATATCATGACGTTGAGCTGCAGATCTGGAACATCAGACCATGTTATGCAAAAAGCCATAATATCAAAAAGGAGGAACTGTGTTGATAAACTAGTGCACATAATTATTGGATTACCACTGGAACAAAGCAAACTACTCTAATGAGAAACAGTACATTGGCAATGTGATTTCAGTAAGTAGTACAGTACATTTACATCACAGAGCGTGCTTTTTGAGAGTAAGTACATATTATGCTGCATGGGAAAAATATGCAGGCATACTGGCAGATGTGAACATGTATAGATTTACATAAGAACACAGCACAAATAATGCCAAGTCACTGTCTGAGGATGAACTGGGAAGGATAAGCATTGAGCAGCAACTTTGTTCCACAACTCTCTGCTAATTATTCTAATACTACAACCACTCCCCTAGTTTCAACCTGTTTCCATGGTATCTGAACCTCTGAACACTATAAAAATGATCAATTACTTAGGATGTCTTAATAAAGAAAATGCAGAGGTTGCAAAGGTAAGCACTGCAGTCAAGAAATTAACAGCCAAGGTTGCTTGCACAGTTTTAACTCTTGCCCTTTATGAATATATATTATAGCCCTTTACCTGCAGATTGCTTCTTTGAGTATTTTACGTTCCTCCAAGTTGTATATTTTAGTCTTCTGATAATGGGCCATCCATTGAACAAACTATTTTTGTTTAGGTGTTTAAACTCTGACAGGAATGCATTATTTTAACATTTCAGCAGTTTTTTCTGGAACAAATACCATTAACAATGTAACTGTTAGCACTTTTCTTTCAGCTAGTTTGGTGTTTTTTCTATGATTTGCTCTCAGTTTTCTTACTCTTAAGACTTGATATATTTCCATTAAAGCACTGGCCTGGGTTATATTCACTTCTTTTTTTAACTATTTATTCACAAAACCTCTATTTAAAATGCAAGCAATGGATTTAGCCATGTGATTCTATCAATGTTATGGTCAGAGGTAATGCCACCTCTTTTTTCCTATGTGATAGCCATCTGCTTATACACCCAAGGAACCCATACCTTGCAGCCTGTCATTGCCAGGGAGTGAGATGTTACCCTCCTGCTGCAAAAACACTCTACAAAGAGTGATGTATCAGCAGAGAAAAGAGAAAGAAAGAGAAAACCCACAAAACCACATTCTGATCAGTGTAGCAGTTTTGTGTGTTCTCTTCAAAGGAAGGATTCTGATTTAATTTCATGTATATCAAGTTTTATCCCAGGTGACTTAAATTGGTGAAAGATTTTTTAATTGAATAGGTCAGCTGTATGGTTAATTCTTTGGGGAAAGACTGAAGTCTGTAAAATGCATAGGAAAAATATAATTTTCATTAAAAGAGCTTAATGAGCTGTGCAATCTCAAATCTTAAAATCTCTTTTATTTGTACCCTGGTTCCAGTTAGTCCCCTTCACAACCGGGGGGTTGACATTGCAGCAATAGCACTTGTTATTCTCTGGCTGCCATGCTCTGCAGGGCTCATCAGGGACAGGATGGACACACAAAGCCACTTTCTAGGTAGTGAGAGTCAGTGTAGTGCCTTAAAGTATGCAGAGCTGTAATGAATGTCATCAGCTCTTCCATAATCTCTATTTTTTCCTCAGGAGATTAGAAAAATGATCTCATTGCTGCAGTGCTCACTGGAAGAGGCTTGCTATGATATTGTTGCTGTGGCTAGTTTTATACTGGTTAATGTGTTAACTTTGCTTGGAGATCTAAATACGTGTCATGGTACTTAAAACCAGAACTGTTCAAATACTGACCAATGTAAAGGAATTTCATTACATGTTGCTCAAGAGATGCTGAAACTGAGACAGCTCTTTGAAAATGCAGAAATAATAAATGCTTAATTCTTAAGCAATGACACAGGCTCCCCCTTTCCCACAAAATGCACTTTGGAGAAGCTGTGTTTCATCTTTCCCATTAAAATATGTGAACAATCATAAGGCGACAGAGAAAAAAAGCAAACAGCCCTTTTTATGGCTCTGTCTAGTGAGCTCTCTGACAAGCTGACCCCGAGCAGCTGCCAGGTATCCAGCCTGGCTGCCACCCCATCCACCTGCTCTCTGCTCTGTACCGGGCTCCTGCTGGCTGCTTCACAAAGAAGCTTCCAGGTGTTTGCTGCCTGCTGGCCCGGCCACATGTTGGCTGCCAGTTACCAGGCTCCTGCTGCCCTGTTCACCTGCTGGCATCATGCTGCTTTCCTGATGCCCTGACTCCCCTGCTGAGTGGCAGTTGGTATTCTTTCACTGTCTTCACCTTTTTATACATTTCATTTCTAAATGCATGACTGCATTTGCACATATCTGTAACACACACACACACACACAGAGCACACTGGCATCTTCTCTGCCCCTCTGCCTGCTTTTTTCCTGCCCATGAATCTGCTTGAATAAGCTGGTGTGGAGCAGCAGGTTCCATTTAACATCCCAGCTGCACACTGACATTATCACTGGTGTCAGTTTGTAAGCACATCTACAGTAATTGTTGCTGAGACAGCAGCTTTTGCTGTGAGATTCAGCAAGGCCCATGATTTCTCTCCACACGGGAGCTTCAGAAGCAATGCTTACAGTCCTTGCAGTTCTTTGACTTCACGTAAAATCTAAAATGTACCTTTGGGATTTTTCCTCTCTTCAGAGTGGAGATTTCTCCTATTAACATAACTATTTAGAAAGGAAATTAAAGCAAACTAGAACAGATTTCACTAACAAATAGTCATTGCCTCTTTTTTTTTTGACAAAATGAAAAGCAAAATGAAACACATAAAATATAACTCACAATTTTCCACAATCAATCAAGTCCAATAACCTTTATCTTACTCTGAAGACGCTAAATCCTACTGTGAAAATAGGAATAGTCTTGCACTTCTACAGCTAGGAACACAGTTGTTTATGAAACAATAAAGTGAAAAGGAGCAAGATAGTGTTAATATAAGGTATAGAGTTTGAACACAAGTATTAACATTAGATTGACTGCCCTTCCTTTGCATGAAATCCATGTTCAATTCATCTTTGATGGAGCAATAACAAGTTACAGAGTCTTTAAGGATGCAATGGACAGGCCATATAGTTAACACGAAATGTACTGTAATACTTGTGTTTTGAATGATGTTATAACATCCAAAGGCAGATATTCTGTGGAAATCTATGGGATTCTTTGCAGGGTGAAATTCTACTGAACATGACAGAGTGAGTCCTGGGATTCAAATTCAAAAGCTAGATATAGATATTTAACACTAGGCTGCAGTATGTACAACATTGTAGGCTGCTTGCAAATATGATTGATTTCAGATACAAAGCTTAAGCTGCACATTGGGAGATTAGCATTTTGGCTAGCTGGCCACTCCTGTAATTCCTGATAAGAATTTAGCTTAATTAACCTAGGAGATTTCTAGTGCATCTACAGCCACAGGAATGGTTAGAAAAGTTTTAAAGGCCACCACGAGAATAAAAAATATTTGTAAATAGTAGACCAGACTTAAAGCTTTATTATATTTGTTGGTTGAGTTGGGGTTTTTGGGGGAGGGTGTTTATTAGTGGATTTTGGGCTTGTCTTTGACCAGTTGAGTGAGGAGGTTCACAGATAATAAATTTATTTGTCACCAAGTAGAGTTGCTCATAGGCTGCACCTTCCTGCCAAGCCTGGAGAAAAATACATCCACCTAGCCTTGTGGACTTTTGTCATATGGACGCAGACATCACAGCCTTGATCAGGCACTTAAGTTGTAAAGGTCAAGTTAATAATGAGTCAGTATATCAAGTACTTTTGCATAGAGAAATATCACCGTGTGCAAAGAGTCCTTGGAAGATTGTTTTCCACGCTGGATCAGAAAAAGAAGGACAAGTTTGCAAGGAGCATCACATCCATGTGCTGAGCCATGCAGTCAAATCTTGTCTGCTCTTCATCCTTGCAGCTGCAGTGACTTTATGGCTGTGGACTTAAGATATGCTTTTGTGGATGTAGATAGGGCCACTTAAGCCCTGTTAGCTTATGGGAAGCTCTGAGTTGGTGTCTGCACCTGACAGATTTGTTTACAGGTGTTTACCAGCCAAATGTCACCTAGAGCTCAGAAGCAGCTGCTTTAATCAGGTAGAGACAGATGACTGCTTTAATGACTAGGGCAACAGAAACTCAGGGAGGCTCGTAGAACCTTTTATTTTATTCTCCATTGTTTTATTCCACATCCAGAGAAGTCATTTAAAAGTACTGGTAAGAGAATGAAGCTAGTTTACCTTAGGTGTTGTGATGGAAATTAATGTTTTTTAAACATGATCTCTGAAAATTACTTTCCACAAGATATCTCTGACTAAGCATTTTGTGAAAGTTCATTTAACCTTTACAAATAAATATTAGATAGAATTTTGGCAAACTATAATAACACCTCTAACTAAATCTGCTATTTGTCTCATTAAAAATCCCAACAAAACAAAACCAGGAGATAAGAAACTTTCCTGAATAATTTACAAATCTTTAAACTACTATTATCGTGTAAAATGCAAACACCATTAATGCCTATGATGAAGCCCCAAATCCACACAAAACTGTGGTTTTTTCTTATGAATTTATAAATATATAAAGCTGGAACAAGGAATAATCATAGAATCATGGATGGATTTGGGCTGGAAGGGACCTTTAAATGTAATTTAGTCCAATACCCATGCAATAAACAGGAACATCTTCAAATAGAAGACGTGGCTCAGAGATCTGTCCAACCTGACCTTGAATGTTTCCAGGGTTGAGGCACCCAGCATCTCTCTGGGCAGCTTGTGGCACTGTTTTACCTCACTGTAAAAAATTTCCTCCTTACATCTAGTTTAAACGTGTCTTCTTTTGGTATGAAATCGTTACCCTTTGTCCTGCAAAAATAACCCCCAAACTTCTATTACTAGTATTACATATAAAAAGACCTCTTTTTCTGGATTTTTTTCTTCAGAATTCAGCCCTTTGTAATTTGAATCTAAAATTTGCATAAGCAATGGCTACTTGTATGTACTTGTCACTTCTCACTCATATTGACTGATAGTAAGGAAAGATTAAGGGTTGTTTAGAATGAATATCATTAATGACTACATCTTAATTTATGAACGCAAAATTGAAGGCAAAAACCTTAAACAGACCCTATGCAAAAGGACTTTAAATGTGCATATGGCATGTATATATATGCATATGGTAAAGACTAGGTAGCCTAATTTCACTTCTGTTAAAGCTGTCTATTGCACATATGGTGGTGGCTCAGTATACAACAGAAATGATTCAGTAGATCCTTAAATATTAATGAAAAATGTCTGTTATCATATCGTGCTGCAGTATGTCCCACTGGCTCCACAGGCACAGAGATATTAGATCTAGAATGAGCTGAGGAAAACCAAAACAATCTCTCCAGCTGCCCCAATCTCTAACTACTAAAATACCTACTTGCAATATGTCTTTCTATATTTTAAATTTCCCTAAGATAAGCAGGAAATTTCACTTCCTATTAACTGGCAATATAATTTGACATTTTCTTTCTGAAATGTGAAATAATAAAAAGTATTTTAAAAGAAAAATAGAGTTTCCTAATGATTCAGAATTCACATCTCTTTCAATGCTCATATTTTCTGCTCATCTCTGTCAACCTTACAATGATTTTAACCACCTTACTGAGACCTCTGCTAGTTTTCCATCTGTAAAGTCTTTAAATGTTGACTGACTCTCTGTGACTCCTTATCCTCTAGATTACCTCTATACCATTCCTCTCCCGGTGGGTTTTTCTTTCTAATGTATTGAAGCAAGTTGGTTCAGCAGAGTTCCTTATGGCAGATTTAGGTTTTCTACATAAGAAAAACCTTACTTTTCAGCACAGGATACTGGAGAGAGAGAAGAGTCTTTGGGAAAAGAGGCAAAGGGAGAAAACAGCATTCAATATCCTACCAGCAGCACTGCAGGAAGAAACTTATGTGTGTGAGTTTATGCTTAATACTCAGTGGATCTTAATCAAATGTTGTAGATATGTTGTGCTTGGCTTCTGGGCTTGTAATGAAAAGAGCTTTGTGCAGACAGAATTTAGATTAAAATCACCTTCTTTTTTTCCCTGATAATATTCAGAGTTGTCATTTCTGCAAAAAGGAAGCCTAAACTCAAATTTGTAACAGAAACACAAAAATATTGTATTTGATAAAGACTGTGATCTATTGAAATGTAACTTCAGAAAAAGGGAGCATTTTCTTTGCTTGTCACACACAGTGAAAGATGTGCTTTCCCTTGAATGCCCCTATTCTCTCACCCTCCTAGCCCTGGAGGCTCTGTTCTCCACTATCTGCAAATATGGAATGATGAGTGGAAGGTCAAAACTTGCATCATTGGGAATATAAAGAAAGCATCTTTTATCTGCAGGTTAACATTCAAACTGCCTGCATTGTTTTTTGGCATTTTAAAATGGGAACTTCATGGTATCCTGAGAGTTTCTTTAATGAATTTTTCTGGCACCGAGACCCTTCTATGCTTGAAGGCTTTTTTTTTTCTTGACTCCCAGGGTACAAAGACACTTGCAAGGTTACACCAGGCTGCAATAACATGATGTCACCAGCTCTTATTAAAGAACAAGTTTTATGCTGGTGGAGGAACAAATCAAGGCAATTCCTGAGGAGAGAAGTGTCAGCTCTTCCCAGACTTCCTCTCCATAACAGCTCCATCATATATCCTGGGCTACACCACTCCACTGCCCAGATGTCTCTGTGAAGTTCTAACCCTTGGGATGTTTACAGGCACCCAATTAATTTCTCTACCCAGGAAATAAATGATTAAGTAGCAGTGCTGCAAGTATGGAAATGCATCCCTTTACTGTGGGACAAGCCAACCTGGCACCAAGTTCTGCCTCATTATGATCTTCAGAGGCTAAAAATAACAAGTGCTAAGAACATGCTGCTTCCTGGAAATTGCTTTTTTTTTCAGAAATTGTAAGATGGAAGAAGGAGGAAATTAAAGTTTTATGTTGGAATTTTGATGGTTTGGTTGTCTTATTTACTTACATGTTCACAAGGATAAAGTTATAACACCTGTATTTACCTAATCTCTAAAAATAGCTATACTCACTATACCCTTAATTTCCCTTTACTGCTGTTACTGTTTACCTGTAAATGTATCTACTCTTCTGGTTGCTGTTGAAACATAAAGAACATAATTCATTCTACAGCTAAAAACCTTCTTAAGGCTTTTAGCTTAAACGTATCTAGCATTTCTATGTTTATTTGTTTTTGCACCACAGTTATCTGTTTGCTTAAATATCACTCCTCCAGTATTTACACTCCATTTAAAAACAGCAGTTATATCTCATTTAGGCCCCTTTCTAAGCTAGATAAACCAACACATTTTAATCTCCTCACAAGGCACAGTCTTCTTATCCACAGGACTCTGTAGCTGTTTACCTACTAGTTTTTACATCAAAGTTAATTTTTCTTGTTTCAAAATGCTTTCTGAATATGTCTATTCATAGAATCATGGAACAGCCCAAGTGCGAAGGGATCTCAAGAGTTCACTTTGTCCCATCTTTCATGGAAAGAGGAGCCAGATGAAGTCATCTAACACAGTGTCCAGCTGTATCTTGAAAGCTTCTAGTGGGTAGGGACACCACCATGTCCCTGAGTAGGTTGTTCAAGTGAATGATTATTCTTGCTGTAAAAAAGTTTCTTTCTTATATCTAAGTGAAATCTCTCCCAGTGGAACTTGTACCTTTTGCTTCTTGTCTTCTCCATGCGGCTCTTCGTGAAGAAAGAACCTCCATTCTCTTTGCAGCCATTTTTAAGTGTTGGAAAACTGTGATGAGCCCACTCCTCCCTACCAGGAACACGGAGAAATGACCCTCAGAGGTGAGGAGCTGCTGGCCTGGCCTCATCAATCTCCATTTGCATCCAAAGAAAAAGGGAAAAGAAAAAAAGATTTAGGAGCAAGATCAATATTGAAAGAGCTTGTCTTTTCTTCTTTTCCCCGTGCTCCTCTGAGGGTGGGACACTCAAAGCAGGTACTGGGAGTAAATCCTCCTGGCTACCTGGATGTAAATCAGGAGGGAGATGATGGATTTTTAAGAATCCAGGCTGAATTATACTCCTGTGTCTGGTCCCTGCAGGTTGGTGCATGGCCCTGGGGAGGGCCTGTGATGATCCTTATATTCTCCAGGGAGAAAAGACCTAACTCCTTTAGCTGATAGATTCAATTTACAAGATGACAATTAGAATGTGTTCAGCTACCTAGTTTTCAGCCTTCATGGCTAGCAAAACCCATCTATTACTTTATTATTTCTTTCATTATCTAGAGGAGGTTTTGCATCACAGTTCCTGACTGCAGAGAGGGACTATATCAAATGCAAAAAGAGAAGTGAAGTTTAAAGAAAATCTATACTTCTTATTTGCAACACTGAAAAGTTCTAAAAGATTCCTGAAATAGACCCTGAACCTAAACTATAAAGGCTTACAGAGCTACAAAGAATGTTCTCAGTTTTCCCCAAGAGGTTGCAAGAAATCAGTTTTTTGAGTATAAGGAGCATGTGCCTCACATACATGTGTGGAGAAGTAAAAAATGTTTAGATTGAGCTGCTTCTTAATGCTGATTTCCCTTGATCATAAAAAATACCACATTTTTTTCCATCTAAGCTTTCTATGTTAAGCTTTCAACCCAAAGATGTTATTTGAGTATGCAGTGATGTATCTACTGCTCTGATAGTTACTCTCAACATCTGGAATTTGGCCAGTACACAATTTCAATGAATTTATTTATATTTGCACTAATATACTGTCCAATATTTGCCAGCTTTACTTTGGCTATAAAGACACCATTACAGGATTTGGAGAACATACTCTCTAATATTAAATAGAAATAAAGAAACATTAACGTAACATTGAGTCTGAGTAATCAAGCATACACAAGCCAGGAAATTCAAAATATGATGGTATGCAGTGCTAACTCAATTTAAAGTGCCCACCCTGTAATATTATTGCATGCATTACTCAAATTCATACTTAAAGGTGAAAACACAGTAAACCACAATTCAAATAGGCTAAGGAGAGAGAGTAACTTTACTTCACAGTCTAGAAGAGATCGAAAAAGGCAGTGCTCAAATCCAAAGGGTTAAATTCAGACTAGGGGATGGATTTTAGAATCACTGAAGATATTATAGTTTATGACACTAGGATGTCTGGATCATGCTTAGGAAATTTCTGTCCAAGCTGTCAGAGAGCTCATATTTATAAAGCTACTATGTAAAATTTGAAAACAAAGAAAGTGTGGTATTTTAAATAACCTGAGCTTTCTCAAATAGCTTTGAGTCTAATATGCAAAGTGAAATGTAACCTTTAACATTCTAATACCACCTTTTATGCCTTAGAAGTAATTACCCAAGAATATTATCTTGTCATAGAAATAAGGTGATTTCAGTAAAGCCAAAACTTCAAGCATTACCATGTCAAAAATCAAACCAAAATTGTCTCTACTTAGAAATATCAAATATCTAAAACTTGCTTAACGGAGGTAGGGTTTCAGTTGCCTATACATAGGCAATTAATAGCAGTTTAGATACTCTGGGATATTTTTCTTCTGTCTCGGCTGATTCTTCACAGCAGCATTAGTCTTTCATATGTCTCAGGTCCTATCTGTCAGCACTTTGACATCTCTCTGATACCCTGGAGCATTTGAAGAGATTTCTTAACACTTGCACTGGATGAATCCTTTTCTGCTTGTAAAACTTAGGAAAATTCCTACAGTCAGCCTTAGTTCTTTCAAACACTCATATTTTAGTTAAAATCTTAGGATGAGATCCACATTCATTTTAGAAGTTGTCTAATGTGTATCTTAGGCCCTCAATTTCTCAGTCTGTAAAGAAGACAAGATGATTGAAAGAAGCTTGAACATTGTCATTACGACACAGCAGCATGCATAAAAAAAGCACTGATAGCTTCCTAAAAACTTTTGGGTCTGTGAAGATGTTAAAGCTAATGTAACCTTAGCCACTCTTCAAGCTAATTTAAGGCTTAATTCTATGTTCATACTTTCCTTATATGTCCCCTTTCCATGGACAAAACCAATAACAGGACTCTGGAGCTGAAAGGATGTGGAGAAAGGCCATGGTAGAGATAAATTCTCTGCCCTAGCAAATAGATTCAACCTGATTAATTTCAGGGAAATTGCTTCACTGATTTGAACTGTTATTCTGGAATGACACTGGTGTAGATGAGACCAGCATGTAATCCAGTATTTACTGTTTGTGCACATAGTGCAGCAAATGGGATGGTGATGTTACTGCTCTGCACGAAGACACCACAGAATATTAAGCTGAATATTAAGAATCATCCTCTAGCTTCATGATCTGCAGAATATTCAGATAACAGCAAACAATTTATTTTTTTTATATCAAACTGCTAGTCCCTGCTTTTACAGATGTCATATACCCTTCTCGTTCAAGAAAACATTATTTTCTCCTGTAAGGCAGCAGAATTTCTGTCTCAGGCTAAGCATGAAGAAACAACAAATGTTATAGCCCATACTATAATTTTATAAACTATCATGTTTTGGAAAACTGAGTTTAAGCTATAATCTATGATGAAGTTACTATTAGTCCAAGGAAAGACACAGTAATGGGTAACATCAGGAACCTTTGGGATTTCAGTATTCCTGGACTTCTAAAGTAATAGAGGTGTCCAAGAAACATCCACTGGAGGAAGTAACCAAGTAAATATAATTTTTCTCCCACCAAAGCAGTTTAGTTCGATGGGCTTAAGAAAGTCTGGAATGATGCTCACAATTCTAATTAATGTAACACAGGTTTAAATGTATCCTTAAAATAATTTATTAGAATAGTTTGTTTGGCTATGCTAGAAATACATTATTGTACTTTACAGAGCTGTTTTTACATTCATTATCATTTATAACAATATTTTATCACAAGGGGAATCCTTAGGCACTTGTGTGTCATTAGCAGTGTGGTAAGAGAAAGAGTAAAGCTATTTCAGGCTAGCCTAAAGAGTAGAATATCATAACTTCATTAAAACAATAAGATGTATTTATCAAAGACTGCATCTCTACTATAGGGATCTACTCATTTCCTGTTTCTCTCAGACTTTATACACACTTGCATTATCATCTCTTATATGTAGTCTCTTTCATGAAAATCAAACACAGATATTACATATTACTTACATTTGGCTGAAGCACCTCAAAAAAATTTCATTTTTAATTGAAATAAATCAGTGCTGTAACATAATGCAGCTGAAAAAACATTTCACTAAAACACTGGTAAAAGTTAGTTAATGGCTCATCAAGTTTTACTAAAACTTCACTCAGAAGGAATTGATACTGATTTGACTCTCTTTTTGCCACACTTTCCATGTCTGATGATATAAGTACTGACCTAAGGTACAGCTATGTTTAAAGCTCTTAACTCTTGACTTAGGGATATCTAATGTCACATATACCTTGAAACTTCATAACAATTTTGACATAGATGTGCCAAGCCCAAGCTGGTACTTCCCCTGGAAAAAACACAAAGCTCTGGTGACAAGAGAAGCTGTGTTCTGAAAGCTTTCTCCTATGAAGACATGTAAATTTACATTTGAAATTACTCATTCAGACATGATTCCTTTTTTTAAAAAGGGAAAGAAAGACAAGCTCTGAACAAAGGCCTGGCAACAGCAAAAAATATTTTCAATTTTTATTCCAATACAAAATCACATTCTTATACCTTCATGACTGACATGGAATCCAGTACTTGTCCTCTGGCCTTCTCCAATAACAATCACAACAAGCTAATGAAGCAAATTAGGAACACCAAAATTTCTTAGCCTGCAAGTCATATCTAGCCTTATCTCTCAAAGACAAGAGGTTATTATGTTCAATGAGTTTTACAGAACTGTGTGATTTTTAGATCAATGGACGCTTCTTGCTCTCTGAAGCAGCTCTGCAGGCTCTTTCTTTAACTCTCTAGCAGATCCACAACTTGAGCCAGTGTCTGACATTGCTATCATTGTTCACTGTATTTTGGTGAATTGTATTACCCAATATCTGTGAGGTAACAATAGGAAAAACATGCTAGGCATTCTCAGAAACATGACCAGTTTCAAAACTCTTTAGAGATTACCTTTGCTCTCTGATGTGTTGCCCCATGACCCAAGATATGAGCAAGAAGAAAAGTGATACATCCTGCATTTGTTACCATAGTAAAGTAGTTCCGCCTGCTCCAAGATCTCAGAACAAGCCAAGTAACATCAATAAAAAGACTGGATTATCAGTTAATTTTATTTGGGTATTAGGTGTTGATTTTAAGGAGTGCAGAATGTTTCACTACCTGTAATAGTGGCTAATAATTGATAACTGCTCATTTTTGCTGACCACCATACAATTCCCCATCATCGAAGAAGACTGCAGTTCAGGTCCCTCTTCAAGGGATGAAGCTGAATGAAAACAAATGGACCTTCTGATTTCAAGAAAGTTAGTAATTAATATCCAACCAGGATTAAAAATCTGCATAAAAGACTTTATTTTATGTGACTTAACTAATTTTTCTTTTTTCATGACAATAACATTGATCATAAATGATTAATTTGATATTAATGCAGACATCACATGTACTTCTGTCAGAACTCCTCTGTAATTCAGTGTTAGCTAAATGTACCATTAAAGAAAGTGTTACTCACGAAAAAGGTTGGGTTACTGAATTTGTGTTTACTCTATATTCTTCTTTTCCCATCATAGAATTTTTTTATCTGAAAATGAAAGGTTTAAAATTGTTAAAGAAGCATAAAATGCATCCATTAAAAAATTTAAAATTCCCTAAATTGGTCAGATTTTGAGCTTTCATAATCTAAATCTTGGAGGGTTAGCTAAAAGAGATTGTATTTGGAACAATCAAATCAGTAAAAGAAATGCATTAAGTTGCTGAAATACGTGATCAGCAACGAGTTTTGTGCCCCAAGTGTGCTTTCCAGCCAACTTCTTTCCTGAGTTCATAGACATATGCTTTTGTCTTCTTTCTCTAAAAGCATTAAGAAAAATCATGCATTTACTAAGACTAGATGCTTGGAATTGACAACACCATACTTAAGAGCTGAGTCAAATTACCATTATGTATGGATTACGATAACAATAATCTTTTCACGCAGTCAAGGCCAAAACTTTGTGTGATGTATCTCAGCATTTTTTCATTGCTTTCAGTGGTACTCTATTAATTTGCAAAACCTTCTCTGGTTGTGTTAGTGTTTCAAGTGTTAAAACTCATGTAAGTTGAACACTAATTTATACCTGCATAGACTCATATTCTATTAGCATTTATAAAGGGGATATATTCAATCCTACAAGAATTTGGGACATATCGGCTTTAAGGAGTTGACTATGCAGATAACAGAAAGGATATTTGAACAATATAATATTAAGCGAGTATTACATTCACCTGAATCACCCTTCAAGTGCATCTCTCTGCTCAGTGTTCATGTCTGGTTCAACAAATATTTGCATGAGGAAAAGATTTTTCTCAGTCCAATAGGCTAGGCCAACAGTCAGCAAACCTTTGGATTGTGGATCACTGGTTCTTCTGGGGTTCAGTTCTTTTTCCCTCTCCATTCAATTGTACTTATTGTATTTGTTGTTATTATAATTATTATCATTATTATTATTAACTTTATTTCAACCTTAAACTGCTCTTATCTCGACACACAGGTTATACTTTTTCCGGATTTTACTCCCCATCCCTTGTCACAGGGAGTAACAAGGCAGGAAAGGAGAAAAAAATCAAGTAAATAAAGAAATTTAGGATCTTCAAATGTTTATATTTAATGCATTTCTCTCTGATAATTCATGTGGTCATCTTTTGCAGAATGATTATTTTACCACATGCTTTCCATATGTGCAAAAATATTGCCCAGGCAGCAACATGCAAATATTTATGTCACTCTATGTGTAGATGGTACTTACCCCAGTGCTTTCACTCAGCAATTTTCCTGTGGGTTTCCAAAGACTAAGACATGATATCTCCTAAGAAAAATCTGTGTGAATAATGGCACCCTGAAAAACATCTACCTGAAAGAACAGTTCCCAGAAAAAGAAGCTGACATGAAAGCATCACAGTACCAAACACAAGGAAATGTACCTGCACAGAGTGACACTTAAAATGTAAATGCTGATGTAAACTACTTCAGCATTTTAAGTATTTGGTTTAAAATTATTGTTTGAAGAACCTTATTTATTTCAGGTTCCTTTTATAATCTGCAAATAAGAGAGAGAGGCTTGTTGACCTGATTTACTGTGAGGGAGGGCAGGACTTGGAACATTCAGTTTCAAATCATTCAGATATCAGGTGTGTGGGATACCTTCACTGAGCTTGGGCTGGGATGAACTTTCTCTGTTAGGTGCCTTTCTCTTGCATTTGACTACTGGTGAAATGCTGACTTCAGGTCAGATAAATTATGATTTTGTATCTAAATATTTCACACATTGATATAAACTTACATTTTCTAGCACCCTTAACTAGTTTTTTTTTTTAATTTGAAGGTGAATAATTCTGGGCTAATGGAAAGTACTTTCTACATCACAAATGCATACTGTTGAAAGAAATAACATTCTCCAGTTATCCAGTGAAAGAGAAAATAAAAAAGATCCTGAGCACTTATGCAAAATTTGTTTAAATTTTTCATTTAGTGTTGACATTCTGAGAGCTAGCTGTCTGGTCCATGCTGTCAGCTCTCCCCTATTTAATGAAGAGATGAAATTCTTCAGGGGGTGATTCATCCCACCTATCCAGGTTCCAGTATGGGTGAAGGTGATTCATTACTACAGTTCCTTCAGCTTGCAGCCTCATTATGGCAAAGCCACTTCAGAAACCCAACGGCAGACGCTGACCCAAAGAACTTGCCATGTTCACGTAGCCTCTACGCTACTCTGCATCTAAGAGGCAGAGATCTCAATACCTAAAACTGTTCATACAGGGAAAAATAAAACCTCTTTAAAATACAGTATAAATATGAACAAGTGGTCCACCCAAGAAACACTGGAAAACATTTCTAGAAAGCAAATAATCAGAAAAATGAGGAAATTGCAGAAGACATTGCTTTATAAATTCTTTCCATAACATTCTTTGAGGGTTTCTAAGTATCTCTGCTAATTTCTCTCAAAGGAAGAAGTTTTAATAGTATGAAATTCCAAACAGATTAAGAAAAAAGTTTAAACGTACAATCACTATTACTATTACTAAATTACTATTACTCTTACCATTCCACGTATTTGTGCAGGAAAGCCAAAAATGTATTAAAAGATTTACAAAACCAATTTCATTTCTGTATAGGGTGTTATATACATTCATATATAATGCTATATTAATGTATTAAATATTATTTTATATCAACATGGATTAAAAACAGTACAGGTAGTGAACTCATAAATAATTGTAGATGTTTACATACATGACTTGAAATTTTTCAAAACAAGATCATTGTAAAACATTTTAGATAAGTCTTATTTGAGTAACTGGTTTCTTAAATTCCTTAGCCTGTCCTAAAATCTGCACCATGAAGCTGAATACATGAGCTGGATTTCAAGGTGATTGAACAGTATACCTACATTTTGTCTTTATTATCTCTGAACCACACAGCTTCTTATTGTATTCCCCTTTGGATGAACAGTATTCAATACTAACATGACCATTTTAGATACTACCCCAAAATATATCCCTTACAGTATCATGGGAAGCTTCTATAAATAAGGAAAACTATGAAACTATTTATAAATGGTAAGTAAAATATGATGAAATCCAAATATCCCCAACAGCTGCACATCGCACACAGTTGAATGTTTGCTGCAAAACTACCTTAAAAGAACCTGAAATATTCACATTTGGTAAGAAATTACATAGAGCTCCATTGGTCAAAAGCCCTCCAGGGAAAGAAATGTTTCCCTATATTTGATGTCACTTTTTTGCAGCTGCCTTATCAATTTTCTTTAGATCTTAAATATTAATCAGATGATACAGTATTTAAAAGCCTGCCTGCATGTCTTCAGGCATCTTTATCATATAAGAAGACCAACTCTGAATACATATTCTAAAATATATTGAAGGAGCCTTAAAATTGAGATGAGTCTCTTTTTCTGATAATGTACCTGTAAGCATGATTAATATTAATACATTTTAAGAGTGCATATTGAATATGTTATATATTTCTTGAAGCAAAACTGTGCATTCAGTGCTGTTGGAATAGCCATGTATCTCACAAACAAGCATTCAGGCTACAGAAAGAGACACCATCTGCATGCCTTTCTAACTGATGTTGAGAAATTAATTCAGTGAACAAATAATATACTCAGGTCATTTGGGTTATTTTCCCAAGTCACAGGCTGTCCATGATTAACTTAAATATTTATTCAGGTTTATTATTTATCAAACTTTGCATTCGTATTTCAGTCCTTGCCAGATATTTGAATCATGCTCATTGTCTGCATTTGGGTACCAACAGCTGTAGGGCACTGTTTCAGCATTCTACTTGGTTCATCTAAACAAAAAACAACATAAGAGGTAACTTGAAAAGGTAGCTGAACCTTTAAGTATTTTGGAGAGGGATGGTGAAAATGGGAAAAAAAAATTAATCATTTATTGCCCTTTCAGTTCCTTCCTCTTGGTATTTCATTTTTTCCAGTCTGTTTACTTTTTTCCAATGCATACTGCTTGCATGAATATATTTCTTGAAATAAAAAGCCCCTAAAACTTAATTCATTTTATATAAAATTTAATATTTTAGATACACGCTAGTATTTTTTCTCACCGTCATAGAAAGAAAAATTTACCAATTTCCAGAATGCTTGAAAACAGAGACCGCAATCAGATTTCTTCCTGCTTTAATAGCTTTTCTGATAGGATGGAAACACAAGGAGGGGAAAAAATCTATTTCTTGGATCTTTCAGGCAGTAACATATCTAAAATAAATACTTTTAAAAGTCCATTGTTGAAATTGTTGCAAGAAAATACAGGAAACACATAATAAAGTAAAAAAGGACTTGCTGAATACTTTCAAGAAACTTGACTACTGTCTTTTAGCTCAGAAAATCGAATAGTGAATGTCAATTGTGCAGATGGAAAACAGTACAGTGTAGCAACATAGAATCATTAAGGTTAGAAAAGACCCCCAAGGTCATCAAGTTCAGCCTTTGCATATATATAGACCCAGAGTATCAGTTTTTATAAACAGCAAAACTCCATCTATGTCAATGGAGTTTATTAAATTTATACTGAATGGTAATCTTTCCTGAAATATATTTTAAATAAATTTCATTAGCAAAACCAGAAACAGAGAGAGTCAGAACACGTTCTTACAGAAGTTTTTTTAAGGAAACGCAGTGTGGCTGGAGAATACTCAACCAAGATAGGGCAAATAGACACTTGTAGACTGCAGCTTACCAGTGGTTTGCCCCAACTAAGTTGTAGATTAGTGGCTTTAATTCCTGCTGCACTTCAGTGTCTCTACATGTACTAGAAAATGGTTGTTTTTTTCTAAACCCTTTGCCTGGAAGTTGTTTGATGGCAAGGCAATGAAACCTTGCTAGTTACCAAATGCATTAAAGGCATTTTGGGCAGATGTAGGTATTTTCATTCCTTCATTATACAGTCAAATACTGTGCAATGAATAATAATTTATTTATAAGTGTCTGTATTGTGCAATATCAACTTGAACTGAGGCATTAAATATGTAGTTGGCCTTCAGTTTATGTAACCAGCTCCTTAAGACCCATATGAAGTGCAACAGTAGAATTTGATTTTGTCAGGAAAGCTATTTCTCAGGAAGAATCTGCTTACTAAAATCACATAAAAATATTAGGCTTGCCATTTTCTTGTGCAATTACCATGTCTTTTTTTTTTTACTATCACTATTTCACATCTTGCTTTTTGTATGAGTGCAGGAAGGCTGGCTCTAATATAATGGAGTAGCCATCAAACAAATGGCCTGTATTTCATTTTCAAACAGCATTGCTTCTTCCAAAAAGGGAGGAATCAAATTTCATTTCAAACTACATTACCAACTTTATTAGGGCAGAGATGATCACTCACCTGTGCAAAGCTCCAGGTTTACAACAGATGAAACAGGCCTAGATACAGGATTTTGAAGATTTATAGTTGTAGTCCTGTGGCCTGAGAGCTGTTTTCCTTTGAGACTGTCAAGAGTCTGAAGGGATGAGAAAATCAGATCAGAGGATTTGACCGATGAAACTCAAAATGAGAAATGTTTCAAATTAAATCTGAAAGCCTTCTGTTGATTTCTTTGACTTTTGTGAAGTCAAGAGAGGAAGCTTTACAGTGAAGGAGAAAAAAAAGATCAAAGAGGCCAGATATTCAGCAACAACAAAGCTGAAAGTAATACAGCATTTTCAAAGGGGTACAGTAGTTCTCTGTGTGTGAGTTAGTGGGAATTTCAGCTTCATTTATTTGCAGAAAACACACAAGAGTTGTCATGATTTTAGAGACACTAAGCAAGAAGTAGTCTTTAGCTTCCCATTCCTGTAGCCCAAGCTCGTGTTTTTGTTGCAGCTTCCCAAGGACAGTAACATCCCTTTCCCAACAGTTCCTTTTCCACAGCTCTCTTTTCCTTCTTCTGGAAGGAAAGAAGAGCATGGAGAGTAAAGTGGAGTAATACCCTGTAGTGCCTGAATTGAAACCAGAATCAGGAGTAATTCAACACATCTCAGAAAGTACAAGTTAGACCTATCAAAGACCAGCAACATATACACCTAAATAGTTCACAAAAATTTTCCTAATAAATTTATTTTAAATTCATACCTTATTTTGTTTATACTTCCTGAAGAGTCAGATGGTGAATTTATCTCTTAAATATTGCATAATATGTAATATTTTTACAAATCTCTGATCATTGATCTCTAATGTACTCAAATCGTTACATCCATAATGATTGTAAACTAGTCCTAGTTAATTTTTCTGCCTTTTAAAAAACTCAAGCACACAGTGGAGGACCAAATATATGCTGACAGGGAGAGCAATTAATTCAATTTCAAATAGGAAATAGTGGAAAAATCTCAAAATTCTTCATGTTGAAGCAAGAAATGTACCTTTAAGACAAGAAATTTAGAATTGGCACATATTTAGAAAGTGGATTATGAATATGAAAAAAATTAAGGTGACAGTTTATGATTTCTATCACTGTGTTTCCCCACTAAATTCAGTTAAAATATTACTGATCTCTTGTGGAACAGATTTTAAATAATATAATATATTATAGAATAGTTGTCTCAAAAGCAAGAACTGTATGTCTTTATGTGAGGTGTTCACCTAAGATTTTGAGCAGCAGAAGCAAAATTTGTAGCAAGGACTATGATTTTACAAGAGAAATTGTCACCAAAAAAACCCACAAACCACACTAGAAGATAAAACTGTGGAATAATAATGCATTAGCAGGAGCAAAACAACAGACATGCATCCATTAAAGCCATGTTGCTTAGAAATTTGATTTAATTCTCTACATTTGTAATATATAATATAGAGTTGATCAGAAGCTGAATTACTGTTCGTCTCTATGTCTGCATTATGCATGTTGTACCTTGTAGCAAACAATTGGATTACTGGCTTAAATTCTTTTCACTATTAACGATTTGTCTGGAGGTCGATCAAAAATTTGCACATCGTTCAAAAGCATCTGAAAACACGCAATGCAAATATTTCTCATGCTGGAAATCCTTTAGAATCTGTTTGTTTGGTTGGTTAGTTGGTTGGTTTTGGTTTTGTATACATAAATTCTTAGAACGCATATCTTACTTATGTAAGTAAGAATATGCTTACATTCCTTGGTAAAATTCAACTACCTATTAAGAATGCCCAGCAAGAAAAAGGGAAAGAAAGGCTCAAAGTGTAGAAAAAAAAGTGAGGAACCAGATCATGATTATTACCCAATATCAAATTTTAATGCTGTCTTTAAAGTGCTCTCCAAAATCATGAAATGAAATCTGTTTGAAACTGCAAGTTTCTTTGGAAGTCTGGCATTTCTTTTTCAACAAGTTCTAATTTTACATGTATTCATGTTTCTTAGTTATTCATGTGACTTGTGATGAACAAATACAGGAACCCACATTCATTCTTCCCCCTTGTCTGTCTTCCCCCAAAGATGTCTGTCACTTCAGCAGTACTTATTTCTTTTGTTATCAGAAGACGAAATTTGTTCAGTTGCTTCTGCAGCACAAATCTGGCTTTGTCACACTTACATAGAAGGAGGTTTTTTCAGATGTGAAACTAAAATGTTAATAAAATCAAAGTCGAATTGGAATGCCATTCAATAGAGGAAGACCAAAGAGCAGAAACAGAGAACATAACAAAGCATAAGCACTTCTGGAGGAAAACACCAAAAAAAGTCTTTCACAAAAGAAGCCACTAGGAAACAGAAATATTGCTGTCTCACTGACTGTGAGTGAATCTTTCACACCATCAGTAAATGTTGTAAGCAACACTAACTGTGGCTATATTCTTCAGCAATTCACTGTTTGATTTCGTAGTTGATTAATTTAACAGTGTAGTGTACTTACTCTTGGCTTCTTTTTCTATCTTTCACTTTCCTAATTTTAAATTATATTAGCGTTTACCTTTCATCCCAGGTCTGTTAAGCATCAGTCTCCTGTGAGACCTTATCAAAGCTGTTCAAGCAAATGAAATACTTTGTGGAAATGCACAATTTGAAGAGCACCCAGCTATAGCTGCCATATTTTTCATCTGTTACTCAATAAATGTCTAAAAATGCTTTAAGCAAGTTATTCTTCTTCTTCTTTTCAAATTATGTATATTTGGCATTGAGATGAGAAAGATTAGTTCATTTATCCTGAGGCTCTGGAAAATGATTTACAACATAGTACTAATCTACTTCTTCATTTTCTCTTCCATGCATGATTTCTTCAAGTCTTTGGAATTTTTTTTCCATTTTATGTTGACTGCTTGATAGGAATCACGTTTCTTCATGTAGCCATCTGCCTGCCTACAGTTTGAGTCCTCTGTTTCCTTTACCATGGCTTTGTCTTTACTCTGAAAGCCACTTGCCCAGACATGTCCAAACACATCAATATAATGCTGCAGAAGTAGCAACTCCAAGCAGTATGAAATTGCCTCACAAGAGATTGTAGTTTGGTTTTTTGCACTTACCACAATCTGTCGTATCATATTCAGCAAAATCTTTTTTTTTTTGTAGGGTTTTTTCCTCCACTCAGAATGCCAGGACAGCTAATAGATCAATATAAGTATAAATGGAATCTGGCATGGAAAATGTCTGTGCTGTACACATCAAGCCATTTACATGAGAAGGTTTTGACATACTTTTATTTTGTAGTATGAGGTTAATCACAAGTTATGTTGATTGATGCCTTATGGCAACAAATCTCCTCTAGGAAGCTTTTTAGAGTATAATGCAGAGTTTCAGAGATGCATGAAATAGTAGGATAATGAGGCAGAAGGAACTAATTTTTAGCTGGAATTGCTTCCAGCTAAGCATGCATTCTTTATACATATAAGCTCTGGAAGAGTAATTTAGAACAAAACAAAACAAAAGTGAGAAAAAAAAAACCACCAAAAAACAACATGCAACAACAACAAAAAAAAAACCCAACAAAAAACCAACAGCAAAAAAAAAAAAACCAGAGAAAAATATAATGTTAAAAAGGAAAATGTCAATGCATTCAAAAACCCCATTACTGTCCTAGTGTCTTGTCCACAGGCAATATAACAAGAGGAAAGAATCTAAGGAAATTAAATAGGCTGAACTTTCTCCCTGTACCCTAGTCCTAGAAAAGGCAGACTATGCAATCACACAAAACAGCATTATTTTCTGACACACAGAAATCCAGCAGTACTGTTTTCAGCGTTTTCTTTCCATTCACCTGCATGTAGAGATGCTTATTTAGGCCTTCTTTTCTGAATCTGATGCTGAGTTACTCCATGTGATATTCCCCAGCAGACTCGGGCAGTCTTTGAAATTTACAAATTCTCTTCATAATGGTGAAGAGAAGTTTCCTATTGAAAACCTTTGTTAATAGGAGGAGTTAGTAACAGTGGCACATATAGTTTTCCCAAGATTATTTTATAAGCACATATAAATTACCAAGACATGTTCATTTTTATAGCATTGGAGAACTATAACACAGGCAGAGAAAAGCCAGAGGAAGAGTGCTAATTTTAGCTATTGACATGTACTAGTTTTAAAACATAAACCAGAAGTGAAAATGAAGGGTGGAAAATAAATCAGGTCAGTAGCACAAAAATTAATTGCAGCTTAAAGAATATTGATACTTAGGAATCCTATGTCTTAGATGAGCTACATTCATTGCCATGAAGAGAGAAAGTAGTAAATTTAAACACTGAAAATGCACACTTGCCATTTCCCCTCCTGGCAGTTTTTCTATCTATTGATCTAGTGTTAGCTACTGGAAATATTTTTCTAGTCTGGTTTTGCTTTATTATCCTGTACTTAGTTCTACATACAGGATTTTGCTGTCTTAGAAACAGAGATCATACAATGCACATAAAGATTTCTAAATATAACTGTCATGTGCTCTTGGAAATATACAGATTTTTATACCTCTTAAAACTATGAATTTGATACCTAAGGGAAATTCAAATGTTTCCTTATATTTCCTGCCTAACAATGACATTATGTATAACGTTAAACTTAAGCAGCCTATATATAATTCGTGTTTTATCAATTTGCAGACATGTTGTAGAGTGATTTTGCATGTTGCACTTCAGAAGTTGCTCCTTTACTGTTTCCTGATTTTATTCTCTCCGTTGAATTCTACATTTTCATGATCAGATTTCTGACTTGTACCATTAAATTGTGTCAGGGCAAATATATAGAAAATTAAGTATTATACTTCAATCTTTTTTCTAGGAATGAAACCATGGTGACTCCTGTTCTTGATGGGTCGTCTAACTGGATGACAAGCAGCATTGTCCCGATTCCCTTTATTTACTATTTCAATGGTCTATTAGTGTGCATACCTCTGGTACAATGAAACAGTTCTAAGACGAAGGACAGAGGGCAGTGTCCTTCACTTGACCCTGTTGACCTTCACCCTGTCCCTTTTTGTACTTTCTTCCATCTGGGCTTTTAAAGGAAACTCTTGGCAGTTAGGAATTCCAGAGCCACAGACTCAGAGAGTAGTTGAGGTCCTTATGAGTATCACCTACTCTGAGTACCCCGGGGTACTCAAACAGGATCAGCTGCGGCAGGTTGCTCAGGGAGCTCTCCAACTAGATTTTTAACACCTCCAAGGATAAAAACTCCAAAACTACATTGGGCAGCCTGTTCCCAGGGAAGGGTCACCTTCCTTGACCTGCTGGCAGTGCTTCTAGGGCAGCTCAGAAGGCTGTTGGCTTTCTTTCCTAGAGCAGCACACTCAACAGCTTATATTTAACTTGCTGTCCAGCAGGATCCACAGGGCCTTTTTTGCAAGGCTGATTTTCAGTCTGCCTCTAGCCCATCTGATGTATGGAGCTATTCCTTCCTGGGAGCAGAACTTTGTCCTTCCCCTTGTTGAACTTCATGGGGTTCCTGCCAGCCCATTTCTTCAACCTGTGGAGGTTCCTGTGAATAGCAGCACAATCAAAGCAGTACTGCTTGCAGTATCAACCCCTGAGGTACAGAAATTATCCTTTTTTTTCCTGTGAGGGTATCAAGATACTGAAATGCATTGCTCAGATAGGTTGTGGTTGTTCCATCCCTGAAGATATTTAAAAGCCACCCGGATATTTGGTGTACCAACGACTCCTTCCAGATTTATATAATCTGAAATATTCTGAGAATGTCCTCTGTCCCATTATCCATGTCAATAATAAAGACAGTAAACAGTAGTGGCCCCAGTAGAGATTCCAGCTCATTCATCAAGCTAGTCAGCTCATTATAGGTGTCTATCAACAAGGTGGGTAAAGCATGATTTTCCCTTTGCTGACTACTCTCAGTCACCTTGTCCTTCCTGTGTTTGAAAGTGTTTTCTAGGATTATTTCCTCCAACTCCTGTGACCAAGGTGATGCTGAAAGGCTTTTAGTTTCTTGAATCTTCCTCTTGCTCTTCATGATGATAGGAGTGATATTTGCTTCTCTCAAGTCCTCAGGAATGTCTCCCATTCACAATGACCTTTTAAAGATAATTGAGATTTTCTTTGCAAATTACGTCTCAGCTTCCTCTGAATTCCTGGGTATATCCCATCAGGAAAGTAATCTAAAGTTCAAGCCTGCTGAAGAGACATTTGAATTATTTCCTTAGTGAATCAAACAACTGTGACACTAAATAGGTGTAACCTCTTTCATCTACCCTTGAAAAGCCTGGTTCATTTCCTCAATTCTTACTGGTTCAGGGCAGAGCAGTACCTAGACTTTGTACCCAAACTAGTAGCAGAAATATTACTAAGACATTCAGATTGGTTCAGGATGGTGCAGAGATATTTGAGATGCTGAGGAATGCATTTGTAGCTGGGTATGCCGCTGCAGTGCAAGCTGCAGGTTTAGCAGGAGTCAGAAATGGTAAGATCCCCAGGCAGGAGCACTGACTGCGTGACTGAGGCCAAGGGACCTGTGGCCTGTCCGGGTGACTGGGCACTCAGAGACACAGCAGGAGCTGATGATTTAGGTGGAAGACCCCATGTGCAGAGAGTGTAAGGGTGCAAAAGCCCAGGGATTCTTGTTCCGGGTCCCTTGGAGGCACCCAATCAAGTTGTTGTTTCAGGAAACCATGTGTGACTGCATGGAGCAGGGTGTGCAGGGAGTCCCGAGGGACTCCCGGAGCCGCCCTCTGAGAAGGGCATTTGGTCCCAGCTGTGACAATCTCAGATGGTGGGTGTCACCACTGCCAGAGTAGCTCCAGAATGGTCAGACAGGAAAGTTTGCTTGACACAGACTTATTAATTTCCTCAAGTATTGCGTGAGTTTCTCTAAACCACTTTTGGATGTGAAGTGCTAGTTTTGTGTGATATCACACCATGCATATTTCCCATATCCATTTGTATAGAGGCTCTGCTATTCCCCACTGCTTGGTGAGCAACTTAATTTAAAACAAAATCTAATTTCTTCAAACATAGAGAAACATAAATTCAGAATCCTGATGTTTTTAGACTCCTAACTCTAGAGACAAAAAAAAATTTATTCACATGGCTGAAATGGCAGGGACATTACAGATAACACTTATGAGCAGCAAACCCATGGTGAATATTACATTAACTTTCAGGTCTGTGCAAAAGAATAGGACACTGAGTCAAGTCAACTTTTAGCTTTAGTAGGTGAACAACTGTTACTGTATAACCTAAATATATGTGCCCTCAATCACACACATCTATAATCTGCATATCTGTTAACTACTTAAAAAATCTCATGCTCCATTCCTACATTGTTTTCCTTTGTTACTCATGCATACCAGGCCATTTAAATCCACAATTTTTAGTCACAATCCTCACTGGAGTTAGCTTAGACTTACTTGAAAGCATCTCATGATTTTTTAAGCTTTTAGAGGTTGTGTTATTTTCTATTTTCTATATTCCATTTTCTTCTGAAAAAATGTCATGGCTTAGGGAAAGCATCACAAATCTTTTCTGTTTTTGCATCACATTAGCATTTACTATACTAATAAGCTTATCCCAGACACCAAAACCTTTTCATTCTCTTGCATGTTATTTTTAAATGGAGTTAAGCAACTGAGACTTCGGAGTGTTACAGCTTTTAAACAGACTAGCTACTTATCAAGACCGGTCAGAAAAGTCTCACTTATAAATTATGGAACTCTTCAGTGTGTGGTTGGCTACTATTATTATAAAAATATCTAGATATCAGTAAATCAGCACAAGGACATTTTATTAAACTTTTTCTTGCATGAAAATTATTTTATGCAATTATCTTTAACCTTGTTTTTGTCTTTGTGCTAAATATTTAGCTTACCTTCTCAAGTTTAGGAGAACATTTGTTCCCATTCCCATTTTCAACATACTAAAATGCAGAGAAAAAATTTATCTTCTAAACAACTTTGAACTACTTTTTTTAATAAATATTTGTCTTTAAGGCTCAGATACTTAAAACGGAATGCCTAATGCTGATACTCCTGAACATATTGTTTCATTATTTAGTTTAAAGATTTTAATATTTTCTTGCAACATTTTTTGAAGATTTCACTAGTATTCAATGAAGTTTTTTTTTTCTTAGAAGAAATATAAAGATTACCTTAGAAACTAGAATGAATCTAAACTAAAGGACAAAAATTTTATGTGATATTATTGCATAGATTTATGAAAAGAAATGAGACGGACAAGGTATTGTTAGGTACACTTACAAAGACACTTCACAGCAAACAGTTTTAACAATATTTTTTTGTCCAAACACAACTATTTCAAATGGTCTTACAGTAAAATATTATCAAGGAAAGAATATCTGTAAAAGTCTTAACAATTATTTCGTTATTGGTGAAGGTAATCAACAGAATTAAAGAAACTGTTGACAGCTGAAATTTTACAAAGAAAGCAGTTTTAGGGTTTTAGGTTGAAAGTAAAAATATTGGCTGTTTTAACCGTGCACTTTCTGAAGGAACAAATATTCATTTGAAAGTTCGAAGATGATTTGTCACTCTTTCAGCTTTTTTCAAGTAGAAACATTGGGAACATTTTTTCTTGTCATATTAGAGTTATTTGGCTCCTTGTCTTATTTTATGATCCATGAAGAATAAAGAGAAATAAAAAATGAAAAGGCATAATAAAGGCTATCTCTTGTTTTCTAAAAAACCAGAGGATTCTGGGTATACATTCAGTGAAAGATCAGATTTTTTTTCTCCTTTCCAATAAAATCACTGATCATATTTATACATTAGTTAAGGAGGGGGTAACAGGTTGTCCACTATTTACTATTAAAACAGGTTTTCACATTTCAACATTCCCAATTGTCCTAGACACAGTTACAACTCTGATAAACCATTGCAAACAACCATGTGTGTAACAGAACTCTCTAATTATTTAATAAATAATAGAAATTATAATGAAATTAAGCCCTTTAAAGTAAGTGCAGCAATTGCTGATAAAACTGTGTTTTCCTGTAAGTTCACCATAAATAAAGGTATTTATGAGGTCCTCTATACAGTAAACACTGATGAGTCAACCTAAAGCACTAATACTGGTGGGCAATCAATCTCTTCTGTGGAAGAAATAAGTGGTTAACCAGAGAAGTCCAATTTCCTTTGTCTAAGAATACCTGCTTCTGAGTGAGACTATCTAAAGTCTGTCATGCTGGAGAATAATCTGGAATTGAATCTTGCCCTCCTGGTGTTGCACTTGTGCTGTCTCTGACAGTTCCCTTTGACAGGGGAGTACTAGGCCAGAAAGAGGCACTATTTATCCATGCTGCATCTTGATTTGGAGACAGTTCTTCTCTCCCTTCCTGCAAAGACTCTTCAGCGAGACCAGGCCTACCCAGGGACACTGAATAGCACATGCAGCACAGCCTTTTATGAGCTTCATTGGCATGCTGTACCCACACTGCTTTTTCTGAAAAAGCCAGTGTTGGAAAATCAACTAAGTGAGAAAAGCCATGGAAAACAGCTGTGGTTTGAAGTACTTGATCTTTGTCCAGATTGACCTCCAGTCTCTTCTGGGACTTTAGCCCAGACAAGGATTCAAACTGAAACTTGTGGATCTAGCGTGGAATATTTCCTTCTCCAGCAGAGATGAAAAATCAATGGCTACTGACTGGCTGGTTTTGAAAATTAGTTGCACAATGTATATTAGAAACAATGAGGAGAATGATTTTCTCTCTCTGACTAACTGTCCCCAATATAAGGAAACCAGAGAGAACAGTGCATTCAAATGCATTAACAAATTAGCAGAAGAATAAAATTATGTGGTTATTCTTAAAATTATAATTCCATAGTGCACCAACATGCAAACACATCCTTATGCTTCCATATTTCTGTTAGAGTCCAGGGCACAGAGAATATTTCTCTGACTGTTTTAGGAAGCCCTGATTCTCAGCAGAACACTGCTTTTAACCTCTGCCCCAGAGAAAAAAAATGCCAAGGCTTTGGGAGTTGGAGCATACAGGTGTGAACTAGATAGCAGTAGTAGTAATAGTTTGTCACAGGGTGAAGAACCTAGGGTTTTAGGATTTTAATATGAGAGTGAATAGGGGACAAGATGGAGGATTTTGGGTGTTGGCTCATCCCCTTCTTGCTCTTCTTCCACTCCATTTTCTGTAGTACTGGTGGCAAGAAGTCATTGGTTAGAGAAAGCAGTGGCATAGGTGCTCTGTGAGTAGATTAGTAGAAGTTATTGGTAGAAAAGTAAAAACAAACACGTGTTAGAAAGTAATTGGACTAATTAGCTTTAAAAGACCTTGGTTTTGGGTGTTTGCCCTCCATTTTTGCTCCATTTCGTTCCATTTTGTGCCTTGCTTTCTGATGTGCTAAGGCTAGTGTACTAGACTTCTGATAACAGAAAAATAAACAAAGACCAAAGACAGAGAAAACTCAGAGTCTTGCTCGTTCTTCATCCTTGCCAAGAACTCACGAGGGAACAGCCTCCAAAGGGGCCCAGGAGGAAGGACCCCAGCCGTGCCGGACGACCACCAAAAAAACCCACACAATTTCTAAGAATTTTTTTTTGTTTTTAAAGACATTATGTGCACTTGACATTAGCTGTTTATAGAAAATGTGCAACAATTTGAAATTAAGTCAGTGTGAATAAAATGAATGATGGTCTCATAAGACACATTTTTTTCTCCGCTGTAAGGAGTAATATTCACTACTAAACAGAAAAGATTTAGAGGGGGGAGGTGTTGATATTCCATGTATAAATTGAAGATTCATGTCTCCTTATCTGTCAGATTGCTGACAAATTCTATACATTTCTATCTTGAAAAAATAATTTTTATCAGGTAGTTTATGGTATCTTCTACCTGCCTCATTTGGGTCATAGGGCAGAAATTATGTTCTCTTTATAGCCTCCATCTCCAGACACATCAAAAGTGAAGAAAAGGTGGAAATAATTTCCTATGCTCAATAGATATCTAAATGTTCTTTGTCTTTTTGATGTAAATTCTAAAGCAGAAGTTTAAATCTTATATAGACAACATGAAATTTTCCCAGCCTAATTTAACCACTCCACTTGATAAAGTAAAATATTATTGCTTTACTATTGAATGTAGGTACCATAATGTTCCATGAAATGTAAGAGAAATCTGTTATCCCTTAGGGAATACACAGCAGCTTCATTTATTTTTCCATGATATATTAGCTTTCCAAAGATTTTTTTTTCTGCACATATTGGTTATCCATTTACAGGACCGAAACAATAGGCTGTCCCTAACAGCTGAAGAAAAGGAAAAGGTGAAATGACAGAGGAAAACGTAGGAAAAACAATTAACTTTCTTACTAGTGGGATTTGGGGAAAATATCGCATGTACAAAAAAGTTAATGAATATGGACTTAAATCATTAGAAATTATAGAAAAGTCAAGGGTAAATTTTATTTTCTCTAGTCAAAGAGATATTGCAGTATATTGGAGGGGGAGGGAGAAGGGAGATATAAAGAGAGGATAATGAGCTTATTCTGAATGTTTTTCTTCTCTTCAGAAGAGAAGACCTCTTCATTTCTCCTGAGAGAGACTAATCAGAGACTTAAAAAAATTAAAGTGATGGCTCATACATCTGTTTGTCATTTCTACTCTTCTCTGACCTTAAAACCATCTTAAAACCAAGATTACAATACTCATTGGTAAGAACGATCTTTTCTTTCTCTCTTTTGAATGAATTTTATCCTATGCTGTTAGTTTGCTGAGAATTATTAAGCACAGCTTTCCCCTCCTGAAAATAATAAATTATAGAGATGAATACTAGCAAATATCTACTTGTGATTTAAAGAGTCAAATTGGTATTTATATGTTGAAATATCAAGATGTGTATACATGGGTAGGAACTTTATATTTAAAGTAGTCTTTTGGAAAAGCATGAGAGAAATGGCAAAGCTGAAAAATGAGTTAATACTTGAGGCTCGTTGGCAGGTAAGGCTTAAGCACTTGACATTTATCTCCCACTGACTTTTTTTTAAAACTCATGCTAATTATCTTGGATATTTCTGAAAATGACACTTGGCCTTGAAGTCACTTTCAATTTCATTGAAATTTTTTTGAAAATTTTAGCTTACATCTCAAGCCTCATGCCCTCATTATCGCCTCAAATCATTACAATGTAGGTTAATGAGCTAGCTTTTCATATTATTTTTTTCTACATAAACCCATGGATGTCAGGATAAAATTAAAAAGAAAGGGTTCTTTTACCAGTAAGATACAGTGAATATGTTAAATAACAAGAACTTTGTAGGATTATGTAACTCTCTCATGTATTAACAACACTAAAATTGTCTTCCAAATGAGATAAATCTGCTGAAATTTTGTTGGAATCTGGTGTAAAACCAAAAATTCTATTTGACCATATGTATTTGTCCTCATCACCTTAGTGCCTGATCCACAAATGTATTGTAATTAGTGTCAGATATCTGTTATTTTGATTTTAAAGATGAACATGAAATTTTTATAACTCCTAATGTGTAAATGCGTTTAAAAAGACAAAGAAAGAAGAGGAAAGGCATGCTTCTCTCCTTATTTGGTATATTATGTGCATTTTTATGGCACTTCATTTCATTTGGTCCTTCTTTACAATTCTTAGATTTCCCCTTAAGTTTCATCCTTCCTGTACAGATCTGTAGATGTGATGACAACATAACATTAGCGGGGTCAACCGTTAATGTAGTTACTGATATTTACACTTCACATAAAGATCCTGAATGCAAGATTAAGTTGATCAGTCACCAGTGCAGCAACTTGGATAAATTCAGAAAACCTTATGCTGCTAATAGTTTGTGTTTACTTCATACATTAACCTATAGTTAGAGGTTGCTGTTTAGAAGGCGTTGACTACTACTAAATATTCAAGCTTTTTCTTCCACTTAAGCCGATAAAAGAGTTTAACCTTCCTTGCTGAGAAAGAACATTTTTTCTACTCTGAACCACAGCCAGAGCTGTAGCTGTTTCATAGGCTCATCCCACCTAGTTTACATTATTTATTAACTTTTTTTTTCACACAGGCTCCCCATCTAAACTGATCTGTGATGTTATTTTTCGGTCCATACAGAAGTAAGAGCTTTTTTGTTGGTGCTGTTTATCAAATGTCCAGATAGGTGTAACTCAGGTAGTCAGAGTTTACATTAATTAGAGCTAGCAAACACCTAAGTGTGAAAAGTTTTTCTGCTTCCTACAGCAGGCAGTGGACTCTAGGTATTGCTACTGAAAGTGTTAAAGAAGACATTTACAAGTGCACCTATATCTTGGAAAATTAATTCATTTGGGTCTCCAGCTGACTTTTCAAAGCTGAGGATGATTTCCTGTGCAGGTGAGGTTCTCTGCCAGAGGTGGCCCAGAACTTCCACTGTATGATAGACAGCAGCTGTCAGGCCCTGGCCCTTTATTGGTGACACATCCCAGCACAACACATCTCATGCTGTAAAACATCCTGTGTGAGGTCACTGCATGTACTGCACCACAGTGGGAGCTATGCAGTAATCTCTCTGTCTAGCAGATTGCATGTGAGATCAATAAAGCACAAGTAAAATAAATGTGTATCGTGGATCTTAAATGAACTTTGCTCCTGAAGGCGGTTCTGGGGAAACTGTCAGGAAAGCTGCATCCGTTCAGGATGGACTGCACAAATTTCAGCCCACACAAGAGGAGGTAAAGTATTTGTCTACCTTTCTCATCTGAGAGGGAGAGACTGATCAGCCTGAAAAGTGAATTCATTCTTCCCTCATAGAGTGAAACCTTTTATTGAAGCACTGGGGACAACAGAACTCATGCAAAGAGAGCAATTCTGAGCTATGTTGTGTGACAAAGTAAAGACTATCCAGGATTTCAGATAACAATACATTAGTAAAAAGAGAAAAAACTAACCATTTTGAAAGGAAAAACAATATATGCTTTAGTAGAAAATAAATTAATAAGAAGCGTTTAAAGTATAAACAAGCTATTACTTAGCTGATAAAAAAACCCAAGTTAGAATGCATATAATGACTAGCTTGGAAGCTGTGGTTTTTATGTACTCCTTAAAGGAAGAAAGAATATTAATTTTTTCACCATCTAGCCCTACTAAAATTTCTGGAGTGAAATTTAAATGGGGTTTGATAATAACAGTGTTTCTTCCTGGGTATCAAGTGAACTTTGAAACACAGAAAAACTTGCAGACTCAATGGACAATGTATTTGAATAAATTTCTCCCAGAGGCAAATGGAGCTTATAACACAGAGAAGAATCAGTAGCTTCCTATTGTAAGCTCCATTTTTTTGTGTGTGTTGTAGAATAGTGTAGTTATTAGAAACTCAATGTTAGAAAATATTGTCTCCATCCAAGTGGCACTTAATCTCTATTACCTGGAGGTTAAAAGTCAAAGAACAATCATCCATGTCAGTGATTCCTGGAGCAGATTGTTACTGAACCATGTAAGGTCGTTTAGTGGGGAAAATTAGCTCCCAGCAGCTTCACATGTCAGAGATGTTGTAGCAGTACGCTGCCCCAGCTCTTCTCCTTAGAAAATTATGATGATTCTATGGGCTTTTTCAGGAAAGGTCTCCTGTGGAAAGAAAAGAAAAGCTTACCTTCCACAGATATTTTTGTAAAAGGTGAGCATGAACAGAAAAAAAAATTGTGACTTTACCAGTCAGCTGTAGATGGAAAGTACACAAGTACAGCCAGTTGCCCTCAACTTTGCAAACAGATCAGTAATGCATACCTTGTGCTTCTGTGGCTAATTTACCTTGTAAGTCAATTCCACTCTATGCATAAAGAATGAAAACTTTCTTATGTGACTACCTGAAAGACAAGAAAAACCTGGGAAAGCTTCAGAAATGGGCCAGTGACCAAACACAGTTTGGAAGCTTCTGTGCTAATTTAATTGGAAAGTTGTCAGGAGCAATGTGGGCATATGGAATCAGTCTCTCTCTGGAAATGCTATAATCCATCAATGCAGTGAGTGTTCTGGCTGTGTTGTTTAGAACAAGTTAGCAGAAATAAGATAGGATGAAAAAGAACAAGATGCCCAAGTCCATGGGGTTGCCCTGGCCATGAGAGTAAGCTGGCCTAAATTTTTGTAGGGAAACTGACTGGAAGGAGCCAGAAAGGTTGAAGTGTGTCATGACTGACATGTGAGAAAAGGGGGAAAGACCCAGTGTGCATGCAAAACCTTTTACTAAACAAAAAAACCTCTTTTACTAAGTGGTTATTAGAACTATTATAAGAGACATGAGAACTGGTCTCTAATGAGCTTACATCTTGCCTTTCCCCATATCACACCTAAATAATATCAAGTGAAATAGTGTGAGAACACATTTCTTTCCTGCAGTTTCATTTTTTATTGGTGGTTTTTTTCATTCATTTATTTAAATGTTTTACAAAGGAAATGTCACTCTCCTTTCTTCACCCCTACTGGGTGAAGAGTGATAATTCCAGTTACTTGCCTTTGGTTAAAAAAAAATATTGAAGACGGCAAAGTAGGATTTTAAAACCATTAAAGTGTTTGGTTTGCGTTCTGTGATTTCCAGATCCATGTCCATAGTAAAAGAAACTGATGCAGTAGCAGAGCTCACACTCTCACTTTTCTGTTTTGATTTCTTCAAAGTGGAAGCATAATGGATAGTGTGGCCAACAAATGCACAGGACAGGGAAAGACTGGAACTATTTGCTGAGGGGGCCAATTTTAAAAATTTTTTAATCTACATATAGTTCTGGTGCAGAGAAAAGGGTGAAAAGTTCTTCTTTTTCTAATTCACAGTTTTCTAAATCACAGTTAGAAAAGTGATTTAATGGTAACATTTGAAGTATAGAATTTACCTTAAATGAAAGAAATATCCTTTGTATCATATATGTCACTAGTATTAAAATTACACAAGTAATCCATCTTAAACTTGCACAGTTTTTTGCAGTTGGAAACTTCATTGTCTTCTCATATGCACCCCCCCCAAAAAAAAAAAAAAAAAAAAGAGATTTTGAAGATTGATATTGGGGATTTCTGTTTCAATAGAAAGGTTGCTTCACTAGTTAATTACCTCACAAGTTAGAAAGCTGTGCTGAGTAGAAGCTTCAAGTCCAGATTCAAAATTCTGTGCTATTCAAAATTCTATTCTATTACAGTCCAAACTTTGAAATAGACCTGAAAACTTCTTATTTTTTCATGCTTTGCATTACTTTATTTTAAATCCATATTTCTTCACTTGACAGAAAACTTTCAGTGCTTCACCTGAGGTGCTGCCTTAACTGACCTTACCAGAATGTCAACCCCTATATCATTATATGCACTGCCACTTAGCCCCTAACCATGACATGTTCAAAGCAGTAACACAATACACAATGTTTTACCATATGTGGCATTGCAGCCTGGAAATTAAGCACTACAAAGAGAGGAAATACAGAAGGCAATGGCATGAAAAAGAAGGACCAGATGTTCAAAGGTAGATAAAGATGAAGATGGCATAATTTTAAACTCGTCTAAATCCTTTATTAATCTGATTATCTGAGAACTAAGAAATGTGAGAAATCAGATCACAATATTGTAGACATTTATTATATGTATGAGTTGTACAATATATTAATTCCAATAAGCATTCATATTTCAATGGATCACTATTTCACAGGAAGATTCATAACCGTAATCACCTTTGATTTTTGTCTCCTAAACCCATGGATTATATCGTCGTGGTCTACACACAGAAGAAAGGACTCTTGACAATAAATTCAGAAGGCTAAAATGATTTATTAAAATGACTCTATAATTCTAATATATTTCTATATCTGCTCAGCAGAGAGCATTCCATGCTCTTGCTGCTGCTTCGTCTAGGAAAATGTGTCCGAATCGTTTACAATATCAGAAAGATAAAGTAATTTCAGCTTCAGTCTCCTCATAGGTAGGAGGAGGCTAAGCAATTCTATGTCTTTGAAGAACAGACACAGATATTTTGTTTACAGAAAGCTTATACAGAGTAAAAGACAGCAAAAGGATGTTCTCCCATGGGAAAATGATCAGAAGGCTTACACACAGAGAAACTTATAATATGTTCATAGCAACAGATTATTTTATCTATACATTTACTCACAGAAATAAAAATGTCTTTGGACTGGGTTAGACTTTTTCCACACTCTCCTTCTTTTTTTTTTTTTTTCCCAAAGCTGGCTTCCAACAAACAGAAAAAATAGTTACAAAGCAAAGTACCTGATGTAGCTTTTACTAAAAAAAAATGAATGATCTTCCACATTCTCAACAGTTCTTCAAGGTGCAGCTAGAACACACCATTCCTACTATCAGAGCATCAGAGTAACTTTCTGTCACTGATTGTCATGTCACCTCAAAGATGTACTGTATGACAACTCTATAAAACATCACTTGCATTTTGTCTTGCCTTCCCATTCCCCTCCCCCCACACTTGTCAAGACACTTTTATTTCAAACACTCTTTCTCAGCTACTTCTTGAAGAAGCTGTCAGAATGCCTCATTCCCATCCACCCCTCTCCTGATAAACATTTTATCTTCTCTTTCCCTGCCCTTCCACCTTGTGCCTCTGGTTGTAATTGAAAAAGCAAAAGAGAACAAGCCTACCTTCAATTTCCGGTGTTGAATGTGCAGCTGCTTGACTGATGGCCTCATGAATTATTAATACAAAGACCTCATGTGCATATTCATGAAGTGTCTCTTTATTAATTCATAATGCAGCTGCTGCAAAGGCAAAGAGTGGAAGGCTCAGTCTCCTCCCACATAAAGACATAAGAAATGTCTCTTCCTCAGCTTCACTCTGATTCCTTTACTACCTCATCCTCAGTTGTGTATCAAGACCAGCAGTTTACGTTTTTGTTTTGTTCTGTTCTAGTGTCTTGTATGCCACTCTTGTGCCAGCCCACATCAAGAGGAATCAAAAGGGTTGGCATCAAATGCCCTAGTAATGTTTCTTATGAGAAATAAACCTTAATGGGAGTAATGAGATCTTACAGCTCTTGTCAATTATTTTCTGTTGCTCTCAGGTGCTCCAACACATGCTTCATTTAATTTTACAGTGAAGACTACATGCAGTGTGGTGGTGTTTGTCACTGGAGACTAAAAAGATGCAGAAATATCTCACAGGAGAGGATAAAAAATAATAAAGTCCTTAGTGACTTATGCAGCTATGTTTTCCAAAATGAGGACAGAAAACTCTAGAGACTTCAAGTAGACAGGTCCTCAATGAGATAATTTTCCATGAAAAATAATAAACAACAGTAAAAGCTCTGTAAAAATCTTGAGCATCACTGGGATGGACGAACATACAGGTTTTAATTCTGTGTGAGTAGTTCCAGTCTCACCTCCAAAATGGTGCTGGACTTTTCATGGTATGATCTGACCTCCAATAGAGTTTGTCTTGAGGTAACTGACAGTTGGAATGTTTACAAAAATGATCAGAAAACATTTTACATTGCTTAACCCCAAGTGTTGGAATCTAGCATTCTGAATGGTGGTAGGTGATGAAGACATAATTTACAAATAACTGAAAAAAGGAAGAAAATTCTTCAAAGTTTCATGTGTGTTCTGTCATCATAGAACCAGGAAACCCCTGACCATAGTGGTTCTCAAGTAAACCACTCAGACTGACAATGTCTGCTGTTTCACAGCTGAGGGCAGAGAATACCTGAGTGAAGGGAAGGCATTGCATGGGATGGATAGGGAGAAGGGGAGTTTAAAAAACCTGTCAAGGCTACAACTTGGGAATCTCTTCTCAGGGAGAAAAGGGTGTGAGGAATGAAATGAGAGTTCCTGAATACTTACAGGCCCAGAATCTGGTAACATTCTGTGCATTTAGATTATATACACACAGAGAAAGAGTTCCATTACAGTCTAGTTTAGATTCTGATTCCAATATTTTAAAGCCAGAAGGGACTATTAGATCATGTCTTCTGACCTTCTGTGTGACACAGATCATAAAATATTGTGCAGAGATTTTTGGACTGAGCCAGATAACCGGTGTGAAGTCATAAGTCACAGGTGCTTCATTGTCAAGTTTTTTTTTTCAATATTTGATCTTAAAAGCCAGGTGATTTGGCTTTAGATAAATAGAAAACCTTACCTCATTCTCTGTGTCATTATCTCTACTTGCTTCAGCAAAGGTAAGGAATATGATCATTTCAAGAAACGTAATTCAGTGGAGGGTTCTGTTTTGAATTATTTAGTGGAGCTTTTGTTTGCTGGTGCTAACACAACTGTTAACATGCAGTGGTATATTAAATAAGAAAGAGCCAAGATAGAGCTTGAAGCAGTAACAGATTCCTGACCAAATATTTAAGTGGAACGAAGAGCCATCACACTTACTGTGCATCATCTGCCACCACTTGCTGCTTTATCATCTCTTTCCCCACCCTCTGTGCCATCATCTACCCCACATATTCCAAGCCTTCTCCTGCTCCTGCACAGCAGCTGATGGATGCTGTTGCCCTCTCCTGGCTAGAAAATGTGCATTTCAGCTGTGCAATTGATATATGCTCTCAGCAGCTAAAGGAAAAACAGCCAGGAAGATCTTGGTCCAGGGCAAATTAATATCTGCTGTGGTTGAACCCTGGGCTTACAGGAGCCTTGTCATGGTCCAGAATACCAGCTAAAGGCTGAACAAGCTGAACTAGTAAAATTGGATAATACTGGAAACGAAGTTAAAACCGTCATTTACCTAGGGAAGAATGACCACACAAATTCATTTAAAGAAATGTCTGTTGGTGCTCCTGACACTGGGCGTATCTGTGTGGGAGAGAGTTTTGGCCAGGTGCAGTTCACCTGTACAGCCACTCCCCTGAATGTCCCCCGTTAGTCATCCCCACCAGGATACAGCCAACAGCAGAACTGCATTAGCTGCAAGTCCAAGCTTTTCCATTGCTCTGCTTCCTGTGGTGGGCCCCTCCTGATCTCTCTGCTGTGACAGCAGCTTTAAGGGTTTAACATCACAGTGCCTTTTGATCTCATTTCAGCAGCTGTGATTAAATAGACACACATCACTTGCTGTGCCACCATGAGAGCAACTCATGGTTCACCTTCACTGAATTAGTACCCGCTGAGCACTGCAAATATTTGAAATGTCAATCCATTTGATAATGTCAAAGAGGGCTGCAAATACCACAGAATGGCACCAAGGAAACATTCAACACACGCAGTGGCATATATAATATCTCTTTTCTTCAGGACAAAAATCATAGTTAAATAGAAACAGGAAACCATCTAAGAAGATGTTAAGGTCAACAGACCTGATAACCTGCAGTGGGATATGCTCCTGCAATATATCACCTTAAAATTTTAAGCAAACCTATTCCCTCTCAAAGAACTTAATTCTTCCACATTTATGTGTTCTAGCAAATTCTTTTCTGTTAGTAAAAATTGGGACATTAACTGTATAACAACCCATGAACTTGTACATGGGTTGTACAAGCTGATACAAGCTGTACCTGATATGAGGGTACAGAATCTACAACATGTAGATTCTGTACCCTCATATCAGGGGAAAAATTTGGTTGAGGTTCCACCTACAATTCACCACTTTCAAACTCTGTATAGGTACATGAGAGATTGCTTTATGTTATCAGTACATCTTTATTCTTTCCTACTAAGATATTAATAAAAGAAAATTTAAGAATAAAGGAAAAATAACAGCAGGTTTTACTGTTGATCACCAGTAAGTGCTTCAAAAACAAGCATATCAATTATTGTTCTTCCACCTGCTTTTCATTTGAAAGCAGGGAGGCAGGAGACTACCATTAAATGTAAGTAGGCTCTACAAAACCTTTGAGTTTTGCTCACCTCTGTTAATTTGTCCTTTGATCATATTATTAGACAACAATGTCAGATATTTCTCTGCATATGTGCCATTTGTCTCAAATCTTTGCTTTTTTATCCCCTAATCAGGAAAGTACTAAAATTCTGATTAATATCTCTGTTACATGGGCATTCATTAGTGAAATTTTTTTCTTTGCCCATATTCTTCAATCACTTTTGAAGTGACTCAGTTGCATAGCTAAAGGATCTATTACAAGAGGGTGGCTTCAGTGGAAGATCTCTCTCATCTGACTTCAGGACGCACTTTATCCTGATGCAAATGTTGAGTATTCTTAGATACTCTTCCCACAGGAAGAGAAGGTTCCTTCAGACATTTCCCAGATGAGAGAGGAGCAAGGTTCTTCCTTAGTGCCTGATTATCTCATTCCCTGTTCTTCTTTTCTTTTTTCTTTTCTTTTCTTTTCTTTTCTTTTCTTTTCTTTTCTTTTCTTTTCTTTTCTTTTCTCCTGGCTGATAATTAAAATGAGCACTTTGATCCACAACAATGTGTCCTTACTTTGAACACTATCAATGTTACATAATGTTATATATGTTTATTTATACTCATGGAATAAATAAAGCCAGAGTTCCCTTTGCATGGTGAGATCTACCAATTATTTTGGGTTTGTTTACTGAGTTTTTTGTTTGGTTTTGTGGTTTTTTTTCACATCAGTATTCTTTTTGAAGATATTTCAGTTCAGTGCATTACATATAAAAATTCCTATTCATCTCCTACTTAACACCCTCAACTCTTGCACTTGCAGGTTACAGCCCTTTTTCTAGTTTTTCCTCAGGATGCATGGGGAAAAGAATGCAGGGTTATGTGGACATTCTTAGATAAGTAAGAACGGGGATATGAGAGTGTGGAACCCAAACTAGTTTAAAGTTTAAGTGTTTAAAGATTTAACCATTGGAACAACGCTAAAGACCTCATACAGAGTCAGCAAAATTGCAAAAAACCACGGGATTATGCTTGTCCAAATGCCAGAAGTGTGAAGACTATGAAGCAAGACCTAAATTAGCACCAATGACCACTCCTGCACTGCTCTTTGCCCCTGACAGAAAAGCTCCCACTTCATTTGTGAGGCCCAAAAGGCCAATGGATGGGCAGGATGTCTATCTAATACAGAGAATCCCTTTTTCTCTCTCTGCCTGGCTGAATGCAGTGACTTAAGAGTCGGGGGCAGTGGTGACAAGTCCCTACCTGGTACAGCAGATGCATCTCCTGAGTGAATGCCCCATGTGTCCAGGTGGCATCACACTCTAAGTACAAGGCTCTGCAAGCCTAACCGAAGAGTGACAAGGGCAATGGTTCCTTTAACGTGGAGCTGAGGTTGAGTCAGCCTATGCCCTGTGTCTGGACTGGTGCCATAAAGGAAAAAAGATGGGTCACTGTCTCAGAAGACTCCCTTCCGAAGGGAGAGAAGCCCCAATATTCACAGTGGACCCACTTCTTTGGGGAGCATGTCTTCCTGGGGCCTGGGTTAATGATTTGACGAGAAAGTTTCCTGCCCTGGTACGATGCTCATGTTCTCATCCATTATTGATTTTTAGGCAGGCAATGACGAAGGTGCAACAAGAAGCTCAAGGTCAATCAAAAGAGAGCGCTGGGCCTTGGCCCGACCAGTTAAGGTATCAGTAGCATAATTAGTGCTCTTCTCTATCCTTCCAGTTGCAGGGAACAATGAGGAAAGAAACAGGAAGGTCCAGCAGATCAATACAGGTATCTGAGTCTGGTATCATCAGCAGAATTTTGGGATTTTTAATCATGAATTACTCGACATGACATCATCTGGTGATGACAGATGAGGTACACCTGTCTCAAAGGTTGAAAATTATCTTTATTCAGGAGTCAATAGGGCTCTTGGAGAGAAATCTAAACTGGATTTGAAGGGGAAAAGGGATAAAAACCAGGCTTCCTAAAGATCTGGAGGGTATCATGCCGATATTTGAGGGATTGTGTGCAAGCAAAATCCTTTGGTCTGCTGTCTCAGTGGAGGTGGGGGATTAAGATCTGTGCAACATTAAAGCCACGAGGGCTATTGATGTCTTAGAAACCATGGAAACTCCTGAGAATGGTCACATAGAAACTGGGGCTTCTCCCCCAAAAAGGGGGCAAGATCAATAGGCCAAGTGCATCTAAACTAATAGACTCAGGCAACAAATGGCACAGCTGATAAGTGAGCCAGCTAGGGATGCTGGTGAACAGAGAAGGACTGGTGGCTGATATGATGGCTGGAAGCCGTCTTGGACACAACAGTCACAAAAAGACAGAGTTCTCAATGCTTGTAGGAGTAAGAAAGAAGATGTTACAACCCACCCTGAAGGTGAGGGTAACTAAGGTTCTTGTTAATAGATCCTTTCTGGTGGACTAAAGTGGAATGACACTGAATGACTAGTGTTTATATATATCTATATCTGTGTCTATGTGTGTGTCTGTGTGTGTGTAGAGTTTATTTTAGAACAATTTTGTTGCCATTTTGATTATTATAATCTATAGTAATGTAACAGTAAAAATATAAAGATATCTCTTAAGAAAACATATAAGGAAAAGAAAAAGAAAAAAAGGATAAAAGTGGATAGTGGAAAGACATCACCGCCTGTCGATCTAGAGATAAGACTTGATTATGGCAATTTCAGAATTTAATCTGGCTACTTGTGTAAAAGACAATAAAAATTTCCTATAAATCCAGAAAAGAAGGGCTAAGGAGAATTTCTGTCCTTTATTTTATGTGGGAGGAAACATGGTAATAAAGAGGAAAAGGCTGAGGGACTTAATGCCTTCTTTTTCTTGGTCTTTAATAGTAATACCAGTTGTTCTCCAGGTATCCAGGCCTCTGAGATGAAAGACAGAGAGAGAGGGCCAAAAGAAGGTCCCAATAATCCAAGCAGACCTGCTACACCACCTAGACACATAAAAGTCTATGAAGTCAGATGGGACACCAAGAGTAGAAGGAAGTGGCAGAAGAGCTCACCGACTCACCGAGCCACTTACAATGATTTACATGATTAGTCCTTGCTTTCCAGCAAGGTTCCATTTGACTGGAAGTTAGGAAATGGAAACTACAGGAAAGGCTAGAAGGAGCAGCAAGAGAGCTCCTGTCATCCTGACCTTGGTGCCAGGGTAAAGGAGGCTTAGGGAAGAGCTTATCACTCTCTGCAGCTCCCTTAAAGAAGCTTGGAGTGGGTGAGTGTCGGTTTCTTCTCCGAAGTAACAGGTGACAAGAGGAAATGGCCTCGACCTGTGCCAGGGAAAGTTTAGATTGGCTATTATGAAAAAATTAATCACAGAAGCTTTTCTTCACAGAAAATGTTATCAATCATTGTAGCAAGCTCAGGGAAGCAGTGGAGTCACAATTCCTGGAAGTGCTCCAAAATGAGTGGATATGGCACTTAGAGGCATGGTTGAGTGGTGGACTTCGTGATGTTAAGTTAATGGTTGGACTCAATGATCTTAGAGGACTTTTCCAACCTAAAAGATTCTATGATTCTGTTCCCATGATTGAAAAGGAAGGCTTGAACAAGGACTCAGATGACCTTTATTTTTAATCAAGGGAAATAGATAAATAAACAACTCAGAGAGCAGCTGTGGCACATAAAGGCATAACATGGTTCTCAGCCATGAAAAATCTGTCTGGGCAGATCAAGGTACGAATATCCAGCAGAGCTCTCTAACAGCTAACATGAGTAAAAGTATCTAATAGATCCCAGTGAGTGTTGACTAGCCTGGCTCAAAGGCCCTCAGTGTAATGTAACTGAGTCCTCAGGACACAGCTGGCGAGATGTGGAAAGTTACAGCTGTCCATTCACTATAAATAGCATGAAATAATACAAGGTTATAGAGTTTAACTGTCACCACCTAGGTTTTTATTCTGATAAAAAAAATAGAAAAGATGATATAGTGAAGAAAAACACTTCAGCGAGAGGACAAGCAAATTTAGATTTATCAGTGAAGTCAATTATCAGTGCTCTGGGAGACAGTAGCTGAGAGGCACAAAAAGAATTTCTTATAAAATCTCTCTGCTGAACCTGACCTTGAAAATACTTCTCATCCATTTTGGGACAAAATCTAACAGGTGAGCATAAAGACCATTAGATTTATTTGCTACGCTGTGTCCTGAATTGGCCAGTCACACTGACATACTGAGTCTTATCTGAGGGACAGCAAGTAGGCAGTGAGCACTAGCTGATGTTTCAAATGTACTCAATTTTCTGGCAAGAAAATTTCAGGGGGGGACAATGCTGTACCAGATGCACCTCAGGACACAGCTGGCCATCCTGCTGACAGTGTTGGCTGCAAGGTGTCTCTGCCTATGACATGGAGTCATTTTATGCCTGCGTCAAACCACACTCAGATATCAAGGCTAATACCAACACCATCAGGGAAGTTTAGCTCCTGCCTATTTCCACTCCAGAAGCTGGTGACATTCTTTACGTGGGTGCAAGGGTTCTTGCAGACCCCTTAGGAAAAAACAACAGGTAGTGAGGTAGATAAACAGGATGTATACAGAGACAGAATGTCAGAGAAACTTCTTTTCTCTATGCTTCCTACAGCAGAGCCTCAGACTTCCAATTCCTGATTTTGGGAAGCAGCTGGTGTCAAATGGCTGCAGAGAGCAGGGTGGCAGTGAATTAACTTTCCAAAGAGACAGTGATGTCATGTAGGGTGTTTTCCTGAGTGCTGTAAGCTTTCTTGGCAGTTGGGCACTACTGCCGGCCCCAGAGCCTTGCACACCCTCATCCTGCAAGCAGAAGAATCTTCAAAAAGCTGGAGAGGGCCATTTTGGCAAGGCAAGTAGTAATAGAACAAGAGGAAATGGCTTTATACTGTAAGAGTGTGGGTTGAGAACAGATATTAGGAAGAAATTCTTTACCGTGAATGTGGTAAGGCACTGCCACAGATTACCCAGAGCATCTGTGGTGTCCCATCCTTCACAGTGTTCAATACGAGGCTTGATGAGGCTTTGAGCACACTGGCCCAAGGTGTCCCTGCCCAGGCCAGTAGGCTTGGAATTAAAAGACTCTTAAGTCCCTTCCAACCCAAACCATTCTATGGTGCTATGATTCTCTGTTGCTTTGTCCCCTGTCATTCCCTTCCCCCTGCTCCCCTGCTTCCCCATCCTGAGAGGTGGGATGAACAGGATCCAAAGAAGGCTGCAGTTACCACCCACTGACTAATACCCAGCAATCAGTCAGCTCTGAGTAACTCCCACAGTTTATATACTGAGCATGACACTCCATGGTATGGCATACCCCTTTGGACAGGCCAGGTCAACTTTGCTCCCTCCCAGCTTTTGGTGTATCTCCTGACTTGCAGCGCATAAGATACTGAAAATCCTTAATTTAGAGTACACAGTACTCAGTAACAGCCAAAGCATCAGTGTACTGTCAAAATTATTCTCCTAGAAAATCCTAGAATCCTAGAAACACAGCACTGTACCAGCTACTTAAGAAAAATATGAACTCTAGCCCAGCTGAAAGCAGGTGCAACCAAGACTCTTCCTCTCCTCACTGGTCCCACGTGTATTTTTTCCATCTAATAGAGCAAATATAGAAAGAAAATTAAAAGGAAAATCTGTGTGCCTTTCTAATAGGTTATACAAGGAAAAATTTCCTCTGCTCTTCATTTCAGACCACTCTTTGAAGTTATTCCATACCACCTCAAAATGTTTTACCTATGTTACAACGAAAGAAAGGAATAAAGACCTTAACTGTATATTTGAGCTTGATCTTATAAAGGAGTAGGGTCAATGCCCTCAATTTAAATGAATTACACCTGTGCCCAAGAGTGAGCAGCAGGAAAGAACGGAGATGGTTAAAGCTGTATAAACCTGTGGGCTTGGCAGCTTTACTGCTTAGCCAAAGCTTTTAGCTGGAATGTAATGAGCCAAAAAAAAAAAATTCTGCCATTTATTTTACTCATAAAAAGAGAGGTATATATGGCATCCAGATAAACAGTTAAGCATGTAACACTTCCATTAGTTACGATCATCTAATTCCATCAACTTTAGTAAAAAAGTTCTGTACAGAAACATATGTAGATCCTTGCTACATATTTTGCAAACATTCATTACACCGTGGTAGCAAAATTAATTTTTGTACAAAACACAAGGAGGCATAGAAAGAAGATTTTGATCTGCTAAGGTGGTGTGTCAAAATGCTGAGCTCAGAGATTTCTGTCACCGTATGGCAGACCTGTGTCTCATGGCTCCATTAGCTCTCTTACGAGACCTTTAAAGAAAAGAATAGACAAAAGAGGCGAAATGAGTATAAAATCTAAAGAAAAAAAATCACAAACTGGTAATGGATGAACAATGTCTTTTGAGATTTCTTGCAGCATTCTGTAGCATTTGTTCTGGATTTCCAGTGCAGAGTTAAAGTTTTGAATGGGTGCTAACCAAAATTTCTACTCCAGAAATTTGATAATCTTTTCTGTTTAACCCTTCTGTACACAAACAATTCTGTGCAGCTGTATCTATTACATAACTGAGACTATTTCTTGTTGCACTATGTTTAGTAGGGCAGTCATTATTAGACAGGGTTAGTTTAAGTCAATAGCTTTAATAAAAGACAATTTTTTTCCCTAGGGTAGGAAAGTAGTCTGTTCAATAACTTATGCAGCTCTTTTACTGAGAGATAATAAAAAATGTGACCCATATCAGGGGTTAAACAATTATTCTCCATCTATTCCAACAAATTAGTAAGATGGATGTTTGCCAATATGACTTTTACAGCATGAGGAAGTAGGAAGTATACATAGTAAAGTAGGTCAGGAATTATTGTTCAAAAATCTTAAAAGCAGTAAGTTGATAAGGACTCCACAACATACTTCCAGCCAGGATGAAGTACCATAAAAAATTTGGACAAACTTCCACTGATTTTATAAAGTCTGGTCTGCAAAGACTGAAAATAGCCAGGATAAAGATATTACCTAATAAAGGGATCAGCAATTTTTTCTTTTTTTTTTCTAAGTTGCAATTTGCTGAGGATTGTACAAAGGTTTCTAAAGATTTTAAAATGATTAATTAATGAATATATACATCTGGTCTGCATTCTTAATAAAGAAAATGAAATACTTTATTGAATCTATGAACTCAACTTGAAAGTGATAGTAAAACCTTGAGTTCTCAGACATTAGAATGAGACTACTCATACCCAAGCGTAGCAAAGGTTTGGAGCCAAATAGAAGAAAACTATTGTATTATCAACCTACTCCATAGAAATATCCTCCCAATTAAATTAAAAAAACAAGCTGGCAAAGGTCATGAAGTCTGGCACTAGAATGTTCAGATCAGTAATACAATGAAGTATTTGTAATGTGAGGCTGTAACCAGTGACTCAAACAAGTCACCGAGGCAGGAGGTTAACTCTCAGGCTTGTGGGAGCAATCTGTCCCACCTGTCTTAGACACTTGTTTCAGAATGGGATCAATCACCTTCTGGACCAGGGTAAGACCAGGGAATTTAGAGCCCAGAGAAGCCAGGCTGGAGCTTACATGACTAATTTAGATTACATGCACAATTTTTTAGTAGCCATAGTTATATGATGTAGACCAAACTTATCACGAGACAGGCACCTAAAAATATAGTATAACTCAAACAAAACCATTTTGATATGCAGAATTGAGGATAGAATGCACTATGCCATCTGTTAACAGGAAAGTCAGTTTGGATAAAATGATGATAACCCCTTTCTTATTTCAAGAGCTCTGTTGGGATGGTAAATCAGCCGTGTATTTCATACATAATACTGCTTAGTATGCTTCCACTAGCAAAAAGGGAATGAGATACTGACACAGATCAGATAAAAAATGGGTAGCAGTATACTCAGACTCCTAAAATATGACAGTTATAAGAGATTCTATCTTCAGTTTTGATAAGGATCATTTAAAATTGAAAAGCTTTAGAGAGGACATAAGTTGTTCTGACCAGTCAAAATTTTTAAGTGGGTGGTACAATATATGAAGGAAATAATTTGGGCATGTATATCTTTCAGGACTGAAATCTAAAAAGAAAACGTTAAAAATAAATACAATCTGAGAGTAGTTTTAGATTTAGAACCAGCTTTAGATTTAATTAGATATTATATCAGCAAAATCATTTGAGAAAAAAGGGATCTTAACATGGAAGTGGTGGTAAGGTAGCTATCTGCCAAAGACAGGGAGAACAAATCAGCTGAAATTTAGGTGCATTGCACATTGGGCATGAACATATTCATGAGCCTGTTTGTGGATGGAGTGGTTACTTATGTCCTACAGTATTCCTATTGATGATTTTGCTATCTCATATAATTATGAACATACTTCCAAAGTTCATTTTGTGAAGATGTAGACTGAGATAATAAAAAAATTATTTGCTCAGAAATATTTTTCCCCTACTGGTAGCTGGATCATTCCATCCTTTAATGATTGTCTGTATGAATTTATTTTCATGCATGATGGTTTTTATTTCCACATACATAATTTCAGTAATAGTATTGAGTACACTGGATAAAATATAGCAATATTCTTCAAGAAACTGAGGATTTTGATGGATCTGCTGCAGGGAGTATTTTTGTGGTCATTGTGGAGGTCTTTGGCAAGCTTAAATTATGACTTGAGGCACAACCTGGATTCATTCAGTGCACATCAGACTCTGGAGATGTTGTTTGAAAAGACAAATTTAGTGACAAGGCTGTTGGGAGTATTAATTTTCCAGTGCAGGTTCTGGTGTGTGTCTCAGGTAGGCAGAAGTGTGAGAACTATTTAAAATCTCTCCAAGATGGCGAGATATATTAAAAAAATTGGCATGGTTTTGTGCCTGTTATCTAGAGGTAATTTTCATTATTGAAAGTAAAGTTGTTGGTAGAAGAGAATGAATGATATCCCTGAGCGTATGCTATAAATATTAGTCTTGCTATCTGAAGTACCTAGGGCAGGATATGTTGTAGAAAGCTATGAGATATTAGAGGAGAGGATGGCATGAAGGTGTTTTGCAACTGATGGAAGAAACCAGCCGCATCTTCGGGAGGCAGTTAACCTTGGAGGCTGGGAGATTACAAGTTTGAGAGTGGTTTTCATGAATGGTGTTTTGGAAAAGTTCAGCTAAATATTATCAGCTTGCAGACATCTTTCTTTAGTGATCGTATTAAAACCTCCTGCAAGGGATTTGGCTTTATGATTTTTCTTGGAACTGAGCCATGTGTCCAAACTGAGGCTATAATGATAAGTTTGAGTTCTAAAATGAAAAAAGCAGTATCTACCTTGACACATTGCCAGATTGCCTCTCACACCGCTGCTGTGTGAGTGCAGGTTTGTTTTTTATTGTGTTTTCCTCACTTGATTTATCAAATAATTTTCTCTGTAGTAACCATTTCATATTCTTAAACTCATATGCTTTGTAAATTCCTAACACTTTTTGCTAATGGTACAGTAGCAAAGTTATAATCTCTGTAAAATTTTCTTTGCTTAATCTATTTTTAAAACTCAATAGAGCAAGCACTTGGCTTTATTAATCCTTTAGAAATATAATCCCAAATATCTAAATTAGTTAAATATTGGAAATACAAATGAACAGAAATACTCTAACATAAAATTTATTCCATACCTGCTAATATTTGAGAGTGTTGATAGAAAGTTGTATATATTTATTTATGAGCTCTGGACAAAGTAATATGACAAGAAAAAAAACTGTATGGCATTTGGGGAGAACATTTATGTTTTGAACAGCAACAGCATCACTCTGTTGTGTGCCGTTGACCAGCCATTAATTTCTACATCTTGTTCATAAAGAGAACAAAACTCACTAATTTCTCAGTATAGTATGCTAAGAACGATTTACTTCTTCAATCTTGATGTAATAATGGTGGCCATGAATCATGGTGTCTGCTTGCCTGTAGTTTACATGTTTATCTACATATTTGTGCTCAACCTGAAAATCTAGCCATGACTAAGTCTTATCCATATTTTCTTATTTCTGGGCCAGCAACTAAATTGGCACTTAACAACCACAGTTTATTTTAAATTGGACTTATTTATTCGTAAAATGAATCATTGAAGAAAATCAAGATTCTGTATATCTTTTTTTTTTTTTTTTAATTATACAGTCCGGTTCAAGCTGCCATTGACTTCAATGGGCCTTGGATTGTGAAATTTCTGTGTTGAACACCTTTCTCGCATGCAAACATTTAAAAGCTCCTTCTGAGTAAGAGTTTTCATTATGTATTACCTTGTATGAACACCTTGATAAGCATTATCTCAGCGCAGTACACTGATGCCCCAGGACTGGGCAAGGCTATAACACCTGTTTGTTTAATTTGTGGATCTCAAATCTGCTGTGTTCTTAGGTGTGACTGAGTGATCAGAGCTGCCTCTGCTGCCATAAATTTGCACGCTGTCAGAATGCTGCAGGCAGCATTGCTGCGAGATACCTGTAGGATTTGAAACATAAAACCTCAGTTGAGTGTTTGAAGGTCTTGGTAAAGCTGAAGCAAGTGCTGAGGAATGCATTTGGTGCAGGTAGTTGGGTGTGCAGCTGCAGTGCGAGCTGCAGGCTGAGAGGGTGGAGGGAAGTGGAGAGAGCCCCAGGCAAGAGCAGGGGACACTTTGCATAACAAAGGACAAGGGGCCTGTGTCCCAGCCGGGTGACCGGACACCCAGAGACACAGCAGGAGACGATGGCTCAGGAGACCCCAGACCATCGAGTGCACAGACTGTCAGGGTGTAAAAGCCCAGGGATTCCTTCGCTCGGAGTCACTCCTCGGAGACACCGCCTCTAGGTGTTCTGCTGTTGTAGTCCTACGACTGAATTTAAGGATCCAGAGGTCTCAGACTCTGCTCTGGGAAACCTGGTCTGACTGAGTGCGAGTGGGATGTGCAGGGATTCCCGAGGAGCTCACTGGGGCTGATCGCTGCTAAGTGGCTTTGGTCCCATCAGTGACAGTCCCGGTGATCGGAGTGTCACTGCCAGACAGGCAGGCTGGGGAACGGTCAGACAGGGAAGTTTTCTTAACACAAGTTTCTGGAACACTTTTTTTTTCTGCCTTTTATTTCTTTCTTTTTATTTCAAGTTTTCCTCTGCCATAGCTGAGGTTGCTTAATCTCAGTAGTATTTTCCAATGGATTATATCATCAGCAGGCCTTTCTATGGACCTTGCAAATTGTAGATGGGTTTATATGGTAATGTTAGATGTTATATGTAAAACGCGATCAGGCCGAATTAATAATCAATCAAGCCAATCGATAATTAATAAAGATATAAATTTTATTATCGGGACCGAAATATGGTCGCGATTGCCACGTGGAAAAGCATCGATGCGGACGAACAGCAGCCTCCGCCCCACTCGCTGGTAGGCTTGCCCGTTCGCCGAAGTGTGCTTCGGCTGGACAGCTTATATACAGTTTATTTAGCTACGGGCAAGATGTTTTATTCATCTTAGGATGTAAGTGTCCGNCTGGTCTGACTGAGTGCGAGTGGGATGTGCAGGGATTCCCGAGGAGCTCACTGGGGCTGATCGCTGCTAAGTGGCTTTGGTCCCATCAGTGACAGTCCCGGTGATCGGAGTGTCACTGCCAGACAGGCAGGCTGGGGAACGGTCAGACAGGGAAGTTTTCTTAACACAAGTTTCTGGAACACTTTTTTTTTCTGCCTTTTATTTCTTTCTTTTTATTTCAAGTTTTCCTCTGCCATAGCTGAGGTTGCTTAATCTCAGTAGTATTTTCCAATGGATTATCATCAGCAGGCCTTTCTATGGACCTTGCAAATTGTAGATGGGTTTATATGGTAATGTTAGACACATTACACTTTGCAATTTTTTTTAAATATTTTTTCGGTTTTGTCCAGATCTGCTTTCATTTTTCTCTCAGTCCTTACCACTAATTTTTTGTCCAGTCCATGCTATCGCTGCATCTCTGTCCTGACATAGCCTTGCCCTGCCAGTCCAATTCAACACTGGCTCCCTGTTGGATCAGAAAACCTCTCATTCAGGGGTTTGCTCTTCTCTCCTGACAAGCTGGCAGTCAAAGCTTCCTCTTTGTGAGTAACCCTATGCATTATTTTAAATCTGATAGAGCCTTTCTGCCAGAGAGCCTTCATCAGCATAATGTGTCTCTTTTCTCTCATCTCAGTCATCCGCTTCCTCTGCATGTCCTGTTGCATTCACAGGCCTCAGCATGCTGTTCTGAAGTGTCTTGGCAATGGACTTCATCTCCTGCAGGGAGAGGAATCACTGTGTCCTAGCTTGCTGCATCCCTGGATGTGAGATTGCGTTTCAGTAATCAGGACACAGCTTGTGCAAGAAGACTGGTATTTCAGTTTTGTCCAGATGAGTAATGTTCAGAATAAAAGTAGAGTACAAACTCTAAACCTTATTAGCAGTATGGAATGAAGTTATGTAATCGATTGCTTCAAGTTTCAAGTTTCCAAATATTTTTCTTCATGTTTTTAAAAGTATTCTCCCCTTCCTCCACATGCTACTGTTGTACTCCCTGTCTTTTTGGACCAGAATCTGAGAAGGATTCATGATCCATTCTTTTTAAAAGTACAAACTAAGTAAAATAACAAACAAATACTTTGTTTATATTATGAGGATTCAAAACAGCTCTATTCTTTGTGGCAAATTATACCCTTTTTAGTACTATCACTCAGTACATATGTATTCTCTCCTCTCTACTTAAACAATAATCAAGGAAGTCATAGTTAATAGTATTCTACATAATCTAGTCTAGTGCACCAGGAGTATAAAAGTAAAAGGCTATATTTTTGGTCTGGAAAACTGTTTGAGTTCTGCATTCCCATGTTTCAGCACTGATCAGTTTAGAGTATATTCACATGCAAAACTCACATGCAGTTACTATTGTATGTTATACTCTACAGTCATTATTGTATTTCGTTGGCTCCTACATTTTTGGTTTACACTATGTCTGCTCAGTTTTATTGTAACTAAATTAAATGACATCCTTTCATGCTTCCTTCCTCTGTATTGCTTCTCTGTCCTTATCTGCTGCATGATTTTTTATTGTTACCTTTTTATCATCTTCTGCTTCCTCCACACCTCTTCTCTGCTGTTCCTCCTGGACCATTTTGCTGTAGGAAGATCTTCAAGCTAAGTTCCAAAATATTTAGAATTTTATTGTACTTTAAGAACCAATCTTGGAACTTTTGTTTTAACTGCATTTAATAATCAAGGTGCAGCTTTCTGCCACTGGCCATTTCTTTGCTGAAATTGTCTTAGGGTTTAACTAATAACAAAGTAATTCACTGTGCTTTCTTCTGATGTTGTCAGTTAAGTCCATCATAAAGCCTTTTGCTTTTCCACAGTTAATTTAAATTACCATCCCTCACTTTTTTATTTCAATTTGACTTGTACCTGTTTGTGTTTGGCCAGTGCAGTCTGTTCAAGTTGTATAAGTGTCAACTCTAATCTAGTTGTTTATTAAAACCCTTTTTTTGGCTGAATGATATGGAATCTCATAAGGAAAATGACAATAAGGCAGCAGCTATCAAATTCATGATTCAGAAATAAAAAGATTAATTTTTCCTTATTGGAAGACTTTGGAATGTTCTCTGCTTGGAAATCATTCAGTAACAGTCCCCAAAGAAGAAAGAGGAAACTGCAAGGTACTCACACTTTGGTTGTTATCTGAGCTGAACCTTCAGAATATCAGCTGGCAAATGGCCAGCACTTGGGTTCCAAAGGGTTTTATCTTGGAGTCAGTGCCCTTCAACATCTTAATAAATAATTTGGATGCAGCACTCTAAGGGATACTAAGCAAGTTCACAGATGATACCAAATTGGGAGGAGCTGTTGACTCCCTTGAAGACGCTGCAGAGAGACCTTGATAAATCACAGGACTGGGCAATCACCAACCGTATGACATTGAACAAGTGCAGGATTCTGCACCTGGGATGGGGCAACCCTGGGTGTATCAACAGACTGGAGAATGACATGCTGGAAAGCAGAGACACAGAAAGGGACCAGGAGGTCCTGGTCAATACCAAATTGAACAGGAATCAGCAGTGCCCTGGCAGCCAGGAGGGCCATTGGTGTCCTGGAGGGCATCAGGCTCAGCATCACCAGTTGGGCAAGGGAGGGGATTGTCCTGCTCTGCTCTGAGCTGGGGTGGCCTCATTTCAAGTCCTGTGTGCAGTTTTGGGCACCACAATTCAAGAAAGACATTGAGCCATCAGAGATTGCCCAAAGGAGGTCAACAAAGAAGGCAAAAGGCCTTGAGGTGAAGCCAAATGAGGAGCGGCTGAGGTCACTTGGTCTGTTGAGCATGGAGAAGAGGAGACTGAGGGGAGACCTCATTGCAGCCTACAACTTCACTTTGAGGGGAAGAGGAGTGGCAAACACGGGTGTTTTCTCTGTTTTGACCAATGTCAGGATCCAAGATAATATCCAAGATAACGTCCCGAGGAATTGGGATAGACTCCCCAGTGTTTGGACAATGCTCTCAGGCATATGGTGTGACTCTTGGGGTGGTCTTGTGCAGGGTCACAAGTTGGACTCTATGATCCTTCTAGGTCCCTTCCACCTAAGAATATTCTGTGATTATGTAATTCTGTAATATACAGATCTGCTTAAGAGCTTATATTTTAAGCTAAAAAACCTCATATACTATAACAATAAGTAGCTGACTGGAGTAGTCACAGGTAAACTTTTCTCTTTAATTCACTGAGGGATCTATTCCATCTTATGAGAGCCAGCAGAAATGAAGCAGCTTGATTTCTGATATTGACTGCAATATCATGCTTGACAGACTGTTATTCATGCCATATATAGAGCCCTCTCATCAACCTGGACAAAACAACAGTTTGCAAAAAAATTCTAAAGGTTGTCTGCAAAATGTCTGCAATGCATTTGGGAAAGCAGCAGAATTTCACTGTGTTTTTTTTCATTGTGTATTTTTTTCTGTTGGCACACGGACTAAGGAAGTCCAGAGATATAGAGGCACAGTTTGCATATATCTTGGCAGTCCTTGCAGCTCAGGTTTACACTTTGATCTCTCACTGTATGCTAAAGAGTCTTTCTGGATGTTATTTTTTACCAGAAGACACTTATCTACTTGACAATTTTAATATTAGTTCTTCCTCTGGACCTTGTAACTGAGCTAAGGTTACACTGCAGCATTTTAAATGAATGAAGCAATATGCTGGAGACCTGGGTATTTAAGATGACTATTCTTCGTTTCTGGATTTGCCACTGTGTTTGGTAAGGAAAAGTTTATTATTATAAATTTAAGTTAATGCTTACCTTAGGTTAAAATATCATGCACGTAACTCTTATTGCAGTAGCACTGTTATCAATTGCATACATTTTTAGCATCTTTGTTATTGAGTGAGAAAGTGAAAGAGAAAAATTTCTTAATCTACACATTCTTACTGTTGGATCAGGAGATGTTTTATTCAGACACAGACTCTCTTCTGTCCAGACAAGTTACTTTCTTAGGTCCTTCCTGTCAGAGAGCCTTCATTAGCATAGTGGAATGTCTTAATTTCATCTTAGTGGAATGTCTTAATTTTGAAACTGTTTTCACTTGAAAGTGAAAATCTCGCCCCAGAAAGACAGATCTTAATTTTTCTGAGAATAATCCTGTTTCTCCTTGTTGAAATCATAGTCTGACCATACATCTTCATTATAATAAAAATTATTATATTTCCTTGAAACACAATATCCTCTTGTTAAACCAATATATCTGGCACTTGACTAGGGACAAATAACTGTAATCCAGAATTTTATTGACTCACTGGCATATCTAAGTGTAGGAAGTCTTACACCAGATTTTGTGTTCTGTCACTTAAACATCTAGGTGGAATAAACATACATATCTTGCACCTTGTTTGAGAATAGATGCAGTGGTTGTTAACCAGTTTAAAGATTGCAATTCACCCACTGACCACAAACCTCTTAATTCTAAGCACACTCAGTCATAAACAAACAAACAAAAGACAATACAATGTCAAAAGATATACAAAAGATAATACAGTTTCAAACTATAAATCCTAACCTCTGTTTTAGAAGTGACTTACTCCAAATACTTGAGATTTTTTTCTTTTACTAGCTTTGAATATGTTTTTTTTAATTAGTGGAGAAAAATGCTTTTCATTTACCATCAAAGTTCTAATGATTTTACACAACTTAAGTTTCTCTCTCTAGGTATGAAGGCTATATCTTGACAATGATAAATAATTTTGTTTGTAAAAACAACCAGCAACATAGATGATGTTGAGAGATGATATCTAACTGCTGTTCTAAATTAATAGTAAAAAATAAGAAACTAAGCATAAAAAATGGCATCAGTACTTCAATTTCCAATATAAATAGTCCAAGAAACAACATTTAGCCCAGCTTGACAAGGTATTAACAGCATGAAGTCTTAGCTTAGATTTCTTCTCTTGTATAATCAATATACAGTGCAGCACAATTATACCAGCTTACCCAGCAGAAAATCTTCATTAATGTTTTTGAAAAGTCTTTTGGACAAATTGCACTATTCGTAGCATGCATCCATTTCCTTCAGTTTAATTTACTTACACTGATTGCTCCCTTTTTCTTGACAGAATTAATAGCCACCAGAGTAGCTACATGTTCTCAAATAGTTATCAGTGTACTGTAGACAGTGCTGAGGTTCCTGTGGTTTGCTCATTTGTTTGTCTTCTTCTTTATTTCTGTTTTTCAATTTTGTTTTCAATTCTTGAAGTCCTTTCTCTTCTTCCATGTGCCTGCTCTCAGTCCAGCTCATTCCTAACAATAGAATGAGCTTTTGTGGATCTGTGTATCATTACTACCCAGCTTCATTGAGATGGGATAGTATTCAAATCCCATTTTTTCCTCCATGGTGAATAATACAGTTGGTTTGTTTGACATAGGCAATGTGCTTCTCTGCCCCATGTGATTTATATTCTTCTCAAATGGGGCAGTGCTGAATACCAGCAATGCTCAATTCCTCTTATTAGCTCTTCAAATGAAACAAATTTCTAAGAGAGCCTGGGATAACAGCCACATGATGCTGCTCTTCAGCTATGGGGTTGGAGTCACTCAGCCCAAAGAGTAAGATTTAGAAGGGGAATCTCTGGCAGAAAGAGAACAAATCAAACTGACTGCACTGAGCTCTTTTACCAGGACAGCAAGCAAGGATGTGCTTGAGCTGATGATGTGGGAACCTGCCCAGTGTGAATTATTGAGGTTGGGCATTTTCCAAAGGCTGATTTATGTGAAAATCTGTGGTGTTGCCACAATGTTTGGCCATGTCAAAATGTCTATACATGCTACACAGATACCCTAGCATCTCTCAGGGAAAGCCAAAAACTTGGTATTTCTGCCTTTTTATAAGAAGATACACACTATGACTCTGGGCTAGGTTTTATTAATCTATCAGACCACGAAACTTATCAGGAATTTGCTTGTTTGTTTGTTTTTATGTTTATTAAGTACTAGCATGCTATCTATTCCTGGAAACGGTAGATATATGTGTTTGTCGAAGCAACCTCTGTGAATACATGTAGCCAGGAAACAATGAGAGCTGATTAGGAACTACTTATCATGTGTTTTTTAGAGTGGCCTTAGAACAACTAGTTCTCTTTTTGTTATCCTAGACTATTTTTCAGGTCAAGGATACACACATCCAAATATGATTTTAAATGTTTTAATATCATTAGGCATTTTATCAAATGTCTGTTCAAAATAAAGAAAAATATATTTACTCTAGTAGAAGTTTGTAATACTAATTAAATGGTGTTCTCATTTTACTGTGGTTTTGGTTTTTTTCTCTGATCTATTTAGCAGACATTCCTGGCTGCAGCAGCTACAGAATAGGTCATGTCTAAGTTAAGTCCTCAACCAACCAGTCTTTTAAAGTAGAGACTTGACTTTAGTGATTGATTGATAGCAGTCTTCTAACAATGATAAAAATTTGAGCCCTCAAGGACTTTTCTGACTAGGTTCAAATGACAAGAAGTGATGCGTGCAGGAACACCAAAGCTGGGAGACAATAGCTGGCTGATGCATTTTTTTTCCTAATCAACTTTCTGTGACAGGTACCATAAAAGTTTCATTGGTTAAAAGTAGAAATGGACAGGGCCAGTTTTAATTATAGGTATTAAACCAAATATTTCATATTTACACTGGTGCTGGAATACCAACACTGGTATATGGGAATAAAAGCTAAAATTTGCTATGAGAGGGGGAGAAATTAGGGAGCCATAAAGACTGTAGTTTTAGTAAAACCCAAGGGAAAAAAGAAAACAGCTGTTCTTACATTTGAAAAACGGGGAAATACAGATATAGAAGACCTAGAGAAAGAGAAGTATGAAGAGTAATTTTGAGGAAAAGGATTAAGCCACAGAAAAAAAGGGAAAAGAATGAGAGACACTGAGAAGGGAAAAGGAAAATAAAAATGGAATAGAGGAGCTTGTTGATATTAATGTTATTCTGATATCCACTCCTACTCCCATCACCTTTTCAACTTTTTAGATTTTCTAAATTTGGAAGATTAGAAGGTTGTCTCAGCACATAGAGGTTTCTTGTTTTGGTTTGGGATTTTTTGTTGTTTGGGGGTGTTGTTTGTTTTGTTTTGTTTACAGTTACATACAATGACATTTAAATTTGGTATCAGTGCCCAGAAAAACTATCCTCAACACATTTATGTCTCTGTATTGCTGTTATAACTGTTTGCAAAGAGATAAGCAGGATTTCTCTTTTCAGGACTTTATATATATGTGTGTGTGAGATATATATTAATAAATATATTAAAATAATATTTGTGATACTTATGTATGAAAAAATGTAAATCTAAACACTAAAAGGAATAAAATAGGTATTCAAAGTAATTTAAAACAAAGGTTATTATATCTTGACTGGATCTGGGATTTTATTACAATGCATTGTAATAAAATCAATGGATTTTTTTTCAATATATGTATATATTAGAGATTTTTTAGCTTTTAGTGGGGAAATTCAGCTAGTGTTATATTCTGATTTCTAAATATTATCCTTGGACTAACTGGTTCAGTAAACCACAGAGGGGAAAAGCAATAGTGGGCATAGGTGGCACAGTTATCCCTATGCCTGTGACACTTATGATGTGATTTGAAAAATCTCAGCTACTACTGCAGTGCTAGCCATACTAATACTTCCCATTTATGCAGCATCCACATGTCTCAAAGCACCAAATAAATGTTCAAAGGATGTACCAGTCTTTTACAGATGGAAAACCTACTGTACAAAGGTTATGATTTACAAAGCTTTTTGATGATACACACAGGAACAGAAATGATTTCTCATTATTTGTGTTAGACAGGTGTGGACCATTTTATTTTTCTGTCAGCATTTTTTGACTCTTCATTTTTGTCCTAATATCACTTCCAATTTCTACTTTATTTCTCAACTTCCGTCTTATTAAAGGAGTTGAACTCACTTATGATAGACATGTTCATTCTTCCCCATTTAACTATTCCTGTTCAGGAAGCTATTTTTTTTCCCTTTTTTATTCCAAATTTTAAGTTTTTTCCATAGAGATTTTCATATGGTCTTAGTAAAAAGTCAGATGTAATCAGAAAATTAAGAGTAAATTATAAGACTCTTCAAAATTTTACTTACCAACAGCTAATGACCAGCTGGGTATTTACTGATGGCAAGAACAAGGGAAAAAAAAAGAGATAATATATAAAAACATAATTTCTTCAATAATAGAATTTGAAGCTATCATTGATATTTCAAGTGTATAGTTAATGGCTTGCTTTTCTTCTAATGTTTTCTTTTATTAATACATCATTAGAAAAATTTTAACTTATGTGATTAAGAATTTATTTTCCACCAATTTTTTTTTAACAGATAGAAAGGTGATAGGAAAACTCTTATGTAATGAGGTCTTGGCTTTGATTTTTTATCTTGTCTTCAGAACTCAAATATACTCACAGTTAGGATTAACTTTTCTGTATGTAAGAGTCCATTGGGATTTACATGTACTTTTCTAGCTAAAATTCTAGGGTTTTCAGTGAGGGGATATTCTTTATTAATTTTAGATTTTATAAATTTCTTACTGCCTTAAGTAGATCTTAATACTTGGATTTTCTTTTCCTTTTTTTTCTTCTTATTTGCCAGGAAGAGTTGGGCTTCTGGCATCATAGGCATCAACAAGACCAAGATTTCTTTGCTGTCCAGACATGAATGGAGTTCAAGCATCAATATTTCACAAGTGTATGCACATACACAAACAGACCTGCACTAAAGCACTGAATAGTTTGAGATCATTTCAATTAAGGTTAGTTCAGAGATCATTGTTACATGCGATTTCACTAAGTGGTAATTTAACACACTAAATTACCACTCTGTTCCTCATAGAAAGTGATACTTATGACCACATAATAAAATACTTTATAGCCTGTTGTTCAGATTCATAATTCCACTTTGCCGTAGGAGGAGGAAGCCACAAGTCATTCCCGTGTAGCTGCCATTAGGGGATGTGTTGCCTTCCCAGCCCATGCACTGAGATTAAAAATGCTGACAGCCTCTCATCCACAGATGGCAGAACCCTCTAAAGCTGTTGAACTGGCACTCAGTCAGTTGGCTTTTGATCTGGCTGTTGAGATATAAGAGCCTGTTTAAGCAGAAAAGAAAATAGGCTGTTCATGCTCAGTTCCTATAAAACTCTCTTCCGATGGGCCTTTGTGTCTTTATCTGTTCCTTCAGCTGCTTTTAATTAATGCTTTGAAGACACTGTGTATTTTGGGTTTAAGGGCAGGAATAACTCTCTCTAACTCAGCTCTGCGTGAAACATCTCGATGCTGTGCAGCAGCCCTGTTCTTCCCTAGTGGACTACCCACAAAATAACTTATGACTAAATTTCTTGAAATAGGTACAGATTTTCTTACCTAACAAGGAATACAATCCCAATATATTTATGGTTGTTTGGAGGATCACAGTTTAGTGTAGACTGAATGTATAGATAAATGAAAGGCTGTTTCACCACTTGGTACAGAGCAGCCATTAAATTCAAGGGGTTATGGGAAAGCCCAGCAGCCTGCAATTTGCAGGGAACCGTTGTGATTTTTTAGGAAGAATCCCAAGGTCATATATATTGGCATTGCTATTTTTAAATTGACTGCCTGGTAGATGCAGTGCAAAGCAGAGGTGAACACAGAATTCTTCCACCATGGGGAAAGCAATTTCCCCTGCTCTGCTCAGAGTTGTGGTATTATCTGTTTAAATACGGTAGAGAAAACAAACAAACAAAAAAAAAAGGAGTGTAATTGTGTTCAAAACACAGAAGGGGAGAACCCACCAGAGAAAGCAGCAGCTCTCAGGGCACAGTGGAGCCAGGGGCTCCCCTGGGCCAGGAGCAGTGGGACCCTCCAGAGCAAAGTTTCCCAGATGTGGGTGGTCCCACTGTCCCAGCCAGCTGCAGGGCAGCCAGGAGGCACCAGGCAGTCCCAGCTCCAGGTGTGCCACACCTCCCTGGGCATTGACCCTGCTGCAGTGGCACTGGGGCAGGGGCTTGTGGTACGTGGGGATGACATGAGGAAGAGAGACATTAGGAGAACAAGCCTCAAGAGGTGCACCAGAGAGTCTTCAGGAAGTAAATGGAACAGACACACAGGGAGAGATTTGCTCTTTTATGCATTGAAAAAATCTCATCCTAAGTAATTTAACATGAAAAAAATGGTTTGCACTGAAAATATTGAAAAGAATAACAAAAATCTAAGATAAAATAGCTTAGGTGAAACCGTTAAAGGTTGAAAGATATAGTCCTTCACATTTCATTTTCCAGGTTAGCACTTAGTGAACAAATAATGGAATAAGTATTGTTGAGTGGTGCACCATCATGCCCTTGAATGAAGCACTTGTCTATGAGTGCAGTATGTAGCTAAGGGAGAGTGAACCAAGGGAATAAAAGTGTAAAGACTGATAAAATAATTTAGTTGTTTCTTTGTTTTTTAAGGAAGATTGTTATGGGGTTATCTCATTGTAGGAAAATGCGGTAATCCATGGTTTAATAAAGAACCCAACAATATAAGCAAGCATTTCCCTTGCTGTTAAAGCTACTGTTATTCAAACACTTAAAGTCAGCTCTGTGCTATTTAAAAATTTGTTAAAGGATTTATAGAGATCAATTAGAAGAACTTAGAATATTAACAGATACCAAAACTGACAGTCATATAAATGTTTTTACTCATTTTAAATATAAATTTTCTGGAAGATATTTACCTTTCATGCGCAATCTTGCTGCTTGCCAAACATGAATGCAGCAGACTTGTTATAGGACTCCAATTACAAAGCAGTGTTGCTGTCGTACAGCAGCTGACAGCTCCGTGTTGCACTCCATTGTGCTGCAGTGGAGTTGAACTGATTCACAAAGGACTGAACAGACTGATGTACACACAGAGATTGGCAGCTGGCTGACTTGTGCTGGGGAGTGGACAAGGGGAGGGTGGAAGGAGAGAACAGTCATGCTCTCTGGAGGACTCAGTAAGAATTAGGTGTATTTCCCCCTCAGTTTTTCCTCCAGCTCATTTAAGTTTTGCAGTAAGGATAACTGGAGCTTGTGAAACCAAGCATTCACTCATCAAGATTGCTGATACATTTGAGGAATTTGTTAATGAATTTATTTCCTAGTATTTGTATCATGGCTGCTTCTGGTAAGGACAACCTCAGAGAATGTTGACCTCACCATGGCAGCTCCTAGAAGAAGCAGTGTGTGTATCCATGCACACACATGTATCTCATTGTGGGTTCCAGGAGCTTAGTTTTCCATTTGTGAAAGTCAGAGACATGGACAGAGCACACTGAACCTTCCTTCCACTGCAATTGTCTAAACTTCCTTCCTTCACAACAAAAGCTTGAAAGGGGTGAATGCAACTGATTGATAGACAGGCATGAGCCTGATGTAGGATCAGGGTGCTGAGATATGCAGAGATTTACAAACACTACTTGAATTACCAATTTGCATGTAGTCCTTTGTAATGGAAGTAACAAGGAGAAGATGAAGTTATAAAGTAAATTTCAATATAGAAACAGATTAAGGCAGTCTGTCTGACATTGCCTATACACATTTAAAAGCCTATTTTTAATCCTTCATGCATTTTACTGCTTCTTTTTCGCTTTTCATCTTTTTCTATGGGCCTGACTTTTATTAAGAGATACTTGGAAACATTTTATAGCTACTCCATTGTATGCAGTAGAGAAGTATTGTTTTGATATTATTTTAACCCTGTATCCAAATTCTGCTGCTTGTTAGGGCTCAGTTTTAACTACTGAAAGAAATGAATCATGAAAAACACAGATTGTGATTTCTTTAACTTCTACTTGGAGAGAGCTATTCAAGGGTCTCCTTTCTCCCTTCAGAGAAAGCTGAACATCATCCTTTCAGCCTGCACTGTGCTATTGTGATGGGAAGATTCTGAATTTGTTTATTACCTTCCTCTATCATCATGGAGATGATATTTCTCCATGTTCTGCTTCAAACATGGAACAAATTTTGAGTGTGCTTGAGTATATTTGAGAGAACACCACTTGTTTTTAATCTTTGGTCTTATTTTTATAGACATGAGTAACTTGGAGGTTGTGCTGTCACCCTCTTTCATGCTAAGCAAGTGTATTAGTATTTACTTTCCATTTAAAATTCTATTACCTTTGAGTACACTGACTGTTGTTGCTGAGTTCACAGAAACATTTTGAAAGCTCTGCATCAACTTTTTTCCTTGCTGCACATCTTAGGACTATATTAACCAATTACACTGCTGTGAAACCTAGATAGACGATCAGTTATTGGCTTCTCCAGGCCTACTTCTGCAAATTTATATTTTAAAACATTGATAAAATCCTAACTTCTTATCCACAGACCTTTTTCCTTTCTTTTTTTCCCTTTGCAAATTCAGTCCATTCAGACTTATTTTAAAAAAAATATTCTCCCCTGGAATGATTCCTGTAGAATGGAATTTTGTTATTGGCTTCAAATCCTCCCTTGCATATGTCACATTGTGGTCTCCTGTCAGACTTTTCCCATTCTCACATATTTCCCTTCTGAAATAATATCTATGATAAAGTTGTCAATTAAAAATATTCCAAAAAGGAACGTCGTGATAATTGTTTACAGCAAACTTAATCATGTTTACTACAGTAAAGTTGACCATATTCATGCATTACACACATTATCCTAAATTTCTGTTGTCATTCTAAACACCAGATCATTTCCAGAATATTGTTTTACAGGAAGACTCCAAACAAAGTGACAAGAAGTACTCCAAAGAAATATTTGTTTCTTCAAAGTACAATTGTCTTTCCAGAGTTACCGTAGGCTGTTACGCAAGCTGACTATATTTGCTCCAGAAGAAGTGGCCCAGTAAAGTTCAGTATTATAGTCCTCCACATGAAATTGAAAGTGCATCAAAGCCTATTTTTTATACAAAATAACATTTTTCTTATGGTTTAACTATCCATAAATGCCATCTAAAAAGTTGTGACTTTTTTTTTTTGAGCGAAGGGACTGCAATAGAAAAATAATATTGGTAATTTTCAGATATTTTTTCCTTCTAATGCATTATTTTTCTCCCACTATTCTGTAAGTGTTTCTTAGAGAAATGAACACAGCCAGAGGGACATAAAAAGCAGTTATAGTGAAATCCCAAACCATTTCTAAAATATACTTCTGTTCAGTGTGTTGCTTAAGCAGAATACACACTGGTGTAGTATAAAAGGTTTATTAGCTTTTTTAATGAGTTATATAATTCAGTCATTGCTTCACCAGTTCAAAGGGAAAAAACAAAGAAAACCAGCTGCCCAAAGCTCATAAGGACAAATGTGCTACCCTATTCTACCAAATTTTGTATTTTCAAATAAATACTTAGATGCACACTTAGGAAAAAAATAACATGGATAAATAACTGTAATTTGTTCAGTTATTCAAAAAGTACAGCTGTTCAGGAACAACTGCTTTTTCAATAATACATAAGTTTTTTTCTCAAGTGTGGCTGTGCTTGTTAATGACAAACATGGCTCAAAACATCAAAATTTGCCAAAAAAATTACAAATTCTCCCACTACTGTTTTGCATCAATCAGTTCTCATTAAGACAATTTACAAGTTTACTTTCAGGACAAAACTTCTTGGAAAGTAAGTCATTTTCCATCACTATTTTAAAACATAGAGGATGCCTTACATGTTACACTGAGAGTTTTCAAAATATAGTGTTCTGTTAAATGTTGAATGTTAATTTTCAAAAAAGCCTAAAACAATTTAACAGTACTGCATTAGCTTTCCTAATGCCGATTTCTGAGTGAAATAGAAGGATACTGACATCCAACAGTAATCCATTGGCAATACAGAGAAGAAAATACAGATATACACCTGTGCTATACCTCTGTTACCTGTTTTAAGAGTTCACCATTCTTAGGTGACAGTTGAAGATGGAAAATAGAGTATTTATATTCTGTGTTATAGTATCTTCAATGTCAGCTGATTTTTCACATTTAATAATAATTACCTGAAATACAAAAACTTGCTGCCTATAGATTTGATAAATATAATTAATTTTCAGTGGTGATCACTACAGCAATAAATACTTGCTTTCCTCCATGAATGTATGACTGGAAAAGATTTCAACTTATGTAAGTAATGAATTTTAAACCCCACAGTGTGATCTGAACCTCTTCAGAGTTCTGCCAGGACCACTTCCAGATAGGGAATGAGAACCAATTATATTGTTTAGAGTGGGGGCGGGGAGAAATAATATGGATTACCTGGAAGTTGTGCAAAATTAGCTTTATTCATTTCAAGGAGCCTTTTCTTTCCGTGTCACAGGGGATCTTTGCACATGAATGCAACCCATCCTAAAAGTCTATATGTAGGCCATCAAGTGCTTCATAAAGCATTAGTCAAATATGTGAAAGTAATCAAGTAAAAGTCTAATCAAACAAGTTGATCTTAAGCAAATATTTCAAGTGGCCTTGGGTCTGAGTTCCCAAGAAGCCTGTATGTTTGAGAGGTGGAGATGGCAAGGGGAATTAATAAGCATGGTGTGTGAACACTTTCCTTTCTAAAATATAGCTAGACTTTGGAGCAGAAGGATCAAGGATTGAATGCAGAAGAACCCCAGAGATCACTCAATTAGACTTGAACTAACAAAAAACCCAAAAAACCAACCAACCAACCGGAAAAAAAAAAAAAAAGACAGAATGTAACAGTCTTCGTTTGTGGAGCTGTACAGCACACACAGAACAAGCAGGTAAAGAGCCTTGCCTACACAAGGTAGCTGGTAAACGGAACAACAAATATAACAAAGGATATTAAAAAAAAGCCTCTTTGTGAAGAAACTGAGCATATGATCCACTCTTTCATGGAATGAATAGCAAATGTAATCCCTGTTTGGGAGGTTTATTAGCTTTGGCGTATTACACATGGCATTGCAGTGCGTGTCTTGTGTTCTTTTGAAATTAATTTTGAACACAGCAGAAGCAAAACTAATCGAACACTTGCTTCCTCACAGCTTTATTTGTTAGCTTCTGCATGTAGCCAATTCTAAGTGGATGTCAGTGTAATATTAGTCTGGGGCACAGAATGGAAAATTTTGATGTAGTAATGTTCTCTTCATTAGTTCAAATATTTAAAAAATCCCTAGACCTGTCCTCTTAAGGGATAGAGGAGTACATGTCCTGTTTGTATTCATGCAAGCTTTGGGGCAACTGGAAAGCTCTGAAATCTACTGAGAAAGAGTAGCACCTTTTTACTTAATGGAAGATACACTGAATAGAACTTCAGTCATTATTGTATTAATTGATGCCAGTAACAATTTCTACTACCAGTATGCCAGACTTTCCATCTGAAATACAGATAACACCACAAGCCATCTAAGAGAAAGAACATTGCATTAATCTGGTAGCCATTTTCAAACTGTGCTATGAGAAAATGAGAGACAGGGAAGAAGATAGGTTTGTTCTCAGCAGGTGACAAAACCATGCCTGTATTTGCTTTGCCTAGTAGTTCCGGGAATTCTGTGTGTCACAGGAAAATCTGTGCACTTCCAGAATATTGTGTATATGAATAAAATCCCAAATTCTCATAATTTCTTTGCATCTCTGACACTGCTGAGAAACCTAATGATACTGAAAATTCAAAGAACTGAGAAAGAGAGGGATGGAGGATATTCATATTTGAAAGGAAGGCTATAATATTTGAAAGAATGCAAAAGAAATTTTTTATTCTTGTCTTTTTGACCTTTAAATAGTCATGTCTCACATCTGTATTGCTGTTCTTCATCTGGAAAATAGAAAAACACAAGAAAAAGTGTAGGTGATAAATTTCTTGAAACAACACTCAGGCATTAAAAATTTCTACATTCTATCATTAGTCCTGGATATTCTAATACAAAACAAATTTAAAAATTGAAGGAAATCTCACATCTTCAGATAAAACAGAGTTGCTCTTTTGCCTCAAACATGACTTGTTTCATTTGTCACACTTGAAAAATTAATCATAATCTACTCCTACTATCAATGTATTTGAATTCAACATTATTATCCTAGAAAAGCAGGTGTCTAATTCAGATAGAGGATCAATACGCGTCAAGAACGTAATTTAAACTTAATAGATGATTTGCTTTGTGTTCATTTTCAAGGTGAGAACCAAATTTGTAGCAACAGAAATCTTGTGAAAATATTCAGGGAAAGTCAGTGATGAAGCTCTACTGGTCCTAAAAACCTGGTTTGACAATTGTATTCGTCCAATTAATATATTAACTGTATCTCTTCAAAATAAGTCAAATATTGAAAATTTAATAACAATAGCCTATGTTCAGCCAAAGTATTACAGGTAAATTCACACAGCAACATAACTATTCAATCTCAGGAAGGCTTTAATCATTTACAAAGAGAACTGCAATAAAAAGGCCAACAAAGAAATCAAATATTTTCAATATGATTATGTAATTTGCCAATATCAGTGTTTCCTTAGTGTTCTCTTTAGTTTAGAGTTCTTAGCTATAAATCGAGTCTTTCTAGACACTAACTGTTATAACTTGAAGTGCAGCCTGCAATTCTAGCTATATGCAGCTTACAAAGAGATGAAGTTAAACTCCCATGCTAGTGTTGTACAGCATGCCAGCTTGAGGGCTTCCCAGGAACACAAATCTGTGGCCCATCAGAACGGGGCTCCCTCCACCAGCTGCTGACATTTCCAGGTCAGCACAGCACCCGCCTGCCACAACTGCGGCACCTGGGGTCGGACCTTCCCCTCCCGCCTGCAGGCAGTGCATGTCATTTACCTGTGTTTCTCAGCTACAAGGTTTCTTAGGATTATTATTTTTTTAAAATGTGGCTAGTAAGAGCACCAATCTGCCCATTTTCCTATTTTACAGCTATTCAAATTGTTTCTAGACGCAAACAGATACTAATTTTGTTTAACATAAATTCTAATGACAGCCCCTCTACTAATTAGGTTTTGCAGTGTATTTCAGATAAAAAACCATGATATTCAGAACAGAAGTTCATTATCACCATTTATGTTTTAGTAAACCAAAACACATTTAGAAATAATGATCTTGCATCTATTACAGTAATATTCTTGATATTCTGAAAATGCATCATTTACTAATCTGCCAGAGAAGTTATAAGGAATTAAAAAAAGTTAAAGAGGAATTAATGAAGTTACAAAATCATGTAAAAATGTTACAACTCCTTTGTAGACCAAATTTTTATCAATTTAACAAATTGTTCTTGGGGGATTTTTGTACTGCTCAGCAACTTTGAAAATTTCCTGGATATATTTTCAGATATGTATAAGTAACCATTATATTAATGCATTAATAACATAAAAACACATTTGTATATTATAAAACTCCAACTATTTTAGTCCCAGGTTACATAGTCTGCATAAGACTTTTTGAGTTAACACAGTGGAATAATGAAGCTCATATAATTTAGCAATAGATTACACTGTTGGTGAAAAAGTGAAAAAAAAAAGACATCTGCCGTAGGGGAGCATAAGCACATTCAGTTTCACTGGGTAACAAAAAAAATGAGAATTGTAGAAATGGTGAAGGGGAGGTAAATTGAGGAGAGGATGTGAGGTGATGAACCATGGAAAAGATTGATTCTATAACAGCATTACAGAAAATTTTAAAAATGCTAGAATTGCCTTGGAAGTTTTTTTTCTTTGTTGTTGTTATTCAGTACAACTTCATAAAAGGAAAATTATTCTCCACTGTGTTTTCTGTATGTAGTCCTCCAGCAACTGCCAATGAAGTCTATTGAAAACTAGAATACCTTAAAGAACTCTTGGTGACCTACAGAAGAAATTCATGTTTCACAAAAAGTGATAACTGAAGCAATTTCAATAACACTTTCAGAAATGTCTATGGGTGACTATGGTTACTCTAAGAAGACAATGATATTTCAGAATGCATTAAAATTCTGAGGGAATTATATGTCAGTCTTGCTTTAGATAGAAAAAGGTTTTACCTATTACACACACAGAACTTCAGGTCCTGCCTTAGAGGCCATCTTGCAAAAATAGGTGACGTTTTCAGAAGTTATTTCAGACATGATATTGGTAACATATCATGAAGCCTTTATCCTTACTTTTACATCTTCTTTCTATTAATTATATCGGTTTGATTCAGTTTGGAGTGGAAATACTGAAAAGATGCAACTTTTTCAGAAACAAAAAACAAAACAGATGTTTTATTTTACAGGTTTCAGTAATGCCATGAAACTAAATATATGCATTATCTCATCATTCCTAAGAAGCTTTATGATATTTCAGGGGGGTACAACGAACAATGACAACAGAACCCTGACACTATTGTGAAGACCACTGTTTTGGTGGGGTTTAGAAAAAGGGGGAGGTACAAGGAGAGGAAGAAAGAGGCAATTAGTATTTCCAAGTGCCCAGCAGAAGGAAGACATTTGGGAACACAGCTTTTTCTTAGGATTCATTCACTAGGATGTTGAAACAAGGATATCATCTTCTTTAAATTCACTTCCTTGAACATTAAGGGGTCTGAAAATTGCAATGAATTGTCTGGTGGCTGGTTTTTTTCCTTTTTTTCACCAACCAGAGAGTGAGGCTGAAGAAGTTGCTGTGGAGAAATAGAAATTGTAAGTTGAACTCTAATTAAAACATCCAAATTGGAGGGTTGGGATTCAAGCAACAAATCAGTTTTGAGACAGTTATTCTGTCACATAGCATCTACTGAAAAATTACTTTACAGTTCTGTTGCCATGACTCTTGCCTAAGCCACTTATTCCTAGAGGCCAACTGTAGTACATATTATGTAGTTATTGTGAAAGTATAAAAACAACTATGCAAGTTAGGTTGAACCCACTGAGGGTGCAGTGGTTGTGTAAAAGTGGCAGGGGAGGTAGGAAAATTCTGATTTTTTCAGCAGCTGCACTGCAGCACTGCTGTGTAAAAGTGAGAAGCAGTTTCTCATACGTACTACAAAAACTTGGTAGAATAACAGCTATCATAGAATTAATTTATTTTTATAATGCAATGTAAAAAAATCTGTCATTAACATGGCAGTGGTGAGATTATTACAGTCAAACATGACAACCGTCCTTTTACTTAAAAATTGATATATTTCTGTGCTATCGAATTGGCAGCCATTAATAATTGTTTACTTTTTAATTTATTTTTATTTAAACAGTAATCAGGTATGTTGAAGAGGTGTGAAAATTCATTTTACTTCATTCTTTTCTTTAGTCCTGTGCTGCAACAAACTATCTTTGTTAATCTCACAAAAAAAAAAAAATTAAAAATCTTTATTCCAGTGCAGTACATTATAAATTAAAATAACGTATTGTCATCCTTATTTGTTGACATAGGTAAAATCAGTTGAAAACTCACATAAATGGACCCTAAAATAGTACTAAGACAGTAATGAATTCCACTCCCTGTCTTTAGTGTCCTTATAGAGATTGAAAGGAAGGTAGTATACATATGAATGCTGTAAAATCATATGTGAAAAGAAGATTAGTATTTAGATAAGTCAAGTAATCCAAAAGGAATGAGCTGATTAAATACTGACTGTGGTGTGCACAATGTGGACCAAATCCACAAAAAATATTACCTGGTTACAGGTAATATAAAAATGTTTTCTATTTGACCTTGGCATTAAAAAAATACTGTGACTATTTCTTGAATTTTAGCCTCATGCAATGGAAAGTTATCATGTCATTTCCCCTCTGCTGCCCCACAGTAATAAAATAATTTCTCTTTAGGGTAAGCAGCTGATTTAGGGAAAATCATGTGAAAAGAGCTGTGTTGCAAATCAGATTTGTCAGCTAGTAGCAGGCAAGTAACTATTATTAGCTGTTACAGCAGGCAAGATATAAATGTCATTTTTTTTCTGAAAGGTGAAGTTAAACTTTTCAGTTTCACTAGAGAAGATTTCTGTCACAGTTTTAAGCAGTGCTATATGTGGAAGCTACCCCTCTACCATCTGTCATAGCAAGTGATATTTTGGGGCCACATTGTAACCCAGATGATGACGAGCTCACAACCTTGACCAAAATACTTTTCTGTGAATGAATTACGTATGCACTTAGGGTCTAAATTCAGCTTACTGGCTTGTAGGTCAGCACCTCTGGAAGAGCTCTAAGGGCTTAGGAAAGACATTAATAATGTAGAACATTTTGCATGGAGATTAAGGGAACCCAAACCTGAACATGCCGGTAGTTACCTACAATTCCTGTTGCCTAACAAAATCAAATGGGGACAATATTCTCTCCAATATTTTTAGCCCACCTTGCATGAAGAGGTGGTGTAATTTTTCTGAACTAGTATAAATTGTTAAACCTATTCATCCTTTCAGTACTAAAAATCCCAACTTTTGACACTAATTTAATCTTTAAAAGCCATTTTTCATGGTTTTGACAGATGAGGCTTTACAAATATAAGCACTGAAGATTACTGGTCTGAATCTTCCATTATGTGTATGATTTTGCCAAAATGTATCACTGCTGCAAATTCAATACAAAGCTTTGATATCCTGGTTTACTGCAGAAAGATGGAGGAGACAAAGCAGTCTTTCCTGTAGACTGGTGAAATGGTTTGCTGCAATTTAAAAAGCATCACATAGAATTCGAGAAAGGTCTAAAAGCAGGTCAGGCCATATCTGAGGCAAAGTGGGGAATGCTGGCAACAGACTAGAGAGACAAATGATTTCTTTTTGCCTGTACTATATGCTGCTGATGTGCAATAACTGCAGAGAGATTGCTTTGTGATACACATTTCTGTGGCATCTTTTGTCACCCTTAAATAAACAGCACTAAATTTTCTGAAAGCTGGTTGATCACAGATAAACTCCTCAGACCTCATATGAGAGGCATAGGGCAACTACCAACCCTGTATTAGGGTATCCTAAGATCTCGTGGGAGGGTAAGGGGACGTGACTGTAAATTCAGGTGTTGAGGCTGAGGACTGCACCTCCACACCTGAACAAAACTCAGATTTGCACTTCTGAGACCTTAGCAGAATACCTTAAGGGATCTTGTGGGGGTCAAAGCCCTAGTAAATGTTCATCACAGGAACTATGAAGGTGTCTAAAATGATTAAAAGTCTCTTCCATTTTAAAAAGGCTTCTATTGACCATTAAATCTCAGAACAGGAATTCCAGATTTCAAAATAGGTGCACCACAGTCCTTTTGCATCTCACAAATTATACGGATTTAGGAACACATAGTAATAAAAAAATATTTTAAATATGAAGTTATAGTCTTCAGTGCTAACATAGCGAAGTATATTTTCACCTTCCTTAAGCTTATTTCACAGTTATTTCAACAGCACAGCTGAAAATAACTGCATCTTGAAGCTATAATCTCACTCTAAAAAAATAGTATTTCACCTGTGCAAAAGTGAGGGAAGAAGATCTGAAAAAACCCCTATCCACGATTTTAAGACCAGCTGTTGCCAAGCAACTCTTCTGAGGATGATGGGATTTCTCTGACACAGAGGCCAAAGAGATCTGGTTGGTTGTGGGCACAAAGGATGATTCCCCATGCCTCCACAGTACCATTAGGTAAAGTTCTGGACTCCAAAAGCACTTTTTGGATGTCCAGTAGGGGTCTTTTATTTTATTTTTCAGAAGTTGTTCTTTGCTGCGGTCCTTTCTTTGTGGGGCTTGCTTTTCCATGCCCTTCTGGTTGTTACACAACATGCCTACAGACTCATTTAGATGATATTCATTCCATGAGTTTTCTGGCTCCCACTATGGTTCTATCCTGTAGTTGTTCTGAAGCATGTAACCAATCTCTTACCAAAAGTGCAGCTGAGCCAAGATGATGAAACATTTTAGACTGTAGCCAAACAAGCTCAAATTCAGGCAGTTCTATTCCTAAAATAGGCCCAAGCCCATGCCCCCAAAATCATCACATTACAGCAGCTGTCCTCCCACTATCCTACATCTCAGTATCATCTTCAGAACCCTGAAGAGTGCTCTTCTGTAAGTGCAGCTTGTGAAATTCCACCTCTGGTTAGAAATCACAGCAAGCTCTGTGTGGTATCCTTGCTTTGCAACATCTTGAGTAAGTTCTCTGCCCAGGAACTCTCCTTTTCCATGAAATTTTGTCAATGCAGTTTGGGGATTTCTCTGGGAAAGACATGGGCAAAAGTGACAATTTATGGCTTATTTATCATTTATTTAAACAATATGCTCAAATTGAACCAGCATTTTTTTTAAGTAAGTGGGAGTGATGGGGAGGATTTTGACAAGTCTTGAGATTATTCAACCTCTCCCTTTTTTTCTAGCTACTGTAGAAATGGATGAGTAAAATTTAGATTAAGCTTTTGTCTAAGAAAAAAAAAAAAACCCTGTAAACAGAGAAAGACCCCAAACACCAAAACATATGATGAATCTTTCTTCTTCTCAGCCAATTTAAAATAAAATATGGATCCAAGACCACAACACGTATATGAATTTTTACTTTATAGACACTGAAGCCCAAGTTTTAGCTTGAATCTTTCCAAAGTTTGCCCACACATTCAAACCATTCTGTTTGAAAATCCTGGCAAATCTGGCCCAGGCTTCTGCCCCCTTTAGGAAAGTGTTTAACACTGTCTCTCCATAGAAAACATGGTATCTAAACAGTATTTTGTGTAATAGGGTTATGGTGAAGGTAAGTGTCACACCTAACAGAGGTGCTTCATTACTATTTTTTCCCAGATGTAAGGCATTATAGCCATTATTAGTGCTACTTTCAGGTTTTTCCCTCTCCTTTTCCAATCTCCCCTACTCTATGATTAGTTAAGAAACAGTTAAACTGTGGTAAGCCAGGAGGACTGGTAGTAAACTGACAGCTAAGGGTGTCTGTATAGACATAAAGTTATCAATTCATATCCACATAGGTGTCTTCAATTATGTATAAAAATGATATTTATTCATGTAAATTTATTTTACATGAATACATTTATTCAATGTAAAAGAAGGGGGGGAAATATAGAGATGATATTACAACTGTAATAGCTAGTTTCACTTTTTTTCAGATTTGCGAGTCAGCTTCAACTGAAATATTTCTGAGGCTTTTGGCTCAATACAGATATTTAACAATATTTAGCAAACAGGTGTCAAAATTCTATTGAAACCAATTTCAGTACATTTTTATTGCAACAATGTAATCAAAACTACGCTGCCAGTTTATGACAGCCAAATTATCTGCAGTTTGAAGAAAAGCCAGATTTCACAATATAGCTGATAAGAACAAGATCAAAGAATAATCAGCTTTTCAAGAGTCTTTTCCTCACCAAGCTGAAATATTAGGCATTCTCATATGCCTGTTCTAGCAGCAATACTACTGCTCCTCAGATAGGTTGATGCTTATGTTGCTGTTAGCTGTGCCACACTTCTAGTTGCACACTGATTATATTTGTAATAAAACATTTTCCCTCTACCAAGCTGCAGTTATCACTCACAAGGTAGTAAACAGAAACACTGCTCACAGTGGCAATTGAAGATATTAAAACCTTTTAATTTTTTTTGTCCCTCATGTCACCAGGTTCAGTTACTTTTTCTGTGGATATCTTTTTCTTCTCTCACTTTGAATTTGGGCTGTATTTACTCCTTTCCCTTTCTAGACCATTCAGCTTGATTCCCTGGTTTATTTCTAGTTCAGTCACTTTTCCAGGTATTTGTGTAACCCTTTCATACTTACATGCTCTGTTTTACCCACTGCTACTTTTTAGTCCAGCTCTCACCTCATTTAATTTCCTTCCATTTTGCTGCTTTTCCACTTCCAAGTTTTGCTCAGTTGTTTGTATTCTGATTCCAGTGGAATGCAATTAACTTCTTTTCTTGCTCAGCCTCAACTACTTGAGAGTAAACTAAAATGGGTAAGTTTTGAAATTGCGAAGGAATGCCTTATCCATTATTGATGAACTAAAATGGGAAAAGGAAATGAATACTATAGGCTGAACTATTAGAAAGGAATAGTCCTAGTGGACTGAATGGATAGTAAAGGGGAAGAAATGCATAGACTGGGAATGGGAGATAGAATAAATTAAATTACAAAAAATGAAATAAAAAGGACCAAGTAAGAGAAAGGAAATGGTTTAGGGGAACAAAGAGAAATAAGGTAGTAAACAGAAAACTGCAAGATAAACTAGAACATGAAAAGAAAGAATAAGCTAGGCTTCGTGGGAAGCACTTGAAAAGCACCAAAGAGAAAATTAATCAGATTTGGGTGAAAAGTCCAAATATAAACTAATGCACGATTAATGGAAAGATACTAACATGAAAACAATCATAGGATTAGATTCTACTTACATGCTCATGATGCAAGTAGACAAAAAGGAACAGAACTGATTTATTTTTACAGCTTTGTCAATTTGAGTGCTGATAATCATAAAGCCTAGTGCTTTTTCAGTCATTGTGAGGTACTCGGGGGGCAGCACTCCATTGCCTGGTCATACTGGGTTCTGCAGCAGTGGCTGTCAAGTGGGCTTACTTGAATATTTGGCAAGAAGACAATCCTCATTTTCCCTACATCTTTGTTATCTCAAATGGAGATTGCTGCAATGCTTTCTACATGGGGCACTCCTTCAAACCACTTACAATTTGTAGATGGAGTAGAACATTCCAGCCCACTTCTTTAGTAGCATTTCATGCAGAGAGTAGTTTGTTCTGACCTTTTAAATGACTTTTTAAGTGGTTTGGTACTCATCTAGGCAAGAAACAACCTGTCTCTTTTCATGTCTCCTGCATAGCTGAAGTCACCTGAGGTACTTCAGCTAAAAGCCCCTTCTTGGTAATAAATGAACAGGAGGAGGCTGATGGAAAAGTGTTGTCAGTGTGAAGTCCTTGACTTTGAACCAAGGTGGTTTTTTTTGGTTTTGTTTTGTTTTGTTTTGTTTTGTTTTGTTTTGTTTTGTTTTGGTTTGGTTTTTTTGTTGTGATCTCTCAAAAACTAGATCTGATCATATCCAGAAATGTTAAACATCCAGGAAAGAAAAGGGAGACAAGAGAGGTCAGTTAGGCAGTAAGGATGAACCGTTGGCACACTGCTAGTCAGAAGAGGAAAGAAAAGGGCAGAAGCACAAGTGTAGAAGATGAGGGGAAATTGCCTGATACTAGAATTTGAAAGATGTGTTTAGTGGTGGGTCCTGTTCCATACTGAAAATAAAATAATACCTTGAATATAAACTGGAGGCAGAGAACCATTTTGCATCTGATGAATTTGACCTTGTCAGATAATTTTTCAGTTTTGCAGCAGTTTTATACAATCTTTTATAGAATCTGTTTGCAAACTAAAACAACATTATCCTGGAAATAGTAAATACTCACCATATATAAACAAAAGGAGTTGCATTATATATTGCTGTTTCTTCTAGGTTACCTTTCTAAACTTTATGTTTCCTTCTCAGGGACAAGAAAGCATTTCAAAAATTGATTCTGAGACAATGGTTATTGCTCAGTTATTTATTTTTCCCAGTGCCTGGGAGGTGGAAGGACTGACTGAAGGTTTTTATTGTTCAGTTAGACCTTTGCATGTGAGAAGAGCAGGATTCTGTATGCATGATGATAACATGTCAGGCAGTGGCTGTCAGTGGAAGGAAGAAGTAAAGGCAGCCCAAGCTTAGGTGATCACCCCTATGACAGAGGAGCACAAGAGAGGGAACAGACATCTTGTTGATGTCCCTGTGGAATGAAGGCAGAGAAATGTTCTTGACAGTGGCAACCATGGGATTTCTCCCTCTGTCAGTGAAAATAAAGCACAGCTGACAGTCTCAGCCTGGAGTACGGCATCAAGAATGGGAATAGCACTGCAGAGGAAATGAGCCATGGGAAGGAGTGCAGTCCAGAGATTGAAAAGGTAATTTTTAGAGTTTTAATTTAAAACAGAATATTATTAGTAAGTGCCCTTAAAAAAAGGAAAAAAAAAAAGAAAAAAAGAAAAAAAAAGAAAAAAATTTAAAAGAGAGAAAAGGAAGAAAAAGGAAAGGGAACAAGGAGTAAAGAAAAAAAAGAAAAAAGATAAAAGGAAAAGAAAGGGAAAAGGAGAAAAAGAAAAAAGTAGAAGAAAAGGAAGAGGAAAGGAAAGGGAAAAAGAGAAAAAGAAAAAGAAAAAGATGAAAAACCCTGCCCAAATGATGTTTTTCTATATGGTAGATCAGAGGAAAAGTGCATGAGATGACATATGCCAATTTCATTTTCAGGATGTTAGAATGAAATACACGTATTTTCATTTTTATGTTCATTATACAACCGTGATTATTTAAATAACTTTCTCATGTTTTGCAAACGTGCTGGAGAAGTCAATGTGAAATATCCTTTATTGCTTCTTTAACCCATTTCCTTATAATTACTTAGTGCCACCATCAGCCACAACATCAGTACTTCTTGTATCATAATATTAGTTGCTGTGATGATCATGTCACCAGCAGGGCTCAAGCTATTTGCTTACTTGTACAAACGAAGCACATTTGTTTAGACAGAGATGGATTAGGTTAAAAGACATTAAGCATTTTGTATTTATTGATTGAGTATCAGAAAGTTTTCAGGTAAAGTATTACATTGAAAATACTAACATCATAACATAAACTCCACCTCCTCTGCTGAGTCACAGTTTTATGCAGAAACTGAATCTTAGAAATTCTTTGCTAGTTTGAAATATCTCTGATCCTCAAGGATGAAGAGCTCAAGATGCACATTTGGCTAAGGCAGAGTTGTTTTTTCATTCCCAGTTCATTGTCAAATACATCTCACTTCCTAGTTTATGTATAATTTTAGCAATTTTGAGAATATAGATTTATCAGAAAAGCTGGAAAGAGGAGAAACAATAGTGTTGACATTCCCTGCATGGACAGTACTACCATAGCTTAATATTTTGTTATCAGTATTGCACAAAAACTTTTTTTTGCTCTTTTTATGAAAGTGCATTCCTCAGAGAAAGGAATTTTAAAAATATATTAATATTATGTATTAATAATATATAATTAATGCTATTAATTATTATATATAATGCAATAGTAAAAATTAATTTTTTAAGGAAATAATTTAAACTAAATTTGGTCTGAGCTCAGGTAGAATTTAAATCTCTATATTATGTGCCCTCTTCTGTTATATTGTTCTTGATAAATTTTTTCTCAATTACGTGTCTCTGTTTTGTTCAGTGTATGGATATGGGTACCTAATGACCATAAGGCACTGCTGTACACTGTTTCATTTTTTAGCTCTTCATAGCTGTTAATTCATTTTCACAACACCTCTGTGACATGAAGACAATCTGTTAGCTGTTCTATTAGGACAAATGTATAAAAAGTCTATAAAAATCCAGAGATTTTTATATGCTGTAATTGCTGTTACCAACACTACAAAAAAGCATCAGTAAGAAACTTAAGGGCAAACATAGAACATGATGAAAAAGGTTTTAATCATTCACAACACAGAAATGTGATTTTCCCCCCACGCTTGTATGCTTTCTGTAGGGATAGGGTGTCAGAAACAACTATATTAGAGTCATTGATGCAAGCTCCCTTGCTCCTGCAGGAAGATTTATCATGAAGACTGAATGCTGAAGTCCAAAGAATATTTATTCTGTACTCAGGCTATGGAAGAAGTTCAGCACATATTTAGTTCCACCAGACTATAAAATGTCTCTACACCTAGTTGCTGTAGGTATATTTCTACAGCAAGCAAATACTAGTCCAAGTGCTGAAACAATGAGCATGGGTGTTATCATGATGGGATGGTGGAAATGAGAAACTACGTTCTTTTATCGAAGACTTTTCATCTCCTTTGTGTCCCCAGTCTCCAAAATTAGTCATTAGGTTATGCAAATAAACTTAAATCACAAACGCAATTTCTCCTAGCCCTCTAATTTATAATAACTTTAAGCACATCAAAACCCAAAAGCTTCAAAACACTAACCTGAAGATACGAATAGAACTTGAGAACACTATCTATACTTGGTATGCACCAATTTAAAAGAAGTTAAATTTTAAAACGCATATCCAGTTTGGGTCTGTTTACAACAATAGTAAAATTCTCTAGCTCATAATGGAGTCTAGTTACTACTGTTTCCAAGAAAAATACCCTAAACATTTCAAAATCTTGCCTATTAAAAAAAAAAAAAAAAACAACTAAAGCAAAGCTCTTGTTTTGTGACCATCACTTTAGTCAGATTCTGTGAATTAGTACAATATGGATTACTGAGGAATGATATTGCCAAAGCAAGCTGAATTTTGTTGTTTTACTTCATTTGACTTGGAAACTACTGCATACAAGAGGCTCTTCCTTTCCAGTATGCTGTTCTGTCATATGAACTGAATTAGTTGAACAAAGGTTGAACTCCAACCTAAGATTTGCTGGTGTGTTATATTAGACCCCAAGACACCATATTAGATTCAAAGGCAAAAGGCTAAAATGCTTTTTATTACTGCATAGCATTAAACAGTCCACAGAAAAAGCATGAACACAAAGTGTAAGAAGTAGCAATACAGGGGAACAAAAATCCTACTTGCAAGCATCTTCATTCATTTGATCAAGTGCACATTCATGTTCACCTTGCACGGGTGAAATACCATTTCCTTATGTGTCAGTGGTGTGGAGGGAAGCCTTTGACAGCAGAGACAAAATACCAAAGCGGTGACAAAGTGTTTCAGGCAAGCAGGAAAAACAAAACCTGTTCCAGCAAATATGTTTGCAGATCAATACATTTCCCAACAATGCCCTGCACAGCCACCCAGCCCTAAAGTTAAAGAATGTCAATTGAAATGCTTAATAGCCTCTCTGCCTTCAAAAATTCAATGGCTGCTCAAAATCCTGAATGCGTTCTGTAAGAGCTGCATTTAGCCTTTCAGTTACAAAAGAAAAGAAGGAAAACATGGGAAATCATACTGTCTTTTATAAAAAGGTACAGAAAATTTATCCAAAGGCCAAAATATACAGTAAGCTGGTGTTTTGTGAAAAAATAATATTTATTTAATAGTATTTATTTGCTCATTTTTTTCAGGTGTTTGTTTATTCTTTTGTTTCTGGACTAAAGCAATTACAGTGACTCCAAGGAGCCAAGGTTTCTATAGTGCTTCAGTACTCAGTGAGGTTCCCTGACTGCACAGTAAAGAGTGAAGATGTGCTCCATTCTTTTCGTTATTCCCTGTATAAAGTAGTAAAAAGCACTGCATTTTAGATTGATTAACAGAGTTCAAAAATCTGATTTTTAGAGACAAAGAGATGAGAAAATTGTTCCCCTAAAAGAAGGCTTTTTTTTTCTCTGAAGATTAGCTTTAAATGCCCAGGGGTTAAGAGCACATAGTGCTTTTGTAGTCCTTTCTAGGGCATAGAAGATGTGTTTTGCTGACTGTCTCCAAATTCCGTTTAATGCATCAATTGCTCATGACTACTTATTTTTAATTCCAAGAACTTTTTCTCCACAGCAGAGGGAATAATTTTATTTCTTTTTTTCTTTCCTCTTTTTCTTTTTAAGAGTAGCCCTTCTGCATTAAACTATGCCAAAGGATGAAGGCAGTGGAGAGAAAAAAAGAAATGGTTAGTGTAGATGCTGTGACAAAAAGGATGGGTTTCAGTCAAAGCAGGTAAGTGGATTTAATAATTTTGAGTGTGTTTGTTGAGTGCTCTTGTCTCTAGTATTTTAGGAAAGTGACAAATCTCTCAACTCCGCACACATTTGTCCCACAATTAGGCACTGAAAATTCAGCTAACATCTAAGATGAGTGGTTACATGAACACAGCCAGCATGTGTCTATTGTGTACAGCAATAGAGGTGGCTTACAGGAATGAAAAGAGTGGAGGCAGGCAGGAAAAGATAGTTAAAAAAAATGGGGGTGCATTTTCCCTTTTCTGGGGAATGAAAACTCAAGTATTTTTCAATTGCAATTGAAATTCTAAGCTATTTCTATGTCTTTAATATCAAATACTAACAAAACAACACTTCTTTCCTTGTAAGGCCAGTAATTTCTGTGAATTCTGAAAGCTGTTTAACTCTGTAAGTATTACATCTTTCCAGTCTAGGTTATCACAAGACACTTAAACATAGCTTTCTAAAGACTTTGAAAGCACCATTACTTTTATTTTCCATTGTCTTGACTGAAAGCTTTGTTCCTCCTACTATTTTGGTGGTGAATTTTTTATGGCACTTATTCCATCTCCTAGTTCTTTGGTTGATTTGAGAATAGTCTTTTCCATACCTGCTGGTCTGAACTGAACACCAGATTCCAATGAAATACTAGTGAACTAAAAAAGATTTGTGATCAAGACACAACAGGGGGAACATTCCATGGTAGGCTGAGAGCTCTGAAAAGAGTGTCACACGAACATCCCAGTGAATCCAGGGAGACTTGTGAACGCTTTGCACTAGAAAGAATTAAAGTTGTTTCTCCCTGGTAATGCAGCAGCAATTAAAAACCATTAGGGTTCATAAAATGCAGCTTTACCTCTGGCCATCGACTTCATGCTGCTGTCATTGTCAAACCAGTGTCATCTGATAATCAACCTTGACACAAAATTTTTCCTTCTCTTTAGACAGACGTGGCTAAAGTCCTGTTAATAATGGCACCCAGAAGAATTTGCCCCATTGATAGAATCTCATTTTACGCAAGTTTTGATTTCAAATATAAATTACACATATTAAAGGTGTGCTTTCCCAGGTAGATAGACTTTTATTAGTGACAGTCTGAGCAGTGTTCAAACAGAAAAGTATGATGTGTAAGGGAAAAAACCAAATGTGTATGATGTGTAAGGGAAAAACCCAAAAATCTCTAAAAGTTACTTTTGCAAACTGCCACTTCTGCTGAGACATAAGAAAAAACAGGTGGAGAAGCTAAAGGGAGAGTTGATATATTTTGCCAGGGAACTTAGAGATGTACCTTGTGGAGATAGATCCTTAAATCTCACTGGGTAGCAAATAACCAAGGTATTTCTGCAAAGCTTGAGCTTTGCTTGCAACTCAGTTATCTGCTTAGGTGACAAATCAACAAACCTTTAAGAAAGCTCATGCCCTTCAGATAGTACTCTGGATCTGATGTTACAGTGTGGAAAGATATCTTTGGAAACGTGGAAAGCGACATGCAGAAAGGTGGCATTTCAGTGCTTGCACAAATTTTCAGTAGTGTGTGATTTAGCGTATATTTTCAGTCTCAATTGTGTTTCCCTTAATAAATATGTAACACTTTAAAAAAATGTAAACTGCAGAGTGTCAGAACACTGACTACATATTGTTCATGTTTTAGGGTGACTTTTTTTTGCCAATATCTTCATACTGGATTTTCACTTTGTTTTATAAAGAAAATTGCATTCTATCCACAAAACAAATAAGAAATGAGTGCTGCACAGTGCTATCTTTACAATATGATTAGCCAGTAATCCAAATTATCCCTGGATGTCTCATCCTGAAAAGGAAATTGGAGATTCATAGAATGATATAGGTTGGACAAGACTTTTAGAGATCATCGAGACCAGCCATTAACCAGCACTGCAAAGTCCACCATTAAACCATATCCCCAAGTGCCACATCCACAATGGTGACTCCACCACTCCTTGGCAGCCTGTTTCAGTGCTTGCCAACTCTTTCCATGAAGAAATTTTTCCTAGTGTACAATCTAAACCTCTCCTTCACAACTTGAGGCCATTTATTCTTGTCCTGTCACTTGTTACCTGGGAGAAGAGACCGACACCCTCCTGTCTACAGCCCCTTTTCAGGCAGCGGTGGAGAGTGATAAGGCTCCCTCTGAGCCTCCTTTTCTCCAGGCTAAACCACCCCAGCTCCCTCAGCTGTTCCTCATGGGACTTGTGCTCCAGACCCTTCCCCAGCTATACTGCCCTTTTCTGGACTCGATCCAGCATCTCAAATCCTTTCCTATAGTAAGGGGCCCAGAACTGAACACAGGGAGGTGTGGTCTCACCGGTGCCAAGTAATAATAATTACTGGATTTGATGAGTGACTTAAGTGATGAAATTACTGCAAAAAAATTCCTATGTAAAGCTAAAAAATACAATCCATAAAGATAAACATGTTTTTTATAATTCTCAAAGAGAAGCACAAGGAAGTTACAGGAAAAAATGCGCTTGATTATCTCAACAAGTAAATCATCAAGAAATCTGGTGAGTGTCAAGTATCAAATAAGTTAATATACTTTCATTGTTTCATTTGCAGTATTTTTAAGTGGAGCTAAAGCAAAAATCTTTATTCCAATTTTGTCAAAAGTTTTAAAAACATCTATTACATTGTAGGAGCAAATTTTGACTCTAACATCTATGGAATAAATAGAGATGTTAGGTTTTTCATCAGTTCAGGGATGATAGTCACCAAATATAGACATGACAATTTGAGTCTGGTTGATTCATGGGATAAATTCCACCTGTAAAAATTGGTGAATTCCTTCTTTGGGGCCTATCTTGTGGCTCTTAAAGAAGCAAATCTCCTGCTTCTCATCTCTAGAAGACTATTACACTAAGCAGTCTGGTCATCTGCCCTCAAGAGAAAGGACAATAATTTATTTAGAAGCAACCAGTAAGATAAGGCTGCGTTTTCCTTCTTTCACAAAAGGTAGGAGGGACTTGGGAGAAGTTAAATAAAAACCCATTTGTGACTCTCTTTACGTTCACAGAAGTCCATCCTATCCCTCCCAACCACACATACTCACCCAATGGCCTCCACAAACTACTGAGTTTCTGTCTCATGTACTTTTTTCAGATGAACCACACTGCATGGGAACTGCAGAACCTCATTTTTCACCTTCTTTTCCACTTTCCACTGCCTGTCATCAATGACTTCAGAAAACAAGCCTGATAAAGAATTTAATTTTTTTTCCTGCTCTTAAACTGTGGAAATGAGAGGTTATATGTCCCAGACCATCACTGGAAGGCAGAGACACAGAGTTTACAGATACAGTGATGTACTGCCTTAATTCTACCCATTGGAGTATAAACTGATGCTAAAACAATTGGTTGCTTAAAAAAACAGAGAAAAAAAGACACAAACAAGATAACGAACATTCCTGTAAATAGCATGAGAAACAACCTAAATCCATGTTTTCTGACAAAAACAATCCATCTCTATTGATCTTTTAACTTAATTTTCTCTGACTAAGATTCAATTTCCAAACTCATCAAGGCACAACTTTCTCTAATGTTATTAGATCTTGTTCAGTCCCTCACAGACCTAAGGTGCTTTACTCCCAATATGTGCATATTTTAACTTCCTAGACTTCTCAACACTGGTTTAAATATAGACAGCAGACTAACTGAGATCTGTTTTGCTGGGTATTATATATAGATCAGACTTGGAGATGGCAGTAAAATTAGACAAAAATGTGCCCATTAATATAAAACCCAAAAGCTTAGATACTCAGCTGCTGTATCTATGAGTTTATTCCAGAGTAGAACAGCTGCTTACAAGTACAAGCTTTCATGCAGAATTTGTTCTCACTTTCTAATGCTACGAGTAACTCACCTATTTAAACCAGTAAAGGTCTTTTATGAACAAGGGCCACATTAAAGCCTTGGATTCAGCAGGGGCTCATACAACCCTGAAGATAACAGGTTAGTCTGTACTAGCCCCCTGGAACTGCGGGTCATGTACTCATGCTGGGACATAGAGCATGGATTGTGGTGTGCTCAAAGGAGGCAAAGGAAATGGAACAGCTGCCAAGCTCACAGCAGCCAGTGGCATCCATTAATCTTGCTGGAAAAAGAAAATAAAAGGGAGGAGGAAAATAACAGGTATATAGAGAGCTCAGAACACATCTAGGCAGAAAAAAAACCCCAAAAATCAAACCAAAAATAAAGCCAACCAACAAACCAAAATAAGTTTTATTAGAATAAAACTTAATATTTGGGAGTTTGAAAGGGAGCTAAACAGATCCTGGAGGTGTGTTGGAGTAATATCAATGGTGATATTGCTCTGAAACTGACTTTCAGACCACTTTATATGGTGCTTTCGTAAATGAGGTTGGCACAGAGAAATTGCTGTTGACACACTGCTAAGAGGTAATGTCAGAACTCAGTGGACTCAGAACAGATAGGAAGAGCAAGTAAACAGTGAACACTAGAAAGATAAAAAATGGTGTAGTTAAGTAGGAAATCTATCAGTTGGAAATGATGATGAAGGAAAATTATCTGCTAGTTATATTTCAGAAATCCATGTGCCACCAATGACACAGTGATGACAAATGACAACAGGAGACCCAGATACTTTGGATAGAATACTGTGCAAAGTTTTGGTTATGTGTACTTGAAAAAACGCGTCTCTTATCTGCAACTGGGTGAAATAAAAGAGCAAGTTGAGTGAGATAAAGGAACAATAGTAAGGAGCGTGCAAGAGTTGCTCATCTCAGCACAGAAAAATACAAACTGACAGTATAAGGTTATTCACCTTAAAGGCAATAAAAGGTAAATACCCAAGAAAAGAACTGCTAAAAAGCAATGTTAAAAGGAACAAGCTGTCTATAGACCTATTTAAGTAGACTTACATAAAAATATTTCTAATCATCCGAAGGATGAAGCCCTATAGCCATGCTTCAGGTAGCATTGGAGAGGTGAGAAATTCTTAAATGATTTGATAAACTTATAAGGGTTGAATTTGACAAGTGACCATGGAGATAACTTTCTACTCTGTCATGACAATAAATTCTGTAGGGTCATTTTAAAAGTCCAAGAATTTCAGATCTATAATACCTACAAAAACAGAACAACCTATGTGGAAGGAGTGTCAAGATAAAAAATGGCTTGTTTTCAAAGTTTTGTTTTTGTTGCAAAATATAAATTATGACCTACAAAAGTTTTCTACTAATTCATAAATTTTATAAATCAGAATAATTGTGCACCAATCCAAACAAGAAAAATTGAAACCAAAAATTGAGAATGAGTGACCTAAATGCAAGAGGACTGAGCACCCTTGAAATACAGTCTCTTTTGTTCAGACCAGAGGAAGCAAAAATTATCACCACTTTACAAGCATTTAAACATACCAACAATCACTGAGGATGATACGTTTCTAATTATTCTCTTGGTTAACAAATTTGAAAGAGATCACAATGAACAAAAAGAAAAAAAAATAAGCAAGAAACATCAATCTGTAAGTGTGTATTTTCTGGTGAAAAAAAATAAAGTGTAAGTGGTGTTGACAGGGTCATGGGAAGAAGAACACTTATTCTATTTGCTTTGCAAATAAAGCAGAGAATCTATATTCCAAGCACCTCAGACCAGCACTTTTATAAGTTTTCAATTCAAGAGAGCAGTAGATTAAAAATAAATGGGGTGTGTAGTCAGACATAAAGAATAAAGAAAAAGAAAAACTATTTTTTAAACTTTGTTAGTTAAAGCAAGGATCTTGTCCAAAATGAGAGCAAACAAATTCAGTCTTGGCATAGTTTCAGTAAAAATAGAAAACATGCAACAACTTTAGAAGCCCAAACCACCGATTGATTAACACAGTTTTGTTTTTCTTCCGTTGTGCAAACATTTACATAACAAGCATCAGGCTAGTGGTATAATTAAACCTGAATTGAATTTTGTGCACAGAAAAAGGCATTTGAATCACATCAAATATCCTTAAATCTTAGTTTGCCTGAAAAAGTGAGTGAAAAGTGAGTGAAGGCAACAATTTGTCACTGCAACGAGCTTTAAACAAAATATTGATATATTTGACTTGGGAAATTTCGCTAAACTCTGATGACGCTATTTCATATTCCAGACTCCAGGGTCTGGAGTGGCCATTCCCGCATAAGGTTTTTTTTTCAATTTTCTGATTTTCTATGATCCAAACTGTCACCAAAAAAAAAAAAAAAAGAAAAAAAATTCTAAACATATTCTTAATGCCAGCTACACAAAACTATAGGGCAGGTGATTGAAGGGCTGTTTCAACTTCCCAGTAGTCAGTAAGAGTCTTGATAGGAACAGAGCAAAGGCCTAAAGAGGGGCTAAGTGTTTTTCGATTTGTGACAGCCAGCCCTTAGCTGGCTAGGCTACTAATCTTATTTCAGTGTTAATCATGGAGTTTTGCATGCTGAAGTCCCTTCCTTATCACTTAAAAGGCTACAGCTCTACTGCAATGATTATGCTACACCCCCTGGGTATTTCTAAATTTACCTTAGAAAAAAGAAGTGCTTGGAAGTAGTCCTTAATTGCAATTAATTGTTCTGCCAGTTATGCCCATACTCTCAGTATGGTAAGAATTAACCTACACTACTTTTATTAACTCAGCTATTTTCACGTTTATAACTAGAGTTTAAATTATTTTCCTAGACCTATTTAAAATCACACTTGGCATTTCAATGCTCCTTTAGAGAGCAAATCTTGACAGCACAAGTATCCTATGATACAACATATGATAGTCATCACTATTTCAGTCAAACAATCTAAAAAATGAGTAATTGACTAAATCAAGCATCATGATAAAAACCAGAACAGTGATTTGCAAAAAAAACCTCCACGACTCCACAACTTGTAAAAGTTGGGAAGGAGGTATGTATCTTTATTCAGCTCTGGGCGCATGTGGATCATTTCCCCAAAAGACATNGGTCATCCTGACCATCTCCTGCAGCCTCAACTTTGGCTCTATCTTGCTTCAGGGTTCACGGGGGCGCCTCTTATCTCTCTTTTAGCTTGGAGTTCACATTCTTTTTCTTGTGTGAGGCAGTTTTGTGAGTACAGCTTTTGCAAGGGCAAGCAGTCTCCCGCACAGCAAAGTTAACAGACTAAACAAGTTGAAACAGCATATTTTATCTACACTTTACCTAAATCTGAAATGGATTTCTACTCAAGTTAAATTTCTATGCTGTTTCAACAGAATATTATCCAATTAGGCCTTATCACAATCTCCTCATTTTAAAAACCTCTTAATTTCACCAGCAAATCTTCACCTCTTGTACCTGACAGGCACACAATGAATTTTCATACTTGGACCTTGCAACCTGCCCTCTAGGAAAAATCCATGCCTTTTCCCTGCTAAATTGCAGAACTTAACTAGGCAAAAAAGAACATCTCACTACCTATGCTGTTGTCAGCTACTTTCCCCAACACTGAGAGACTTACTGGCTCTCAGGCATTATGATCCAAGAGATGGTCAGGAAAAGGTCTGGCTAAGCCTAAACTCCAAGGGCTGTTAGCACTGCTGTGGTGATTGTGACTTTTGAGTGGGCACTCAATGTGTTGGGGAAGCTGTGAGAAGAGAACAACACAACTTTTATGAAAGACAAGATCAGATCCCTGAAGTCTGGGGGAAATATATTTTAATTAAAGCACAGAATGTGTGAAGTCCTTGGTTGCCCAAACTGCACAAGCCTGAAGAGCTGTTAAATGAGACTGTTGTAAGTCTGGGGGACAATAATTGCAAGAATGGTCTATTAAAAAATAACTGATGACAAAAACAATTTGAATGATGGTAAAAACTTTACTAGCTACAGACTCACTTTTGCAAGTGTAAAAGCACAAGTATGCCTTTCTTTCAAAACCATGTCTCTTGAAACATTCAGTTTGAAAACCTGCAGAACATCTTTTATATTAAAAAATACTGTCAGCAGAGCAGGTTTGAATAAAAATATTGCAGTGAATTTCATAATGTTAAAATAACCCCTTAACTTTTAGGTTTTATACTACCTATTAAGGATAAATTTTGCAATATCATCCTTGTAATGAGGTTATTTGACTAGATCATCTTTGTGTAATAATGTATTCAATGTACCACTTTGAAATAGAAATCAATTATTTTCAACCTAGTACTAGCCAGAAGCTGTGCTTCTAACTAACAAATGAACTAGAGGAGTCCTCTGTTACTGCTAATTTAAAAAGTTCATTGCAAATGTTTAAAACTGAGAGCAGCCATGACTATGGCATTGCTACAAGGATGAGGCAGCCGAATTCCATATGGCCATGATTATCCAAATTTTCATGTGCTGGAGGTTTTTACTGGCTCCAGCTCTCCTTGCCTCATAAAAGTCTATTAACATTTCAGAGGACTGATACAATGTTGCAGCTGTAATGGCCTCGTGGACTAATTCATTTATTCTGGTCTTATGATATTTTCTGTAACAGTATAAACAATTAGTGCAGCTGGTACAATGGTGGACAGAATTATAGTCAGCCAGTTACAGAAGGCATGGTAAACAAGACAAATCAGTGAAACTAATTCAATCGTGACAGTTGAGAATGCATCATGAATGGAAAAGAAAAAAGTTGTGTCAGGAATGATGATAATCTGTTTTCCCTCACCACAAAACTCACTTAAAATAACACCTCCATTTTCCCTGTCATAAAGAAACCAAAAAGCTGAAAAAATAGAAGGAAAGAGAATGGAAAATAATCAGCTAGTCCAAATGCTTCAGGAGGCACAAGTAATTGAGCAACAGAGATTTTGTGGGAGAGCTAGAGGGGAAAATCTTGGTGTCCCATCAAAAACTGTAACACAGGCCTACCAAAATGCATTAGTCAGAATCTCTGTATGTCTTACCTGGTTTTCATGAAATTATGATGTGGCCCACTATTAAGGCATTCAAGTAATGCAGTGCCAGAGAAGGATTTATCTTAAAACAAAAATCTGGGTTGGCAGTGGAAACCACCATGAGACGAAGTTGAATGTGCACATACTTGCATAAATATAAGAATGCTTCTTAGTTTCAGACTTTCTCTTCCTTCAAAGAAGGCTCCAATAAGAGCTATGATGAAATGGAACGTGGGTTTTAGAACATGCCTCAGGGAAATATTTGCACAGAAGATGGGAAAAAGCAGCGTGGGAGACAGCCAGCCAGGCTGTGACAGCCACATAGTCATTAATGTCAACTTTGCCAACACTGATTTTCCAAGATATTCCAAAATCCAGGTCAAAAGCAGACTTCTTCCACTTCTACAAATCCCTCAGTGCTTTTTTTGCCCCACATGATTCCACACAACCAGTGTAATATTTTATATCCTCATAATCAATGAGCTCTACCTAAAAGCTGCACATAACATGGTCATGCAATTTTTATCTAATCTCTTAATGATTTGTGACATTATATTTGTGTTTGCTGAAAACAATAAAGCTGGTAATCAAATCACCACAGCAGTGATGAACACCTTCAATATGCACAACCATATTAAATAATAGCACCTGTTATTTTACAGGGCATATCTCCTATCACCCCTCTGTAGTCTGGAACCATTGGGTTAATTACAAAAGTCATCCTAATTAATTTTCTAACACATTTACATACAATTTGAAATATCATTGGTCATATGAAAGAAATCATAAAAAGAAATTGGGAGCACACATTCAGTGAAATAGATTAATACTCACTTTACAGTCCAGAAACTTTGAAAATACAGACAAAGCTGACTTACTCCCTTTTTTAATAAATGTTTTCTTGAAGCTCTTCTGTTTTAATCAGTGCATGGTAATTACTCTCTGTTGCACTTGATTTCTCCTAAGGTATCTACCCCCACCCCCAAAAACACTCCGAAGTTCATACTTACAATCAAAAAGATCCAAGACCATGCTACTTTGTTCCCAGGTGATCATTATGTGTAGTTTTTAATTGCAATAATGACAGTACTTACACAATTTTCTACTTATTCTATAACTGCAATGAATTAGCAAGTAATAAAAAAGTTTCTACTAGGCATGAAAGCATATCACATGTAGGAAATCTGGAGCTTGTATCTTCAGCATGGACAAGAGTGTGACTGTCTGCTCCCTCCCCTATGTCCTTGTCCCAATTTTTCCTTTGTATTCTCAGAAGACAGCTTCTGCTTTCTTCAGTTTATCGGTGGGAAGCATACAGATGGTTATTTTTTCCTTTTACTAGGTTGGGGTACTTAACAAAGGGTAGCTCATGGGATAGGAAGATAAGTGTTAGCATGAGATGTGTACTTCTCTGAAATAGAAGTAGTTTAATTAGTAAAGGTATCTCACTTGTTTAACACTAACTTTAATACCTGAGCCAAATATTTTAAATATTTGAAAAACCTAGTTATTTCGATGAAATTCCCCCTCCAAGTGTTAAGTTTCTGCCCAACACCTGTATCTGCTGAAAGTCCCCAAATAAAATGTCTACAAAAGGTAGTAAAACACTGTGGTTTTCCATAAACTTCTAGAGAAAATTTACAAGATTTGGATAGAAAATACTAAACAGTGTTAATGCTGAAGGCAAACATGATTAAAGCCTTAGCTGCCTCTTCAGCTTACTATAGAACACAGAGTTACACTGTGTTGGGGAGAGGGAGAAAGAAATTAATTCAGCAAGCATATTTGTTCTTTATGTATACATTTAAACTTCAAAATAGTTTTGAAATTATGATTCGTGCAAGGTTCACCTAGCTTTAAATTACACGTGCCTTTAAATCACACAATCTACACGAAGGCTATATTGTGGCTTTATGTTGTATTTACAGGATGGCTGGGCTACAGGATTACTAATTTCTGTGATGCAAACATACCCCAACATTCACAGCTTCCACATGGTTGCCTTGGGCTAACCTACTCTGCTTATCACCCATTCGCTCCCTGTTGACTTGGATGTCAGGTCCAGGTTCTTTATTGTCAAGAATGTGTTTGTGCTTTCCTGACTTATGAAAAGATCAATTCCCATCCAAACCTCAAATGATTTAGCTTGTATCTCACTCAGATCCATTTTAAGTCCCAGCTCTATTCAGAATTCCATGCACTTGCTCAGGGAGAATTTCTTTTTTGGGTTTTTTTTTTTTCCCTTCTTCATCAGAGTTCAAGCCCCTCATTGCATGACCTTGGAGTCAGGTCTTCTTGTACCACCACAATTCAGGTATCAGGCAGGGCTTGATTGCTGAGAACTGTAACTTAAAAACTTGGGTGATGCAGGTACTCAGGGGTGACAATGCAGACACACCTGAGTGGCTCTGCAGGGTCTCTGTCTGGCATTGGGCTAGGAAAGGTAGACCTAGCCAAAAGCAAGCAGGAGCCTGCCCAGGCATTTGCACATCTTTGCTATGCTCTAGCTTCCGTGATTTTTGGTTAGATGTAGGGCAATCCCTCAGCTTGTTTTGTGAGTTGATGCCAATCCATAAGAATCTGAAAATTGACAATGAGTTAAAACCTACTGCTCTGAAATTCAGTGATGTTACAAAAAATCCTAGTCTTCCTCCTGGGCACCTGTTCAAATGTTTGCATTTTAATTTTTTCTTGGTATAATTCCTCTGCTAGATTTCTACTGGTAGTAATTTTGGATCTTTCTTGCAGAAGAGAGTAAACCTATTACTAATACTAGATGTAGACAAAAAAGTTACGCGTATCTGCATATGAAATTTAAAAAAAGTTTTGTTGCACTACTGAATATGAAGAGTTACCCCAGAGATTCATGTTAACTAGCATAAATCTTGTAAAAAATATAATCCATGTTGAAGAGAATTTAAAAAGACTTATTAGAAATTATAAGCATGTAAAGTCAAGTAATGAGAATAAAAAGTACCTTTCCAGGGCTGATGCTAGAGCCAATAACATGAAATGTACTGTGTTTGAAGTCTGACAGTAATGTCACATATTAAAGATAACCCTGTTCTTTATAATTATACTTCTTACACAGGAGAACTGTGAATGAGCTTTTTCTCACTTCTTATGTGAAGCAAAAACATTATGACAATACTGTAATTGTAAAGCTAAATAACAATATTTAACACATGATGACCAAGCTGCTACAACAGAAAAACTTATTAAAATATAATGTAGAGCATTCTACAAGAAATAGGATTATTCCAAAACATATTTAAACATATTAATGACTGTATAAAATTTCAGCCACTGCTTGTAGCATCCTTTAAACAGAATACTATTGCATTTTTAAGCCAATGAATATCTGATAATGTGGCTGGGATATTGAAGGCTTTGGAGTCCAGAAATTAGCAGGCTTCAAGCTGTCAAAAAAGAGAAATAAAATTAGAAGGTTATTTTAGTCAATAAATTGACGTGCTTCTAATTTTATATTATACACAAGGCTAAACTTCAAGCTCTTACTTCTTGCTTGTTCTGAAAATAGAATTATTTCCCTGTCCTTTCCAGCTTCTATGAAAATAAATCTCCTGTCTCAGACTTGCCATGGCAAACACTCTACATTTTCTACTTTAGATAAGACTGCCTTTTCCCAATGTATAACCAGGGCAAGTAGTTTGAGGCTGAGCATCTCCCTACTTCTTCACCAGGAGTCTTCTTTTTTTAACAGGTGCACAATAGACAAAAGCAAAGCTTTCTGGTTAAATATTATGTCTTGGGGAACCATGTAGCTGGGGAAGCATCAGGCTGTGTCCAAGCTATTGCCTTCTGCCTCTTAATACCACTCATTTTCAGGTACAACCTGCTCCCAACCCAGATATTTAATAACAATACAGGTGGGAACCTCAGAGTTGCATGCATCCAAATCCAAATGCAGTCTTGTTATATTTTAATCTCTAGCACTACTAATAAATATCTGGATTTGAAAGCAATTCTTACCTTCTGGATCTGGTTAAAAACCTGGCCGAGGCTACAAATTGATGTGGATGACTGTTCTCCATCTATTGATGTCTTTCTGAAGTGCCCTGGTTTCCATTGAATAAAAGCTGGGCATACAGAAGGTCTGTAAAAAATTCCTTGTAAAAAAATCTTCCCTATATGACTATGGAGAGAAAGTGTAAAGCAGGACACTCGCAGAATTTCCTTAGAAGTTAGGCACAGACTTTTTGCTTTGTCAAAATTAAGTTATTTTTGCAAATAAGACTTTTACCTGCAATCACATTTGGTTAAATATATGCTTTTTCTGCTAAGATGAAGCACAATATGGCATAGAGAAATGAATGTCCTCACAAACAGATTGTGAAGGTGATCAAACAAGTGTGGGAACTGATGTAAAAAGCCCAGCTTCTGCAGAAGAACAGAAATTACCAAGTAATCTTTCACTGGCTTCTGAAAGAACCTGTTGCCTCTTCACTCGCTTATCAGATGAAAAGTACTGCATTACCTAGATTGCAACTGACCGATCTCTTAACTTTTGGGAAGAAAAAATGCCCAAGGGAAAAAGAGATTTGCAGTCTATGTCAATACCTCTTACCAAGCAGCTCATATCACTGGCTTGTTCCTGGCTAGTGAATCTGAAGTACAGTGTACTTCACCATGGCTTTAACATCAAAACGCTTAAATAATCTTGTGAGAGAGCTAGATCATGGTGGTTATTACCTAGCATTAAACATCCCTTTAAATGTCCCTTAAAATATTATAAAGCACTATGAATGCTTTGTCAGGTGGAAGAACAGCTAACATCTCCATCTGTCTGGAAGAATTGGGTATTTAACACATTGTTTTTTCAGAAGTCACTTGTGGAGTCGAGATTTGTGTAGCACCTCCCTCTTGCCAGGTACAGTGAGAGGGCACTTTACAGAGCTGTGTGATCAAGGAGGGAAGATCATCAACATTTCTACAGCACCTTCTACTTTTTAAGTCTTCTTGTGAAACATTTTATTCTTTCTTTCTGATGAAGACATTTTGTCCTGAGGTATTAGAAAGCATCTTGCAATAAATTCATGATAATGCTAACGTAAATGTTTTTATTGGTTCAATCATTGTGGTTTTGTTTCAGAAAATGAAGAGGGGTTGCCCAAGACTATGTATGTTATTTGAACCAGATATAGTGAGAAATGTTACAAGAAATTATTCTGTGAGATTATACATATGTCTGTAAATGAAGTTTAGGCAATCTAAAAATTTGCTTTACTTTCTTCCAAGGCATTTTGAGACCACAAGTTTATTATCATTTACTGAGGCTTAGCCCAGAAATATTTTACAGGAATAATATGCATTTCATACATGCCCACCAAATTTCACTGTAATTTACATCAAATTTTATTTTGATACTCTTGCAGGGCTAATTCAGAACTTTAATTTTTGGCCAGTTTGGCCACAAAAATCCCCACATTATCTCAGCTTAAAATAATGTTTGGGTTATTTTCTGTATATTTAATCACTGTGTCCAGCCTCTCTGCTTCTGGTCATCATATCAAAATGCCGTACCCAGCATTTTGTCATGTAAATGTTGTTAACCCAGGATTGCTTAAATATTATGCACATTTAATCATCTTCAGTTCTTTTGGAGTATTTCAGTGCAATTATGAATTTTCAGATATTTATACGTGCCAGACTAAATTTATAATCAAAATCACCACTGGAGAACTTCCATATTATTCTAATTAAACATAATTTAAATCAAGAGAGTTGGAGCAGTGTAAACCTGGAGAAGATGATTCAGTCCTTTCTTCCACACATTTTGTTGAGAATGGCTTTCAAAATGGCATTAGATGAAGGTCTTAGACTTTTTGTCTCCTGAGGAAAGGAAAACTTTTGTTTATCCTTAGCAAACTAGAGATAAAAAGCCAGTTAGGTATCATGGAAAACAGGACACCTTCAAAGCTTTGAGTGAATGTTATTTTGCTGAATGTTTGGGATTTCACTGGAATGTGTCAGGTACAAGCTCAATAAGCCCCCAAACTAAGAAATGCTTGAACTCCAGTTATAATATAAAGTCACAGAAAAAGCAATCACTAAAGAAAACACTGACTAGAAAGTAAAAGGAATTTTGTGAACATGTGAACAAAAATCCATTGCAGAGAATAAATGAACCTTCACAATAGTTTTGAAAATACAGAACCATCACAACGTAGCTCTTTCATACTCTAGTCTTCAATCTGATAAACAACCTAGCCCAGAAACTGCATCACTATGGTTTTCAGAGATCTCTGCACAGGAGAGACTGCCACAAAGAAGAAAAAACTAACTTTCTTCTGTCAACTCTATGTCAAAATAAAAATCCCAGACTCAGTTCCCTGTCTTATATGTAGTTAAACACCATACTTGTAAAAGAATTTCATACACACACTAGAATGTGCCATTGCCTAAATTATGATATATTTCTTAGTTTAGAATAGACATATACTTAGGTCGAGTCTCCCTGGAGTCATGGCACTTAGTTTAATGGGAATATATAATCAAAACACAGCAGAATTTACACTGCATTTAGATAGTCTTTTCTCACTCACATATCTCTGAACATGCCAAGGTGAACATTTCGACAATTTCACTTTGCAGGTGGGCTACACAAGAACTGTGTGCAAGGACTCTCTGAGTGGTCCACTGATGACAAGACAGCTGGAGGCAGCTTTACTTTTGTAACAGAACTCTCTTAATTTCCATCTGGAGCTTGTATTACTGAGTTCTCACAAAACAACACCATGAATAAAGATGTAGCATTATTCCCTCTTACACTTACACAACAGAAATTATGTCTGGTGTGCCTACTTTACTAATGAAAACATTTTTCTTGTGGTGGGAAATATTTGGTCTTATGTTGCAAAAATATATTAAATGTTCCTAATAATATGATTTAAATTATTGTGGCATTCTGATCCAAAGGTGAAGACCACCTTTTTTTTTTTTTTTTTTTTTTGTGGTAATTCAGAGTTCTGGAAGATATATATATTTATCAGAATATTCAAGCAATTCCTAAAATAATTTTGATTCTTCAATTACAAAAGAGGCACTTTTACAGGCTAGGGGCAAAGATATTTACACAGTGATTTCAATTTTACTTTGGTAGATAACACTATAACACTATACATCACAGAAGAGATTGAGTTTCTAGCTTTCACCAAAACTTCATGAGCTTAAATCAGACTTTTGCTTCTCTAAGATCCTAACCTTCCACTGTCAGCAAAAAGAATTGCTTGCGGCCAAAGACAGATAGATAAGCCAACCAGTATTAAAAAAAAAGCTTTTATTACATTTATAGGCTTGAAAAAACCTCTGAGAATATTTATCCTTGACCATAGTAATTGACTATCAGAGAGAAAAATAGTTTGCTGTTCTTCAGGACTGATTAACTTTATGTAGGTAAATATCATTATTCATATATTAGAGTGAGTATTTACTAAATTCTTCACAGTTATTACAAACAAAATTATATGAAATAACTTATATGAAAACACAGCCCAGTTCCTCTTTTCCTTTAAAACTTGAAAATATATCTTCTAGTCTTTCAGTTTTGCCAAAGACCTTTGCCTGTTCTTAGGTTCCTCTTATTTGTAATGAGCCTGAGAACTTTACTTTAATCCATACAGATAATTACCGTACTCATGCAAAAGCTGTTCAAAACTAATTAGAAGACTATGAGTCTACACACTCATACAGATCTTGGAGCTTTGGTAGGAAAGAGAAAAAAGCACATTCAGTGCCTTCATCTTCTCCAAAAAAAATTCAAATTTTTATTCTATGACTATGGAGGAATCAGTATTAATTTTTCAATGAAGGTCTTCACGCCTCTGTAAAAGAGCCTAGTTAAATATTTAAAGGTGCAGTAATTCAATACAGAGCTTCAGTTCCCTTCCTCAACACACAACATCTGAGCTTCCCATCAGAGCAGTTAAGACCCATATGTGATAGTGCTTCCATTTTACCTTTCCATTTAAGGCCCAGGCTACACAGGTGCCTAGCTGCTCATAGATGACCTTTGGCTAATCTTGTGCAGGAATTTTCTACATAACAACCTAATCTATGCAAGTTACCACTCTCTCAAAGCCACAAAGGCAGATGTGCTCCTGCAGCTCAGCGTCCAGCATCTTTATTTTGATCACAGATGAAGTTTGACTTGAGCCAGTAAGTCCACCATGGTTCAGTGACTGCATTTCACAGCTCTCGTTCAACTTCTGCTGTATCTGCCACAGCAGCAACAGAGAACACTGGAGAATTGGGGTGGCATTAATGTCAAGTGAAAACGTCTGTATGCTTCAAAGCATAGATATCTTATGGACTGGCTGACTAAAAAATTCTGTCTGAGCATAAGATCAAGCCTTTGTGTTGACAAAAGGAATGAAGAAAACGTGCCTACAGAATATAACATTTGCCAGCTTTAACTGATTGGTGCTTGATGTGACAGATAAACAGTAAATGTAGCAGCTGATGAATTCATACCTCTTTAATAGAGATGAAAATAATAAGAATATTAAACACAGAGCAGGAAAAAGTGTATCCCAGATCCTGTGGAAAAACAATTTAAATCAATTATAAGTGTATTATACTTCTAAAAGAAGAAACTATGCCTACGTATTTTCTATGGTTGGGTATGCCAAATTTGAGTATGTGTTAGGTCATCCTCATGATGGTTTGAGTCAATTTCAGACTCCGATTCATACTAAAGAATGGAAAAATTTCCAGGGTATTTTAGTTGTATATACAAATATGTTGTACATAATTATTAGTGTAACTAATATAGTTATTAGTTGCATAACTAATAACCAACTTGCATAAAGCCTAGTCATCTTATACAAACCATCTGAGATTTGCACAATGAAATAAACTGGTTTACACCTGCAGTGTGTCTGTGCTTTTATTCCTTCTATTAAATCTGCTAATGCTAGTAATAGCTAAAATTCATGGTCATAAAATATCAGTAAAAATCCCCAGAAGAACAGAGCGCTAAGTCCATGTTACTAACAGCTGGGTACAATGTAAAATTGTTTTAAATGTTCATTACAAAAGGTCAGCGGAGTTGTCATTGGGTAAGTTCATGTGTTGAAAACAGTGAAACATCAGGAAAATTTTTTAAATCCATTGGAGCAGAAGACACAAATCAGAGGCTCACAGATTGAGGAAGACATGGCCTGAAAATCCATGGCCTTCTAAAAATTAAGTGAAAAACATATCCAACAAGAACTAGGTTCAGAAAAAACTCATACAAATCTTCAACCAAGCACAAATTTAATGCAACATTAACACTAAATTGAAGAACCTAGAGGACTTACCAGTCGCTGTAAATGTCTTGCTTAATCAGTAAGTTCTTTTTTTTCTTTTCTTTAACATCACAACACAGCAAAAAAGGTTCCTAGGATGAAGTTTGCTAAGCTTAAGCAAGGATGAAAAAACAATAGGGCATTATAAAGGATAGCAGTAATATTCATAGTACAAGCAATAGCAATAACCAAGTTCTTAAAATTAATAATAGTAATACACATACTGCTAAAATAATAAACAAAAATGCATCAAGGATCTCAGATGAACATAAGTGGCACAGCTCTTCAATGAATCTGGTTTTATGTTCTATACAGTGGTTTTGCTTCTGCTGGAAGCATCTCCTTTATTTCTGCTTCATGGATGAGAAAAACTGCCAAATATTTAGAAGAATAAAATTGCTAAGCATAATAATGTTTCAATGTATAACTAAACCAGTGTATCAATATCATGGCATCCAAGTAGCATAGCAACTATATTGATGCCAAATAGCAGCACAACCTGAAACTAAAAGATGTCTCAACTTTTGTTCTTCAACTAAAAAATTTCTCCTACCTTGCTTTCATGTTAACACTCTAGTGTAAAAATTATGTGTTTTATAATCTTGGCCATGTAAGAGAGGCTTAAAAAAACCACCAAAATTCCATGTCACAGCTATTTCTGATTTGAGCTTTGTGATTATTGGTTACAAGGCAAAAAACTTCAAATAACATGTTAAAAAAAAGGCCCAAGGGTAAAAATGTCAGAGTGATTGAACAGCAGCTACATCTCAGCAGTGTGGTGCTTCCCTCATGAGCTCACAGAGATGGATATGGTCTCAGTTCTTTTCTTTGGTAGCTAGTGCTATGTTTGAAGATACCGTTAAGTGGGAAATGACAAATTAGGGAACTTTTGCACTTTGACAGAGGGAGTGGTGTAGGTCTGTAACAAGAGAACAGCCACGCTGACACTTGTTGGCCTGAAGTCTGTGAAAGCAACTTCTGAGTAGAAAGGGCATCCCAGCATCCATATCATATAATCTATTTGTTACAACCTCGCTGTTAACACTCTGTGACTAGTTTTGCAAGTGCTGGCAGAAATAGACTAGAGGTAGCAAAAATGGTGACAAAAAAGAGACAAGTCTACTCCTGTCCAACTTCTAAACCCTAGTGGGCCACTAAAATCTGCAGAACACTTCTAGGGCTGCAGGTTGTTCAGAAAGAACCACAATCCAGTTCACTGCCAACTGTACCAAGTTGCATCTTCCAATTATGTACAGACAAGTTATCTACACCCTGCCGAGTGTGTGAACAGCACCTGCAGACACATCCCTCCCTCAAGACTTCTGCCCCTACTGTGCTTTAAGAACACAGTTCACGCTTGTGGGGTTTTTGTTGTTGTTGTTTGGTTTGGTTTGGGGTTTTTTGGGTTGGTTTTTTTAAGGTTTTTGTTTTTTGCTTTTGTTGGTTTGTTTGGTTTTGGTTTTTTATTTGGTTGGTTGTTTTTTTTGGTTTTTTGTGTGTGTGTGTGAGCAGGCAGGGGGAGAAGGAGTATAAGGGGGGAATAAGTGGCCACTTAAATTAAATACTAGCAAAGATAAAATATTACCAAGTCTAAAATAGTGTGATTTAGAAATATTTCTTCTATGAAAGAGTAATTAGGCATTACTAGTAAATTAAAAAGGAATGATAATGATACATAGTAGCAGAGGATCTGGTAACTCCTTCACTAGGCATTGAGAGTAGCTTGCTAATGAGCCATGTCTACAGCATGGTATAAGCATGCTGAATCTGATTGATCATATGCATGTTCATCTCACAGAGATAGTTTATCACTGTTGCATCACTAAATTCCCTCACAGAACAGCAAGAACAAAGACTTGGGAAAAAAAAAAAAAAGCTTTATTCTGTTTATGCAGCTGGTAAGTACGCCAATGCTTGACTTGAAAGCATTGGGATTAATGGGTGAACTGGAAAGAGCATTTTGTATTCCTGTTGAGCATACTGAAGTTAATAACTGTGTGGACTATTGTTTCACATTTAAGAACATTTTCCAACATATGCGTTTTGCAATGCTGCACTGCACCAGTGACTGACAGAATAGCAGTGATAGAACCAAAGCAATGTGGATGGCAATGTTTCAGAAAATAGAGATTTTGGGAAAATCTCCTGATAACCCAGAAACCTTGTCATAGTACAAGCTCAAAGAAACAGAATTAGAAGCTGTTCCTTTCCTCCACTGCTGAAGACCCAAAAGTATTTATGAGGTCATCGCTGTTGCCTGTGTGTGATTTCCCCTTCTGCTTCCACTGCCCTCCACATCCACTGTGTGCTGGTTTCTCCACAGAAGTCAGTTTTCAAAAAGTGTGTAGCATTTCACAAGAGCTTTTGAGGACATGTGTGTTCACTGGAAATGCAAATGTTCATGCATCCTGAAAATAACTGAGACCTGACTTTATTTCTTTATAACAAACCTCAGTTTCTGCACAGACTCCCCAAAACAAAGAGCTTACTTGTGTAATGCAGTAGAGCAGCTTTGTGCTGAGTGCTGGTCTTCTTTGGGCAGAAACTGATGAAAAGCAAAACTCATATTTTTGATAAATAATAACTGCATCTGCAAGAAGTTCTTGTGCAGGCACTTGCTCTGCTTTTACTTGGAAAGCTATATCTGTGTGCTGGATATTTGGCACGATGAGCTTGTCTTAGACTGGCAAACTGCAAGATTAACAGAAGGAAGTCTATCCAAACATGAAATAAAATAGATACATAAATAAAATTCACCCCAAATCCTATAATTTCTGTAAGATTAAGGATGAATTTGTGTCAGAGTATATTTTGATTATCATCTAAAATGATACTTAATATATTTGGAAATTTTAGCTATTGATTTATGCAAAGAATGTTTAAGTGCTAATGTCTTAATTAGTATTTTAACTGGCAATACATACTTGCAATAAAATAACTATTAAGTTATTATGTACTAGACAACAGGTAGAGTTATATATCCAAATAGCAACTTGAGTTGTCTAGATTAAGTTCTAAAGCCTATTTATAAAACACAGAAAATAGCACACCTACTACTGAACATTGATTTTCAATAGAAGATCTTTTGAAAAGTGCAATTAGCTCATTAACATTTATGTTTAGAATTAAAATACAGGAGGTGATTGACATGAAATTCAAGAATTATACGATTCAGAAAGTCTTTTGTCACAAAAATAGCAACAGGGAGACAGATTCTGGAATCTGCTTAGAAGGCAGAAAGAAAAGGCTATTTTTTAATGATGAAGAAAAGCATCAAATTAAATCTGCTAAAGTCAAAGGGTTTGCTTTTGCTGTTGATTTTATTGCCTTTTTATTTAATACTGTTTTTCAGAGTACCACACACATAACAACTACCAATGCACCCCCATGTCTATTCACAAATTGAGTTTTGGAACAACAGGAACATTTTGAAAATGTAGTTGTAATGCTTAAAGATGTAATGCTTAGATTTCAGAATCTTAAGTTCCTTCTCATAACCATGCAGAAGACAGGTGAGTCACTTGACACAATGGGGACAGACAGGATCTTTTGAGCACCCTGAGCAGAATGATGAGAGCATTAAGTCATAGCTACCATTAAAGCTTTATTTTTCAAACAGAATTTTATTATTAGTATAGCATAGAATATTTTGATCAGAGCAGCACAGGACTTTTGTAAGTGGAATCAGCACCATTTTGTTAGTAATGTGGCACAGAATTTATAGCACAGTTTAGCTAGTGGTTCCTAATCACCTGGACCCTCTGCAGATCAGATCAGCTCTCAATACTTCCCTTGCCATTATCAATATTATAATCATAATCTGGATTTCAAAACACACAAAATGGCACAAGTTGCTCATTCATGTGTCAGGCTGTGCCCATTTTGTTTTATGCTCTGGTTGAAAGGAAAAGCCTTTCCAAATCTTCTGTTGCCACCTGTATCTAGGCTAGGCTAGGATAAGCTGCTTGTGTGTATTCTCAAACATTTTAGAACCCAAGCTGCTGGAGGATAGACCTGTAAGAGCTTTATTATGGATTTGTCACTTACAGTGTTCAATGTAAACAAGACTAATCAAGTTTAACAAAAGAGAGACTGAAATATATATGAACTCAAAACCAGACTTACATTAACAGGGCAATATTACTAACAGAGAAAAAAGATTACTACTACCAAAAAAAAAAAAAAACAAAACAGAAATAATCATAATGATAATAATGATACTCATGAGTTGCTCCAGTGCTTTGCTCTTTTGAAGTCAGGTAATTTGCCTAATTAAAATCCAATTAAAATAGACGAAGAGCAGCAGCACTCCCTTCTTCTGTCCTGCTAGCATCATTTCTAATTAAATATGGCCAAGGCTGATGTGGCTTATGTGAAGTTTGTAGCTATCTGTATGTATTAGGCATGTGCAAGCAAACTACCAGATTGGGCCCTTCTCAGGGGACCTACATGGAGGAACATCCAGCTCAAGGGGGGTAAGTAGCAAAAGACGGGAATCCAGATGCTCTGCCTTTTAAAGACAGCAGATGGGCCTTTGCAAAAGCACAGATTTGTGTAGTCAGAGACAATTTTTGGTAAGAGCTTTGTCACCAAACAGGTTGGGCAATGATGTGGAGTCTTTCTCTTGGGCTTTAAAAATCTCAAATTGAATGTATATAAAAATTAGATGTTACACGACTGAGTTAGCTTTTAAAAAAGTAAATTATTTCTTCTCTGTTAAGAAAAAAAATACTTTCAGATAATAAAAAATGTTTTTTGAGTTCTTCTCTCACTTCAAGGGTTATCTATGAAGCCTGTCAGGTGGACAGTATGATTTTGACGATTTTACAATACAATTTTTAAAATCTATGATTTTTAAAACATTGCTCACTTACAGGATTGGGTAACTTAAACCGTTTGGAGGTACTTGAATTCTGTGTGATTACAGGCTTGACTAAATAAAGATTACCAGCACCTTTGAACTAGCAGGAGCTCTGTCCCTCAGGATGCTTGAAGAGTAACTTAAGACAGAACATAACCCCATAAAGAAACTGAAGCAGGGTACCTCTTCTTCTGTTCAAAGTAATCATTCCACTTCTCTTTCCTTTATCAGTAAATTCTTTCTGTCAGCATGAATTAATGCACTCAGGCATGGGAGAAACATGTTTTTATTGTATTCATTATGAATGTATAAGATTCTGGCATGGTATGACTTTTGAGAGACATGAAATAAATACAAATGAAGATGACTCCTTAAGCTGAAAAGATATTTGTAGATGCTGATTCCTACTCACTTTTAGCGTTGCAATTTTTAGTCCATGACTAAAGATCTAAAACCCTTCTGGGCATAGGAAAGACTGGAATGACTATATAATAAATTCAAATTTTACCGAGCATAAACACAGCCTAATTTTACAGGGGTCTCTGCATATCTCCAGATGCACAGTTAAGAAAAGAAGTCCAGTTGCCTCTTCCACTTTCTGCTGCTCTGCCAGCATTGATATGAAATAAAATGCAAAACTAGGCAAAGAGATGCCCAGTCTCAAGTCCTACAGCACAAATTCCTTGTAGCAAGGCAAGTAATATACATAATAAGCTAAAAGAAGGCTGTGACACATGCAATTACAGCAGATGAGACCAGGGACTTCAGCAGAAGATCAGAGTGCCCCAGGGTATTGAGTACAAAGAAGACTGTCTATTAAATAGTTCATGCTTTCCTATGAAAAAGTATAATTGTCCAGACATTTTAATTTGACTGTGCTATACTAAAACCTTGATTTTCTTTGGAGAAACATGTGATTTTCTTTCAGGCCATAAGTGCTGAGGTTGTGTGCTGGAGAAATGCTACGGAATATATTTTGTGGGTGAGGAAGGGGGAGCAGCTCTTTTTCTGTTTGCACATATTTCTGTCATCATTTAATTATGTTCTTGGAAATCGATAACTCATAACTGACAGCAGCAGGAAGGTAGCTGTTTTGCTGCTTTTTTCTTTTCCTATTTATCCATCCTGTAGAGTTGCTGAAAATTTGCTTGTCAACATTAGTGGTGAAGTGCATTGCTCAAAAACAAAGGAGAAAGAAAAATGTATCTTAAAGCAAGAACCAGAACAAGAAAACAAAACACAACAAAAAGTTGCTGCAGCACAGTGTTTTCCAGTGCAGTTGAATTCAGTCTCAGTACACATTACATGGAATTTCACTAGGAAAAAACTCTGCATTCAATTCTCTATGGGTTCATAAGATAATTGTGTTTATTGTACCAAAAAAAAAAATAAATGGAGCAAAGAGATAAATTTAACATAAGAAAAATGTGCCTAGGAAAGATTGTAACATAATCCATTCCTCAGAGGAATTGGAAAAATCCTATTTGTTACAGAAGTCTAAAACTGATGTAGATGAACATGAGAAGAACCTTCAGGCCAAAGGATCTGCCCAATCATATCTTTCAGTATTTCCAGGACTAGACAGAAAGAAACAGAACCTGAGCTGTACTTCAGGAGTACTCAGAAAAGCAAACTGAGGACTTTTACTTCCAAAACATGGTCAGAGGTTAATTGAGGGCTCACACATGGGATACACATGTTTTAACAGTGAATTTGAATGTCCCACTGATTTAATAGGCTTCTTAAAATGTATTAAGTCTGCAGTAAATTCTTTATGACTTTGGGACTTACATGTTTAGAGCTGATCCTAAAAAGAGATTAAAATAGTGTAGCAAATATATTCTGAAGAATTTTAGGATTGTCTGTTTCAATCCCAGAAGACCAAAGGTACCACAATTGAGCAAATGCCTCAAATATTTTCATAATATCTGGGTCACTTCAGAGAAAAATATAAATGGTTTGAAGTTTTTCTGCATTGCTTATCCCACACCTATTTACATGACAAAGTATTGTGGTTTAAACCCAGCCAGCAGTCAAGTCCCACACAGGCATTTGCTCACTGTCCCACCAGCAGGACTGGGGACAGATTAGGAATGGTAAAAGGTAGAGAGCTCGTGGGCTGAGATAAAGACAGTTTAACAGGGAAGGCGAAAGCTGCATAAAGAAGCAAAGCAAGACAAGGAATCAATACACTGTTTCCCATGGGTAGGCGGGTGTTCTCCACCTCCAGGAGAGCAGGGGCTCATCAGACACAGTGGTAACTTGGGAAGATAAATTTCATCACTCCAAATGTCCCCCCCCATTCCTACTTCTTCCCCCGACTTTATATATTGAGCATGATGTCATGATCACACAGCCCTGTACCAGCCACTGTGAAGAAAATTACCTCAGATAACAATGATCACATTTCCATTAGATCAGGAGAACTATGGATAAATTATATTTTAATTTAATATTCTGTGAATTTGAAAATATTTCTGCCATAAAAAATGTTTACAACTTCAGTCCAACATTTTCCTGTTATTCTAAGTGGTGTATAGAAGCTGTAGGTATTACCTCAAGCTTGTGTCGACTTGAAGCTGTCTGAAGCAAATCTGAGTGACAAAAAACAATAAAAGCATCTGTTATACCTATCAGAAGGCTGGAATTTCAGGGGATATGAAAAGATCAGTGACCTTCTTTGTCATTCTGGGAAGAAAAAAAAAGCGGTGAATGGCCCCAAAATATGCAGAACTGCTACTTGGAGACAGAAAAATGTACTAGGCAAGTCAATGCACATGGGACATTTTTAGAATAACTACCTTGAAGAATTACAGTGAGGGGGAAAGAGGTGGAAAACAGTGGGAGAAAATGTGTATTTCTTCAAGTAATATTTTTAAATGGTGAGTCCAATCCAGAGTAGGAAAACAGCTAGAGGACTAAAGCTAGTGGGGGTTTGGGAGGTATTTTGTTCAGAGTGTTTTGCAGCTGTTGTGTGCTGGCTGAGCAGCAGAGAACACCTGGAAGGGATTTCAGCACTTCTGTTCTTATGTTTTCAATTTAAACTTGCCATTTGCTGAACATTTGCTGCACTAGTCTACAGAAAATAGGTGTTTCAAATAGCTTTACTTATTTAATAATTTGTTTTGCTGTTTATCCCTGTACTTTGATGATAGTCACCCTCGTTTGCTCCCCAATATGTTCAAATGATTTAAACTATCTCAGGATCTGCAGTGTTTTACATGTGCACAGCAGTTTTAGATCACTTTTGCTCAGCAGAAGTGTCTCTCTTCCATCCTACTGAGTTTAATTAACACAGAATTAAAAAGCTTTCAACTGAACAGCAATCTAAGAACCTAAAGGATTAATAGAAAAGTCCTTTAGAAATAGATAAAAAATTTGAAGGATTTATGAAAGTCAATTGTATGCTGCAAAGGCACAGCTACACATTGCAGTAATATGTATTTAGCTTTTCCTAAAGAAAGAGAACACTGAGCAAAGAGCCCATATGAAGCCATTCTTGTATTTGCTGATCACATATCTGTAAAAAGCTGAAGCAATATTAGCTGTGTGAAAGCATTCAATAGTGGTCTTTTATTCTCAATGGACTGAAAGTGGACCTGTTATTTTCTTTCTTTCATGCTCTGGATTTTTATGAAATCTTTCAGGCTGTTTCCTCAGTGCAATAGCCTCTAAACTGTGTCTTCATATGGCCTGAACTCTAACACTGTTTTCACATAAAAGGTTTTAGACACAGTTACGTTTAAATTCCATTGCTCAAGAGTCACACAAGAATGTCTAATATGGATAAACATGATATGTATATTTTCCCAGCTGGGAATCTGAACTGTGTCATACATAGGAATGTACCAAACCATGAAAAAATAAACAAAATATTATCACAGGGAAGTTCTCTTGTTTAGCGAGCTGTAACAAGTTTACCACAAGTCTCCTGGCCTGAGTAATTGATTAAAAAAGTAAATAACTACAGAAAGTAAAGTGTAGCCATCTATAGACAGATTTTTCAGAATGGTTAAATATGGCAATAAAGGGGCAATATCGGAGCTAACAATAGGAAAAATATTTGGTAACTATTGTTGCCAAAATTGCTTAAAGTTTTAAGGTCTTTAAAAGTAAAGAAACCCATATCAACCAGGCTTTAGGGATTTAAAACAAAAAATATAAGGCATATATGTTGTAATCCTATTAGATCAAATTTTATTATTGAGGTTATTTGTTATTATTGCTATTATGGCAATTCCTGGGAAGCCTGTCAAAAGTGAGGTGACACTGTGTCAGACATTGCTCAAATGTATAGAATGACATGTCCTTGCCCTGAGACCTTTCACAATCTAATTTAAGACCCAACAAAAGGATGTAATCACTGAGAAAAGAAGAAGAAAGTGACAATAGGAATGCTACTGAACAGCCATCATACAATATTTGGATTAACGTTTTTCCTGTAGGCAAGGTTACATTTTTGTAGGACATTAATTTATGTGGTTTTATGATGATACTCAATTATGTGCAACTTCCCTGTGCTGGCTATAGCATGCATTTCCTATCTTCTGGTTTTATTTTACCTGTGACCACCTTTGAGAAGCTGCCACCCAGCAATAAAATAGAGTGTAACTGATTTCATAAATCTAAGATATTTTTAGGGGGAAAAAAAAGGGTTTTTACCCAGGAAAATTGGACTTTTGTTTTACTTACACAGCAGAGATTCATAAGAAATACTAAAATTGGACAAAGAAGAAAGAAGGAAGTCAGAATGGAAATGTGTGTGTGTAAGTACGGACAAGAAAGCAAAACTATTTAAAAGAATGGCCATATAATAAGGGACACTGTTCCCAGGACACTGTTTTTGTCAGCAAAACTGAGGAACATGTTCTTGATGTCAAAACAAAAAGGCTGGGGTCTGAAAAGCAGACAACTCATCAGCAAAGGAGCCAGCACCCTGGCTCTAGCAGGGTGGCAGCAAGGCTGCAGCACACGACACACACCACTCCTTCCCTCTTGCCTGCCAAGAGAAGGAGACAGGAGACATGTGTTCCACACATATGCCAAAATAAGAGGAACAGACAGTGGGCAGTGATGCGCCTTGAGATTTGTGGTGGCTGAAATAAGCAAAATCTTGAAGGGGACATCTACCCCAAACCAGCTGATGGCTCCTGAAGGAGAACGGTCTGTCTGTCCAGTCTGTCACCGTCAGCCGAGAGGAGCTCTGGAGATGCAGAGGACTTGACAGCTGGTGCTTGTCTTGTGTATTGTGCACAAGTGACCTTGGTCAGGCCATGTGGACACACACAGGCTGCTTCTCACCAGTATGTGAGCAAGAGAGTGTGAAAACATAAAATTGACTTGCTTTAAAATCTTGAAAATAAACATATTTTTCCAATCCATAAGATCTTGCACTGAGCTTTATTATGCTAATACCACTGCAAAGCAAATGTCAATATAGTAACTAATATCAAAATACTTAATATGTGCTCTAGCATTTGTAGAAAATTGTGTAAGAATAGAAATGTATTTTCATAGTAGACTTCAAAGAAAAGGCTGGTTACCAAGTGGGTTTCAAAGGTAACCTCTTCTAGTGAAGACAGCATAGGAAATATTAATATCAAACTTTCCACACCTTTAAACTGCCCTGAGCAAGGTTTGTTGCATTATTTCCAGTAATTTGTTATGGGAAAACATACTTTTATATCTACTGTGAATTGCACATACTTATGAAATTGTATAGCACAGGGACTTTGACAAAGAGTTTGTTTAAAAGAAGTTGGAATGTATAATGTATTGTTAGGTGGTCTCTAATGGGAAAAAATAATAGAAAACAGTCAGCTGCTGCTAATGCTGTTGGACTTATTAAACCTGCAGGACTGCTGCACTTTCCCTTGAGCTTGTAGACTTGTAGCCCACTGCATGAACTATTTCTATACCTCCTCCTAAGATGCCACTGCATTTGTAGTGGCCTTACACTGTCCCAGGGTTGAGGGCTGTCAGTCTTGCTCAGTCTGATCTTGTACTGGCTGGTCAGGAACTTGCTTTTAACTTTTTTGTCTGTAAATACAGGTTGTTTATTTTTTCTAAAGCCCGGGTGGTTATGCCTAATTTGACTTACCTTTGCTTATCTTTGTAGAGTATACATTTTCTCTGTAGAATGCAGTAACAAGAAGTTATTCTACACGTTTAAATATTTATGTCCCTATCTTATCAATGAGGGGATTTGGCTTTGTGCAGAGGGACAAAGGCCTTGCATTACAGCAGAGACCTTGAAAATGAAGACACAGGGTTTAATGCAGAAGAGACAGGAGATGATAAGACAAAGGACAGGAGATGACAGTGAGGGTCTAGGACTGTAAAAACTCATCTCCAGTACAGGAATGCAAATCTTGGAAGAGAAAAAGGGGAGGTAACCAGGGGTGCAAGTTTAAACCGTGCTGTCATTCCAACAATTTCCTCCATGTAATAAAGCTATTTATTTTATTTTCTTTCCCTCTAATATAATATAATAATACTACTACTACTACTACTACTACTACTACTACTAATAATAATAATAATAATAAATAATAACAACAACTGATTTTTATTACAGCAGTAAGATTTTAATTAAAGTATCAATAACTTCTTGACTTTATATGAATTTAATTTAAACCAAGGATGAGACTTTCTGCATCACAATATCTTCAGGAAAAGATCAAGTTTGCTCTGCATTTGGTCCCATTTAATGCAGCACATGGACTTAAATCAATGAAAAAACATCCCCCTAAAATCTAGGACATAAAAAAATGTTGTCTATATATCCCACTTCCTTGTAAATTAAATTTATTAATTTAAGTTCCATTCTGGATTGTAGAATTTAATTTCTTGGCAATCTACATACAAAACCCTAAAGATACTGGCCAAGGTTAAGTGCCAAATAATTCCTTTAAGCTATCTCCTTTATTGCAAAAACACTAGATTTTGATTGACACAACAAAGATCAGAGTTTGTCCCAATGACTTATCATTTCTCATTGAATAATGGTCTAAGTGACAGTGAAAGGGCAAAGGGCCCAGGTTACACAGAATATACTTTAGAACTGTTGGTATGGATTAGCAAGGATGGGACTGTGACGGGACATCTTGGTATTTTCTCAGTACCGCACAGAACTGTCTGTCAGTTCTCAGCTGGAATCCCCTAAGTACAGGAACTGAAAGAACATAAATTAAATCCTGTTCAAGTTCTATTAATTCTCCTGTCTGATGTTGAAATAAATACTTTATTCTAGCTCAAATGTATCTCTAGATTTTGCCAGCCTACTGACTCATAGGGCTTTGGAACAGTAAGAACATTTCTACAAAACATAGGGGTCTACATTTTCTTTTTATGAAAAAGAACCTGTTTAAATGTGTGTACATTGGCATGTCTTGAGTCTCCAGCTCTAGAAAATGCTTGCAGCCACAAAAAGTTAAATATAGCCAAAAAGAAAAGATTTCTTTTTATTCAAATAAAACACAAGTTTATAAAAATTAACTGTTGTCTATTCAAGTGGCATCCAATAAGGTATTAAAAATATAATAATGACAGCTTTATTCCAGTCTGTTTACTGACAATGTCAGCTTCTGATAGCAAGAGCTTTGTCTGTCTCCAGTCACTCAACACACAGCCAAAGTATCTAGTCTAGGCTCTGGACAGCAGCTTTTGTTGGCAGAATGGTTCTGGATCTCTTTTTTTTTTTTT